>PKRV01001311.1:238373-377676 GCA_003709505.1 Hyphantria cunea | reverse complement strand
ATGCAGAAGCATCACTTAGGCCGCCAAAGTGTAGGTCTCCATACTGCGTTGTTGTTTGCAAGAGCAATGAGTATGGTCACCACCACTCTTGGATTCTGCTTACGTTTTCCATCAGGCACAGTAGAGGCAGGGCCGTAAATAAAGAAATTATGTATTTATAGCTAAAAGATTGAAATCATTGTAATCTATAACAATATCAGTGGCGTAATCGTGACATGATAATGAATGACTATTGATTAAATGATTTTCAAATAGTATTTTGACGGTTAAATTAGTTATATATAATTTAGATTTATCGTGAAATAAATAGTCATAATATTATATATCTTATATATAAAATTCTCGTGTCGCGGTATTTGTTACCAAACTCCTTCGAAACTTTTGTGTGCCTATCTGGTAGGTTCCCCCTAAATATTTAATATAAATAAATACTATCACGAAAAACCGACACTCTGTAGTTAGCAATAGTCAACATTTTAATTTTTTTAATTTTTTATCTTNAAACTCCTTCGAAACTTTTGTGTGCCTATCTGGTAGGTTCCCCCTAAATATTTAATATAAATAAATACTATCACGAAAAACCGACACTCTGTAGTTAGCAATAGTCAACATTTTAATTTTTTTAATTTTTTATCTTTCTACGCTAAAGAAGTATAATTTCTAACCCGTGCACATAAGTACGCACACACTTTATTTATTATTTTTTTAACTTTTTTTTACATAAGTCAATACAACGTTCGCCATCAATAAAAGACCAATCTAATTATCCAAATAAAAACGAACAAGTCGGTTAGACCGGGTCGGTGCTGTCCTCTCATAGACAGAAGACCAACCGAAAATATCAGCATTCGTACTGTTGGGTGTCGTTGGTGAGTGCGAGACCGGAGACCCAATGCTGAGAAAGAATCATTGCGATAGGCTTCTTCTGCAGCATGGGTTATTATTGCATTGTCTGCATTCGCAACGAGTATGGTGACCACTACTCTTGGTTTCTGCTCATGTTTTTCATCAGGCAAAATGATTCTACACTTTGACAGGCTCATATGTATGAAAATAATCTTATAAAAATAACAAGCAGTCATTCCTGTGACACTGCCTCAGTGGTGCAGTGGTAAGGTATGCGACTGCTTTGCTTGAAGGCTCGGGTTAGATTCCCGGGACGGACCAAATGTTGATGATCAAGAAATATTTGTTTCGGAGTTTGGGTGTTTTCTTTGTATAATGTATGTATTTCCAAAAAAGGTATATATGTATTTATACCAGTTGTCTAATACCCATAACACAAGGTCATAGTTTGGGACTAGATGGCATTGCCGGTTAGATGTCCGAAATATTTATTATGATTATTATTTAAACGAATCGTGCTTTGCACTTAATATTTACAAAATTACGTAGGTATATAAAAAGCAAGTAATATTAGCGTTTATTCAATTTGTTTTGAATTTTAATTATAGTTTCACAAAATGATTTTTATGTGAAGTCGTTTTGAATTTTTATCCCAAATTTTGAATTTATAGTCAAAGATTTAGATTATTATTAGTTTATATTATTAGTTTTAGATTAGTCATAGTTATGTAATACTCAAAGCAGATAGATAGTTATTAGTATTTATAACGAATACATAAGTATACTCTAAAGTCCATACTTCGGTAGTAATATTGAAAATTTAAAAGTACCTATCTCTGTCTGTCTGTTACGCCTTTACAGCTAAACCACCATCGGTGGCGGGCAATCGCTTACCATCAGGTGATACGTTTGCTGCCGCTGTAACGATTTCAATGAAATTTGTCTTAGAGATACTTTGATTCTTGAGAAAGGTAATAGGCTACTATTACCGACTTACACGCGGGCGGAACTGCATTTCAAAAGATAGCCGTCTCTATTTTTTTCTATAGACCTGAAGCTCCTAATCTTTGTAAATACCTACATAGATACGGTGTATGTGTATGATACATCATCATCATCATCTCATCAACCCATAATGTTCCACTGCTGGGCTCGGGTCTCCTCTCAGGAGAGGGTTAAGGGCATACGTCCCCACGCTGGTCAAGTGCGGGTTGGGGACTGGCAAGACAACGTTGTGGCTACGTAATCTTACCGTTGGATGTTTTTAAGCCGCCCGAAGGCCTCCAACTAAGCTTCACGACTGTTATCCTATGATAATAACCGGGACCGACTGCTTAACGTGACCTCCGAATCATGGAGACGCTCATGGTAACATGCCACCAGCGGTCACCCATCCAGGTACTGACCGCGCCGTCGTTGCTTACCCTCGTTGATTGTTTCTAATCACCGAGTGCAACTGGGCTATGAGCGCCTCATCATCATCATCAGCCTATCGCAGTCCACTGCTGGACATAGGCCTCTCCAATTTCACGCCACTTAGTTCGATCCATGGCTTCTCGCATCCAGCTCCTGCCAGCCGTCTTGCGCAAATCATCGCTCCACCTGGCCTGTGGACGTCCTACACTACGTTTGCCGGTATGATATCAGTAGACAAAAAAACATTTTAGTCATAGCTCAATAGCCAGGTTTTCGTTTCGGGAGTTTTAAGGGAATAAAATGCATGTTCTTTTAATCGTAACATAAAATTATAAAAATAACGATAGGTGTAAATAATGTAAATATCAATAGTCTAGAAATATTCCGGGGGATTTACAGCATTGGACCTGGACACCATAGGACCTGGAGGCGAGAGCCCTTGCGGTTCTTTATCAGTGACGCAGGGAGGCGCGGGAGTTGGGTAGGAGTCCTGAGGCTCGAGAAATCGAAGACTAGAAATCCTACCTCCGCCCGGTTTTCAAGGAGGAATGAAAGGAACGACTTGGGCAACCGAGCGCTGGGCACGCCGTTATTGCGGTGGTAAGACCCGCTATGGAGGATTAGCTCGAGAGGCATCACGGAAGCCTCTCATACCGGCTGACACAGGCGATCACGGGGATAGGATGCTTTGGAGAACATATGTTTCTGATCTGCGATGACCAGACTATGAACACGGCATTCCACACGCTGGCAGAATGTCCGGTGTGGGACGAGCCGAGGCGTGATCTCGTTGCGGCCATCAGAGTGGGGGTTCTCTCGCTCGAGATCATTCAGGCGCCAGAGATCGCAAAACGATCTCCGTCCTCCATAAGCGCAAGCCTGAGGGTGACCTGTGAGGCCACCTTTCACCCTAGCAAAAGCAGGCCAGGGTGGCAGCGCGAGCCCTATAAAGTGTTCGCGCTCCTTTCTGTACAGAATAGGGACGCGAGGGTTCCTATACAGGAGGGAGGTACCTACAAACAGTGGGTGGCACGAAGTACGTAGGGGTTCCAGGGATTTCCTTCCGAGGGTGTGTACCCTCTGTTAAAACAATCTAAACCATGTGTATGGTTCCCCGGCTTCTAGTACCCGAGATAGTGTGCGGTGACATAACCACAGTCGGTATTGTCCGAGGGGATTTCCGCACAAAAACAACAAAAGGGGGAAAGGGCCATGGATTATTATTCATTGAGCAACAATGTATCAAAGATGTAGTACTGCTGAACTACGGTCTCGTGATGAATGGTAAGTAGATCTTCATCAGCCCGTCGCCTCAAGTTCTTGCCTTGCCCTATTTTCTACAAAAACTTGATGTCAATATAAATGTGTTTGCAACACGGCAGGTTAGGTTTTCAATTCAAATTAATAATATAAATTTGTTTCCAGTAAGATCTTATTAAATATGTCTTATTATCACATCAGCAGCCTCGAATAGTCCATCGCTGGACATAGATCACCCCTCTCCACGTTGCTGTAGATTTTTTTTTTATTTATTCGGCCACCAACAGCTCCTACACTAATACAATGAAATAACAAATAAAAGTTGTTCTTAGAACTAACTATCTCGCCACTCACAGGTGGACACAGCTAGCACCAATAAATCACAGTAACAATCAAGAAGGAACAATATGAACTTAAGAATATTGTTAAAAAACTTTAAAAAAAATGATAAAAACAAGTCAGAGAAGGCATAAGCTTACACCTCATGTATCAACACAATTCTCTTGATTTGAGGCACGGATGTGAAGTTAATATCGATTATATCGGCATAAGGTTGAAAAGCTGCAAATAATCGGGCCAAGGAGTAATGTGATTTAGGGTTCGTATGGAATTTAGGTCTACAGAAATATTCTCGCCCAGTACAAGAACTAGCGTTCAATCTAGGAACATTGAGACCAATCCTACCAAGAACTCGGGGCAATATATATTTTCACTCAACAATTTATGTAGAAAGACTATATTTTAAATTTAATTAAGGGTGTGTCCTGCGTACCTAGCTCCTTCAGTCGGCCCCTAAGACTTAATGAGAAACCCATGGAATCAATAGGAGATTTGACACTTCACACTCTTAATCCGTCACCAAAACAGATAAACTATGTACCTCAACAGTTAAAGCAATCATCAAATTTGTACTTGAAAGCAATTTTTAAGCAAAAATATTATAAATGTATTACAAAATACCGTTTTTGAAATGTGACGTCTTTATTAAACATCAGACGGCCTTTAGATAAAGTTCTTTGTGGTCTGTGTTTAGAAACATGCATAAAGTGACTGCTTTTGACGTCATAATTTCCTTCTGTCAAAAATCTTTTGGCCCGATTTGTAATATATCTGGTCCCGCTTACTTCGTCGGCCTCTTGATTTAAAGTAATATATTTGGAATGAAATACAAAATATAATTCATATTAGATATGAATAAATGTTTTAATCAACAATGCAAATAACCTTTAACTTAATAACTGTACATATACTTGTCATTTTTTTAAATAGGAATATTATGTTCATAATGTTTTACGGTTAATAGTTAAAACATACGGTTTTACGATTATTACACTATTAAATCAATCATTTATTCACTGTAATAGCGAAAGGTATGTTAGTTAATATAATTTTGTGAGTAAATATGATTCACGTAGATCTATGGCCCAATAGGTTTTTAGGTCAGCTCTGAAGGTCAGGCAAAGGGGTGCCGCTATGCGGTCTGTGGCCTAAATTGTTCACGACCTTGGTAAACAAGTTGATTACCTAAATTCCATTAGGGTATTTATTAGGGTTTTATATTTATTTGTTTGAATAAGGTATGAACGTTCTATTTGCGTCGTTATTTTAGCATCTATATTTACCCTCATGTCTTTTATCCCCGAGGGGATATTAGAAACGTATATAAACGGTCATATTTTGGATGGCGCTCATATCCAGTTGCACTCGGTGTTTAGAAACAATCACCGAGGGTAAGCAACGACGGCGCGGTCAGTACCTGGATGGATGACCGCTAGTGGCATATTATCATGAGTGTCTTCGTGATTCGGAGGTCACGTTAAGCAGTCGGTCCCGGTTGTTATCATAGGATAACAGTCGTAAAGCTTAGTTGGAGGCCTTTGGGCGGCTTGAAAGCATCCGACGGTAAGATTATGTAGACACAACGTTGGCTTGCCAGTCCCCAACCCGCACTTGGCCAGCGTGGGGACGTATGGCCTTAACACTGTCCTGAGAGGAGACCCAAGCCCAGCAGTGGGACGTTATGGGTTGTTGATGATTGATGATTTTGGATTACGATCACACGTAACTTACTTTTTTCCGAACCCGGGGTTTTTGAGGGACCAGGAGTCCAGGACCCAGGAGCAGATCAGGGTGGGTACCAGTTATTTTATTTTTAAGTGACATTTGGTGTCCGCGAAGGTCTGCGGTTTTTAGTCATTTCGAGTCCGACATAACTATCCCACTGTCTGGGTGTACCCCACAGTGGTGGGTGGTATTTGAGAGGATTGCCTCAAAAAAGTTGTCCTGGTAACTTCTTTCAAAAGTAATCGCAAGTGCTTAGACTCACTTGCGACCATTAGCATTGGCGACCTATAGACTAATTTGCGACAACACCATGAGATTTTAGCCGGTACGTTTCCGATACCGATCTGATTCGATTCACAATCGGCTCTGGTGTTTTAATGGCCTGTAGCGCTTTCAACACCAAAAAGAAAACACAAATAAAGTTAATATCATTTTGAGTGATTGAATCACTCAAAAATAAATTTACTTACTCTGTGGCGTTAAGTCCGCCGATGTATAAAAGCGAATAAAGTTTANAAAGTTTTAAAAAAAATCTATAACCATAATAAACTACCAAAGTCTAATAGTATTCTTAGATAACAACTAGACGAGCTCCGCGGTATAACTTACAACCGCAAATAACGCCGCGAGACGAATCATTTTTTTTAAACTAAACCATTCTCGAATCCTAAGGAATAGACACAAAAAATCATAAAAATCGGTTCAGCCGTTTAGTAGGGGTTTAATCACATACACAAGCACAGAATATTTATATATCTATAAATTTTCAACCGGGCAATGATATGTATGACGAGGCGCTCATAGCCCAGTTACACTCGGTGATTAGAAACAATCACCGAGGGCAAGCAACGACAGCGCGGTAAGTACCTGGATGGGTAACCGCTGGTGGCATGTTACCATGAGCGTCTCCGTGATTCGGAAGTAACGTTAAGCAGTCGGTCTTGGTTGTTATCATACGATAATAGTCCTGAAGCTTAGTTGGAGGCCTTCGGGCGGCTTAAAAACATCCAACGGCAAGATTTACGTAGCCACAACGTATACTTGCCAGTCCCCAACCTGCATTTGTGGGGACGTGGGGACGTATGGCCTTAACCCTCTCCTGAGTGGAAACCCGAGCGCAGCAGTGGGACATTATGGGTTGTTGATTGATTGATTAAATTATATGTATTTACTGAGATATAGAATCTACTAAATTTGAGTTACTAGATGTCAATTTATAAAAGACAGGTACTCCAAATATAATGTACGTAATGTAAAGAACGGTCTTATCGATAAGAGCAATTTCTTCAATGATGTGATAATACATTTTATTTATACTTATCTCCCTAATCTTACATAGTATTGAACTTTACAAATTTATTTTTATTTAAGTTTTCCATCCATTGCAGTGATGTTTTTCTGCGTTAACATTATCCGACTGTATCGCTTTCACGGCTAAACAACTGCACTGATTTCAAAGAAATTTGGACTATATATACTTAGATTCTTAGGGAAGATCATAGGCTACTCTTTACCGCGATAGCTAACATACAAACAGGTTATACAGCGTACAAAAGCCAATACACTTAAACAAAAATTCGCACCTAAAATATACATCGAAGTTCTGAATCAACATTAACGACAATAGGCATATTTTGAAAAACTTATGATGCTCGGAAATGTCTTCTATTGTCAAAAACAGTTATATTTCTAGAAAAAATAAGTTTTAGAAGGACAAAATTGCGATTTAAATTTTAAGTTTAAAATTCACGACAAAAGATACCGTGGTGTCATGGCGTCTGTGTAAGACGTGACGTCACCAGTCAATCAGTGTCAATTAAAGCTCATAAAACGGTGAAGACCGTCGATTATATCCGAACTAAACACTATGAACCCCATTTCATCAGTTAAATACATAATTTTTGTGGTTCTTGGTTACTGTCATCGTACCTACTGTCACCAAGATCAAGCTATATTTTAAGGACTATAGTTAGGGTATACAATTAGGGCGGAGCAAGACCGGGAGAGGTTTAGAACTCTTCCGGTCCGCCAGGCCCGAGAACGGGCCAGGTACCACGCGAGATCGCGAAATGATCTCCGTCCTCCATAAGCGCAAGCCTGGGGGTGACAGATGTGACCATTTGTCACCCTAGCAGAAGCAGGCTCAGGTGGGGGGCTCGCGTTTCGCAGCCCTCGCACCCCCACCTATTGGGGCATTAACGGAAACATCGGGGTTTCCACACAGGAAGGGGCCATCTAGAAACCGTAGGTGGCCCGAGGTACGTCGGGGTTCCAGGGTTTTCCTTTCTAGGGTGTACCTGGTTCCCCGGCTCCTAGTACCAGAGACTGCGTGCGGTTTTAGTCGGTTCGTGTCCGACATGCCACCTCCTGATGGTATCCGAAGGGGGGAAAAAATAAAATAAAAGGTATACAATTAGGATTATACCGGCTTCTAATTTGGTCTCTTATACCTTATAGGAACTACACTAAGTATTTAAATGGGTGACTTTAACCTTGACCTCTTATCTGTGTTGACGCCCACAGTCACGTTGCCCCGATAACTTTGCTCTGACGAATCACAATCGGGTTAACTGAACCTGGATTGTTTTGTTTCTCACTAGAGTATATGTTCTTTCAATTTCTCTCTGTTTAACATCCTCGTAAGCTTATTATTTCTAGTCGAATATTCGTAAAAATATATTAAGCGCATGGCTAACAAGTTTTATTTGTAAACAGATAAATCGCAGAGTTAAAATCACTCGTAACGAGCATTTGTATTTGAAATATCTGACCAATATGGAAGGAAATGACGACATTGTGCTAAAAGGAATTCTATCGACACTGCTGTGCCCTCTCAGCCAAGTTGCAAGTATTCTACAATCGCTGACACCTCAATTCTCGTGTTTTGCCTAATGATGAAGAAGCATCTCATTAACTGTGAATTAATAACGTAAAAAGGCAGACATTTCAAATGTATAAAAGGTACAGAGCAGTCCAGCGCCGCAGTGGGTACTTAGTCGATTATTTCAGTAAACGATTAGCGATTACCGAAGTTAACTATTTTGGTATTTGATTAACAACGCCCAACTCAGTACGTATGTATGTTTACATGTTAAATTTAGTAAGACGTCTATAGGTTATCATAGAGAATAGATTAAAAAGCGGTTTTCCTTTCATTCAAACAAATGTCATTGACGATAGTTATTATATCGATAAATTGAGTCTTGCTTTAAATATTTATACACTTACGACACCAAATTTGGCCACTAAATAAATAATAAGAGAACGATATCAGTAATGTCATTCAAACGAATTGTATGCGATAGCTAGTATAGGTTATATTTTGTTGAATTATGCTTTGCATGTTGTATTTCGTTTTATTATACTTGTAAAGTTTTTAAATAAATTTGAAATGATTAAGATTGTTTTGAGGATTTTATAATAGACATACTAATATTATTAATTCGAAAGAAACTCTTTGTCTTACGCTTTCACTGGTAAACCGCTGAAACGATTTGGATGAATTTAGTTATAGAGATAGATTGGACTTTGGAGAAGCTACTTTTTTAATTAAGCTAGTGTTTGTCGCGAAAACTGCCATATACTCTGGAGGAGCTGTAGCAAAAACTTGTAAGTAGACTAGATATATAAAAAAAATGTTAAGAAATAGTTTTTTATGAGAAATATTTTTTAGTTTTCTCTTAAGACACCCATGCGGTACATATAGGTGATTGAGAACTTTAGTATATACATAACATTTATAATCTATATATAAAATGATTCACATAAATGTATGTACGAACATAGCTTTCGATCGACTGCACCAAAAAGTGTGTGCTTGATATTGTCAGGATAAGGTTTGTATAGAAGAAAATGAAAAGCAAACGGGAGGTGTTAATTTTCTTAGTACGCTTAAGTCTGTACACTGCGGCCCTGCGGGAAATTGAATACTAAAAAATGTTTTTCGGTAATTCGATCGATTCGATTCGATCGATTTTAGAAAATATTAACGAAAATAAATATGGCGATACGAAGTTCGCCGGGTCAGCTTGCATTAATATAAATATGCTTTATCTTATTTGTTTATTAGATAGCTTTATTTTCTTGATTAGACAAGTTAATAGTTTAGCGATAACAGTATCTATTAAAGTTCAAATGCACTTTCCACGAAATAAATAAAATCTTTAAATTTACGAATCGGATTCGGACCTTAACTATTTTATTGGTTTCTACTTTGTTTTCAGTACTCTTTTTATCCAAAATAGCCTTAGTTACTCCATATAACATCCGCTATCTGTTAGTGAAAGTCTCATCAAAATCGATTCCGCCGTTTCAGAGATTAACGAACAGACACTATAAATAATACACTATAAACGTTGAGTGAAAAGTTGTTAATTTGAAATTGTAAACAGAGCTTTACATTTTATTTATTTGAATAGATGTCGCAAAGAATTGAGCTAAGGTCAGAGCGCTAGCCTTAACAAACTTTGCTAAACATTGCATTTGAAAATTTTAAAGTAAATAAAAGCGATAAAAAATATCGGAAACAGCTATTTCGAAATAAATTCTTGAGCAACATTTAATCTGGCTTAAACGATAGTAAATATTTAAATTTATGGTGTTTTTATTTTATTCATAGAATTCACATGAATATTGTTTATAAACCGATAACTTTAATACTTTACACCGAAAGTACACAAAACCTCTTTCCATTGAGTAAAGAACATTTAAAACAGGTTTTAATGGGTTGGGCTTTATCACACAAACTCACATTCGCGTTATTTTATTAAGATAACAACTATATGTAGAAAACTACATTTTACATAAACTGATAAAAAAGTACAAATCTATATAAATAAAATTGAATCACCGAAATGTACGTATTCGCATAACTTTCAATCGACTGCACTAAATTGGATAATTAATAATAATATAATAATAATACTTTTATTTTCGCTAAAGTCTTAACATTTTCAAAAAGTGACCACAGTGACCTTTTAAACAAACAATGCCTGTGGCAGGTCACTACGCTCTTCCTTAGCAATGACCTATAATTATTTTATTAATGCGTATGTTATTGTCAAGACAAGGTTTGTATAAAAGAAAATGTAAAGTTTCATATTTTATTGGTCCGCGATTGAACACTACCAGTGAGCAACTGAAGCGAGCATAAATATTAAAACAAGTTTTTTTTTCAAATTTAGAAGTTATATAAGAAAAAAATTTTGCTAGATCGGCTAGTTTATGGTTAACTAGCTGTATATATAAAAACTAACGAGGTACTTTCGTAACGATACGTTGACTCTAGTTGCTTGGTCCGAAGTTCGGAGAAGAACCTTCTAGAACCTGTATGAATTGATGATTCGCTGTTTCGCGAATGTGTCTTGCAAATATTTATTTTTTTATATTCGTTTCTAACACTATGAGTAATACAGTATTTGTTACACATTTGCGGTAACGTAATATAACGCGATTGCGTGTCATCGGTTTTGTAATAAACGCGATTATATCTTAGATTATATATGTATTGAACGCATACTTAGATTTCAAGATTACTACGTTAATAAACCGAATTCTTATCTATATTAGCCTTATCTATATAGTACTAGGTTATAGTATCTTATAAGTACTTATTTTTTACCCGACTGCGAAACAAGGTGGGCTATGTTTTTCGAGTGTATGTATACTTCTTTGACACACCCTAGAGCCTAGACGGCTTGTCGTATTTTATATGAGTGGTGTCAATAGATCGTCTTAGTCGTGAGAGTGACACTCGGGTACATCAAAATAAAAAAAAACTAAATTAACGATTTTTGGCGCCAAACAGTAATTTAAAAAAAAATGCTTTCAAAATACACCGAGTGTGGTATTAAAATAATCAATTTTTAACGGTGATAACGAACATACATATAATTTATATGTCGTGCATATGATATTGACGCAACCACCTTTTTTTTAAATATTATAATTCTTTACTTGTATGTATTTCGAACATCTGACACTAAACGGCTGATCTAAGCCTGTTCCTTCTACGAAAGCTAGATTGATGACTGATTGATAGAATACTTTTTTTGAAAACAAATTTAATAGAAAACATCCAAACTCCGAAACAAATATTTGCTGATCATATCAATATTTAATCCAACCCGGATATCGCACCCGAGAACTCAAACACAGGAGTCGCATGTCCTATCATCGCCCCACAAACGCAGTAAAATCAAGGAATACATTATGATAATAATTTCAAAAAAAACGTCAAGAAAGACGCCCAAAGCCCAGTGCCCCAGTGCCCCAGTGCTAAGTGCATAAACGCAAGAAGATAAATATAATAAATAATTGTAACTACAAGGAAAATTTTCTAACAAAATGTTGAATATTGTTACGAACAAAATGCGATCCATGTTTGAAATCGAAAAATCAATGTGCTGTTTATGTCCTGTTATTGCCTGCCGACCCCAAACTTTAACAAATATTAAAAAAAACTTATTTTCCTTATTACGATTATTATGAGTTACTTTATCAATGTTAGAATTTTAGGGTACACCACAGCATAGGTAAGAAAAGTAATCGTAGTTATTTTAATGCGTTAATCTCTTCTTCTACCTAACTAAAATGTAACTAAACTTCTAACTAAAATATAAATAATACTCAGTGTTGTATTTGTTTAAACAGATGACGTCACCCAAAAAGCCGTCGAACTCAAGAAGGACTGAGTTTCTACACGTTCATTTACCGCGTACATACCGATGAATGTATATGACCGTGGGAAAGCCACGCTTCTGCATGAAAGTGCCGGCTCGACCGGAGTGATACCACGGCCTCACAGAAAACCGATGTGAAACAGCGCTTGCGCTGTGTTTCATCGAGTGAGTGAGGATACTGGAGGCCCATACGCCAATCCTTTCCTCCTATCCCCCTCCCCATCACCCAAAGGGCGGCAGCGCACTTGTGACACCTCTGGTGTCCATGGGCGGCGGTAATCGTTTACCATCAGACGATACGTCCGTTCGTTGGCCCTTATACCATAAATATAAAATATGAAAAAAAAATAGTTCAACCTGGATCCCACAAGTTGCAAAACAGAAACCTAGGCTAGGATGGTGGGTCAATCCAAAAATTGGAAAAAAATGGAATGGGTCATCAACAAGCTATTAATACACTATCTGGAGAAACATTTTTTTTATATAAAATAGGCAACTCCCGCATTAGGAATATAAATTCATAATGCGGGAAAATAATACATGAAACGGACACAAAGTACACCCAGACTTAGAACAACAATTTATGGATCCCACAAAGTGTTGTCCCATGTAGGATTTGAACCCACAACACTTGGCGCAGTAGGAAGCGGTGTGGCGACCACTAAAACCACCAGGCTAACCGTGTAGTTAAGTTCCTTGTAAAATGATCGGCTCCATAATGTTGATGGCTTGGTACGGCTTTAAACAGTACCAAGCCATCGGCGATTTTCTAGTGTACATCACACCTTTGAGGTGAGATTATTGATAGGCATGAAGAGTCCTGAGCCATCAGAGTCAACATAGCTAAAGCTTCTTTCCAAGCTTCCGGCTTGCCCTCCAAACTGGGTTGCCGCTCTGCTGGCAAAATTATTGATTTATATGGCTGGCCACAAGTCTGCCGTCAACTCTCTTCGGTAATACAATCGTTTATAATACCTGGAACACACAGCATAGATTATTGTAATAAGTGTAAATTGGTGTAGCTTTAGCTCTTTTGGCGCCTAGCAGGAAGTAATGTCCACAGAGGGCCCCTTTAGGTATGTCTAGTATCTATGACTTTCTAATATTAATACCACCTTACTCTTTTTAAGAATAAGGAAAAATTAATTTTTTTTTTGTAGCTTAAATAAACTGTCATTAAAGTATTCACAAGGAATTAAAAATATGAAAAGCCTGTTTAAAATGCGCAGAAAAAAACGTCTTGCATTTTACAATATGGCAGCCTGTCGTGCTAAACCTATATACAATATATTTCTTCTTTATATACAAATCGTACATTGAAATTATTATTAACACAACATTCAAACAATCAAACTACACTATTTCAACTAACATCGTCAGTCATTATATCTAAATTGGAGGTAGAAACAAAATCCTTGGTGCGTGTACTCAAAGGAAAGAAAACCAACAACAATGTTCTTTGTTTTTGTTTTGGCAACTTGCTACAATACAACTAAACGAAAATAGTGTGCAAGGAAATCGTATAACCGCCTACATTTTGCTCTCGTGAATGTTAATTTGTTAAGGAAATGCCACGACTGTGCCCAGTCTGCCTGCATCCATGGCGAACTTCATTGGGATGCGTTATGACGAGATTTTAGCCTTTCCTTTTACATTAATTATTATTAGTATTTAAATAGACATGCGTTTGTATATAACAACCTTGAAATGGAAATATTTATTATATACATACGAACACGTAAGTTCCTCTACACCTCTTTTCAATCATGCTCCGCTTCTGTTAGCCTAAGCGTCATATCAACTATCTTTTTTTATGTTATAGTGGGCAAAGGAGCAGACGTATCGCCTGATGGTAAACGGTCATCGCCGCCCATGGTCACCCGCAACACCAGGCGCGTCACAAGTGCGTTGCCGCCCTTGGGGGATGGGAAGGGGGATTAGGGGGAGGGTTGGATTATGGGCCTCCGGTATCCTCACTCACTCAGTGAAACACAGCGCAGGCGCTGTTTCACACCGGTTTTCTGTGAGGCCGTGGTATCGCTCCGGTCGAGCCGGCCCATGCATGCCGAAGCGTGGCTCTCCCACGGTAAGAGGGAGGTATCCTATATTAAAGGCACCAGCAAAACATATATTGATCAAATAGGTGAAAATAGTTAGATAGTTTCGGAGTTCATTAGTTTATTGTGACCAACAACGTGACACGAGAATTATATATTATAGATTACTTCAAAATCACATTATTGTTAACACAACGACGCGTTCAATATTAAATAAATAAATAACGAATTTGGACATCTAACACACAATGTCATCTAGTTCCAAGCTAAGCAGAGATTGTGTTAAGGGTACTAGACAACTGATATAAATACATATATACTTTTTTGTGTAAATACATACAAATTATACATAAAACACACCGAACTCCGAAACAAAGATTTGATTTGTTCCGACCAGGGAATCGAACCCGAGATCTCAAGTACATCAGTCGCATATGCTACCACTGCGCCACCGAGTCAGTAAAATATTGCCAGTAACTGAGTTGCTTTTTTAAAAGAAAATTAAACAAGTGCTAAATATTATCTATGGCGCGAGGGGCGGGATCATTTATGTAATGCGGCTCCTAGCGACATTCTACATTAATTCGGTGATAACATTGTTACTACTGTTTTCCCTATAACAACATTGTTTTAATGTTACATTCATCAAGTAAAGGCGAAAAAACTTGTGTCTGATGTTGGGACCTCTTTGGAAAAGGTCTCACCGTAAAGAAAACCGCCGTGGGTCGTATGTCCTGGTTTCGAAGACATTCCCCTATCCAATTCTGCCCTCAACCAATATTGGAATACTTAGTGTCGACATATCGAGCGAAGTTCAATTTCGTGGCCATTTGGAGGGTAAGGCCAAGTTGCCTCGCCTCGAATCGGCCTTCAAGAAGCTCCGTGTGCTGAACAGATCGAGACTGTATATTTCACTTCAGCTCACCGCCTTTTGCTTTATAAGGCGCAAGTCCGACCTCACATGAAATGCTGTGCCCATCTTTGGGCGAGTGCACTGCAACAGCAGCTCCTCCCTTTGGACCGCATTCAACGGAGAGCGACTCGATTTGCCAGGAATTTTCAATTCGGCTAGACTCTTTGGCGCTGCGTAGGGTGTGGCGTCGCTGCGCATCTGCTATCGAATTAACCATAGGGAGTGCTCTGAGGAATTGTTCGGACAGATTCCTGCCGCCTTTTTCCGGCATCGTCTTACGTTACAGAAATTTCTACCCCATCATGTACGATGGTTGGCAGTCCACAACTGTGCGCTTTTCCAGGAACTTTCTGCCTCGCACAACAATACTGTGGAATTAACTGTCGCCAGCGGTATTTTCGGAACCAATACGAGCGTCAAACCTTCAAGCGTACTCCTTCTGAAAAGGCCGGCAACGCACTTGTGACGCCTTTGGTGTTGCGGATAACCTTGGGCTACGGCAATCGCTTACCATCAGGCGATGAATCCGCTCGTTTGTCCCCGATTCCATAAAAAGGAAACATAGCCCTGTACTTGGGAATTTTACTACTTATGCGATCTTCAACTGTCTTTAACATTCCACTGCTTAATATGAGCCTGTCTTTAGAAAGGAAGTTTTGGCCTACTGTATCACGCTATTATAACACGCCAGTCAGTCGCAATAAGGTTTGCTTCTAGTTTTCGTTTCCTCAGCAGAGGTGGTGCCCTGCGTTGTACGTTGGTAACTGCTTACTATCAGGCGATACATCTGCTCGTTCGCCCCCTATATATAAAAGTAAGACAATGAAAAACAATATTATTTTCTAGGTTACGGTATTACTTCATAGTAGATTATTTCAACCTGCGTGTTTTCACAGCTAGTCATTAAAAAACATTGCTTTAAGTGCACTGCCGTATAGAAATCGCAGGTGTTCCGCAAATGGATGCATATAATACGGAATACCTACGATTTATCTATTTAACGTATAGAATCATAATTTATCGGTAATAATGATTCTCATGACTTAATTGACTTAACTGTCTAAGTGAACGTATAAAACAAATAAATAAATAAATAAAATAAATATTTTCAGACATCTAACACACAACGCCATCTAGTCCCAAACTAAGCGGAGCTTGTATTATGGGTACTAGACAACTGATATGAATACATAAATATTTTTTTTTGTAAATACATACATATTATACATAGAAAACATCCAAACTCCGAAACAAATATTTGCAGATCTTACAAACACTTGGTCCGACCCAGGATTCGAACCCGAGACCTCATGGACAGCAGCAACTATTCATTGTGACATTGAATAGTACACTTTCTAAACGGTTTTAGGACTTCTTTGTAAAATGTACGATGTAGGTATTAATTTACGACTTTATTCGGATTAAAGAATACAACCAAATAAAAAATATATAAAACTATTCGTATTAAGTTACACAATGTTAAATAAGTAAATGCTTAAAACACCGGACTACGTAAAAACTATTGATAACGTTTGTATAGACTACTAGCTGAGCTCCGCGTTGTTACCCGCGGTACAACGATATTGTATAAATTGTATCTTTATAAATTGTAGCTTATGTGTTATTCTGATGTATAAGCTATATTTGTATAAAGTTTTATTAAAATCCATTCAATAGTTTTCACGTGAAAGAGTATCAAATATCCATCCATACTTACAAACTTTCGCGTTTATAATATTATTAGGATGTCACCCGATACAATATTACGAATCTATTGAAAACATTAATTAAGCCAATTCAGTAGTTAAGGCGGTACGGACGACCATACAAATATAAGTGCCAAATCTAATAACATTATTTTGGTTTCACGGTAGATGGACGAAAAAGAACGATCCGGCGACTGATCAACCTCACGGCCACGCGCGTTGGTCGAACTTCAATCAAATGGCGTGCGTTTCCCCGATTTCCTGTTTAAAATTTCCGTCCCATTTTAAGAAATCACTGCCCCAAACAGTCTGAAAGAATACCGTTAACCGGCTACCAAGAACTTGATATTTTGAGTACAGATATTTTTTTATGTTGTAAGCACCGATTGAGAAAAGAACTCCTAGAGGGGTGAAGAAGGATAAGGGATGAACATATGTAAGTTCGTCATTTAAAAAATTATGACATGTAATGACATTATAAATAAATAAATATTTCGGACGTCTAGCACACAACGCCATCTAGTCCTAAACTAAGTAGAGCTTGTATTATGGGTACTAGACAACTGATATAAATACATGTGTACTTTCTTTTTGTAAATAGATACATATAATACACTAGCTGAGTCCCGCGGTTTTGCCGTCTGTTATTGTTGTACCTTTACGACCACTGGTAACACTACGGGGTAAAGCTAGTCTATTTCCTAGCCTCCTTATTGCATCAGCTATCTGCTAGTGAAAGTCCCGTCCAAATCGGTGCAACAGTTCCAGAGATTAGCCGGAACAAACAGACAGATAGACTGACAAGTATTTTGGTTTATGTACCGTGTAAACATACATATGTAGTTAGTCAAAAGTGGACAGACACTTCAATTCTATTTATTTGTATAGATGTTTAAATAGAAAACAATCAAACTTCGAAACAAATATTTGCTGATCATACAAACATTTGATATTTTTTTTAATTATATAATTTGATAACTTAAGTTACAATAATAGTTATAGTTGGTAGTAAATTTGCAGTTACAGATGATAGATACTGGAATGTGGCCTATTCAGATATAAAAAAAAAGTTCACTAAACGTAATTAGCCCCTTAGCAAGAAATAAAAGTTTTAATGTGAGTCGATAAAAGAATATTTCCGAGTAATGACGTGTTGACGCGTTAGCATGCAGTTTCACTATTTCAGGTCAAATGACATTGAGTGACGTACATATTTCATTAGTAGAGCATTTGAAAGTAGAATGCGCACCTTTTAAATGTAACCTTGCAGTAAAAACAATTGACTCCCTCTGTTTGTGGTTATATAAAAGGAACTTAGCCACAGTGTTATTGAGGGAAAATGACAGGATAACACTCAAATATTTGAACAGCGAATGAATTTCAAACCCTTCAAAAGATGAGAGCAGAATTTGCTATTTTTAGTTTTATGTCCTTGCAGTTTCTCTCACAGGGTAACCGGGTAAATATATTGTCCATGGTCAAATGGAGAAATGGCGGGAAATATTGCACAGTATCTTGACCATAAACAGGTAGGTTTGTATTAATTTATAAGTTATTACTGTTTATTGACATGGGAACGTTAAGTTGATGGATCAAATAATGATTTAAAGTAAGTTTAGTCTGATTTGTTTTTTAACTCATTCTTGAACTTATTACGCGATCTACTTGTCTAGCCAAGATGACATTCTACAAATGACAGGCATTGCAACGCTAAGTCACGCGGTTAAAACAAAATATTAGCCAATAATACAAGAGAATAGAGGTGTTAGCGATTGTAGAAAGACAATCGAAGCGAAATATTTTTTTTATTTATATGCCAAAGTGACTCAACCCTGCCTGATGGAAAGCATAAGCAGAATTCACGCGTTGTGGTCACCATACTCATTGCGAATGCAACAATATGCACCATGGCACATGGCGATCTAGTGATGCGTCATTGGGCCTCCGGTCTTGCACTACCTGATGAAAAACAAAAGCACGAATGCTGTCATTTTAGGTTGACCTTCAAATATGTCGCGGTCTTGTTTTAAGAAATTCATGATATCGACAAAATGGCTGAAGGAAAATCGGTGTGGTATGTAACGATAGAAGTGACTGACGAGTGGCAGGCTCTTCACGTCCCGCAAGGAATCTTTGATTTTATATACCATAATATGTATCTTTAAATTTATTTTACGTGGTATGTAATGTAGGCAGGTAGGTATTTACTAAACATAATTAGGATTTTACCATCATCATTCATTCGTCGTCTATTGCATTCCTCTGCTGGCACATAGGCCTCTCCAATTGCACATCACTTTGATCGATTTATGTAAGTAATTTTCCACACAATAGGATTATAATGGGGCTGTCCCCGGTTATCTCGAACGGCTATCACTACGTTTTCTTTGAAAAGTTTAATCTTATCCCAAATAAAGTTTATATTTTTTTATTTTATTGTACTGCAGTAACTACAGATAAAAATTTTAATTGCGTTGATAATAATGGAGAATATTATTTCCTCTATCCGAACATGTTTTGTAATTTAATAAATTTTCGTAACATATTACTACTTACATTTGAAGTACATGAACGTTGGCGGGCAATTGGTGCAAAAAATACGTAGGATGTTCGTACATCGTCGCGTCATAGTCTGCTAATGATGTGACAACGACGCTTCCGTAAAACAATAATACATAGTTATCAGAATATAATGATTCAGAATCATTTCCAACAGTTTTGGTCAATCCAAAAATTCGCATGCACACACCGCCCCGGTTGTCATAAGAACGTTTTGGCAATCGTTACGGCTAGTTGAAGATTAAGAACATCCAACAACCAGGTCTATCTACAGATTCGACTGTATTTTGTTTATATTTTTTACCTCATAACTCTCGACTTTGTGAACCGATTTTGATGATTCTTTTTTATTTGAAAGCTGGTTCTTCCCGTGGGGTCCCATTTTAATATGGTCCAGTTCTTGAATTGGTGTATCTCTTCTAGGTATGTGGTGACTCCACATTGAAGCGTGTCTTAGGAGTCCAACCTAGTTTGAGAACAGGTTGAGAGTATGAAGACTTAGATACACACACACATATAAGGTACATGAGGTTATACTTAATTATATCGAATATATGAATCGAATTTAACACAATATCTCGGGTGTCAATCAATGATGTTAATCAAAACCAGATAAACGTCATTGAATAACGTAGGTATGGTGCGGTTTTTTGGCCTAAATTGCCTATATATTAATATATTAGGTATATCTGTAATCGGCTAATTTCAACGCAAACATCCTTTGTGAGAATCACTGGCCACCTATGTGTAGTTTTATTATTTGTTTGAGTTTTTTGTTTGAGTTACAAAACTATAGAAGTAACAATTGGCGGTCTTATCGCTCACGGCGATTTCTTCCAGACAACCTTAAAATGGATTTTAGGTGTTTAAGATTTTTCAGGCAGATTTCTTTTATCACGTCAATATTCTAATTTTTTAAACGATCAACAAATAAATATAATATTCACAATGACAGATAATAATCCCTCACCAGATTTTTAAAAACAGGCAAAGTTTTCGATTCTCGAATAGTCTCCGGCAGGCTGTTCCAAGTCTTACTGCTTGCACAGTAAGAATTGTCTGCGAAGTGAGTGGTATTTTAACGCACTTTTAGTATTAAATTCTGCGAATTCTAAAATTGTTGTTCTGAGGCTAAGAATCCTTTGTGTCTATTCCATTTATATTACAAAAGTCCTACGCAAATCAAGAAACATTCAAAGTGCAAGTTTTGTCTTAAAAAAAAGATGAACAAATAAATGGCAGCCAATTTAGACGATTATTCCGATTCAACGTTTCCACTTTGTATTCTAATATTTTTTTCATTTATTGTTATCTATTCTTTTTATGGCTACGAACTATTAAAAAAAGAAGTATGGTATCTAGACATAAGTAGAAAATGATTTGAAATGTTTCATCAGATTCCATATCGCTATTAGTGATGATAAAATGTCTATAAATAAGATATGATATTGTTAACTAAGATAGGTAAGTGTTTATCGCTACTTGATAGAAATAATTCGTATTTTAAATAGTCAACACAAGCCTCGCCCTAAAAAGAATGTTTTCTTACCAGACCAAGCGAGAAGATTGTTGTAGAGTTTGAGTCAAGTTTTACTTTTATCTGGAATCCTATAATCCTGCTAAGGTCGTTCGCCCGTTGGTCTAGCGGTTGAAGTATGCGACTGCCAATCCAGAGGTCTCGGGTTCAAATCCCGGGTCGGGCCAAAAGTGTTATTAACAGGTCGGAATTTGGAAATTGGAGTCTGTACCCCCGTGCCTCGGAGAGCACGTAAAACTGTCGGTCCTGCGCCTGATCTCTCCCTGATCGAATCGGTAAACTGTTCCACCGGATTCGGAAAGTGAGGGAACAGAGATTGCACTGTGTTTGCGCACATACTTGTGCACTATAGTAACTGTTTCGTAGTTGGCTAGGCTCCGTTAAGACTGGCCTCCGTGGCCTTAATGGGCTAGGAGAACATCATCATCATCATCCTGCTAAGTTTCTTCCTTTACTCTTCTTCTACGGAACTCACGCGATAAATAAGCGTGGTGACACTAAATTTCTTGATCCATCACCACATTGTCTTTTTTAGTCTCTCGTTTACAAATGAAGAATCTGTTTCTAGAAGACTTAGTTTAGCGTTTATATTGATTTTCGCGGTCATTTTTTCAAGTGATATAACTTTTTTATTTAAAAACCGTTTTAAATGAAACAAACACTAAATGTTAAGTTTAATAAGAAGTAAAAAAATAGCTAAGCCGTTTCTGATATAACTGTGAACAAACATATAGACAAACGGAAAAACAGACATGATTGTTTTGGGTTCGACTGCGTTCACAAAGCCTCCCATTATAGCTTTGTTTATAATCTGCCGTCTACAGACAACGACCAGTTACGATTTTATTATATGTATCGATACCTCTGTATATTTTTCATATTCAATCACTGATGTTATCAAGATATGGAACGGAATAAAGACCTGTTTGCAAATTGAGTGGTAAAAAAGTTAAGCAACATCGTTTAGAATCAGAAGGCAAATTGCCGAATGGTCAAGGTCATTTCTATTACGTAAAACCACTTTATTGTTGTTGTAATATTATTTATATAACTATGGTGACTTTATATAAACGTAATAAGATTGTACGGATGACTTAGCGATTAAAGCGGTCACCATACCCACCATGGCCTATTGCAATGAAGTTGTATTTAATCCCCATATAATACAACTCTTTGTTGAATTGAGTCTGGGTGTTCTTTGTGTTGGTATCTTGTAAGTTTGCCAAGTTGCATAAAGGTAAGATTCCTAGTGCGGGAATTTTCTGTTTCTCGCAGTTATATCCAGGTCTATGGTCACTGCTATACTTTTAACGGTCCTATCGAGATGTTAGATAGCCTATGGTCTTGCCAAGAATTGGGCTATTTAATGCCGAAATAATTATAGAAATTCCTTTTACCAAAGATTAGCGTATGCAACCAGAAAGGTTAAAACTTGAAGGTCCCTCCCACACACCCACCAATGTAATTCCTGTATCAGGAATCAGGATCCGCAGCAGTGACCTGCGATCGATTCATGACACAGGAACTCCCAGGAAAAAATAAAATAACGACGATAACGAAACATCACCAGCACCACATTTCCAGAGCGTCTGTTGTATGCCTTTTTACATCTCTCAAAGTCCAAGTCTCAGCCGCGTATAGATATATGGTCAATATAAGCGTCCTCACGATAATGATCTTCGTGGCTTTAGTAAAGTTCCTATTCCTCTTTGGAACCCCTTTGGAAAATATTTAAACTTCAGTTAAAGTTAATATATAATAAGCCCTTTATTCCTAAAACAAGGTTTACATTTTGGTTATTTTACAACTAGAATTACAAAATGTCCCTGATCTCGACGTGCCGATTGGCATAGATCTTCTCTAACGTTTTCCATTAATTCCTGTCACGCATGACCTTTCTTCTTGAAGTTTATAATACATGTTAATATTAGCAAAATACAAAAATTTTCAATAATATATTTGCGACTTGCTTTTGGGCGCGAATTCCCTCTGCATGTCATGTAAATCTGCCGTAAAATCTTTACCGACAAATTTACTTTCGATTTAATGATATTATATAGCAATATAGTATACTACCTCGTAGGTCTAGTGGTTATCGAAAGCTACTGAAGATCAAGAGGTCTCGGGTTCGATTCCCGGGTCGGAGCTGTTGGGTTTTTCTTACAAAAAATTCTTAATAGCAGCCCGGAGTACGAATTATGGCGGTGTGTCCCGCCAGTGCCTCAGAAAGCACGTTAAACTGTCGGTCCCGGTTATCATGAACATCTATGTCAATCGTCATTGGGAAGTCAGTGGCCTCAAATATACTGACAACTAGTTCAATCTTCGAATTCAGTTCACGCTCAGAGTTGCGGAGGTCCGATGCCAGTCACTCCGTGTAAAAACTTATGTTCAGGTAAAACCGGTTGAACTAGTAGCCGGCCCCAAATCTTGGGAATAATAAAAACAAAGAAGATGATGATATAGCAATAGAGTATGTCCGTGTGATGGCTTACGGAGTATCTCCACCCATACTCATGACATCAATCAATAACCCATAATGTTCCACTGCTGGGCTCGGGTCTCCTCTCAGGAGAGGGTTAAGGCCATACGTCCCCACGCTGGCCAAGTGCGGGTTGGGGACTGGCAAGGCTACGTTGTGGCTACGTAATCTTGCCGTTGGATGTTTTTAAACCGCCCAACTAAGCTTCACGACTGTTATCCTATGATAACAACCGGGACCAACTGCTTAACGTGACCTCCGAATCACGGAGACGCTCATGGTAACATGCCACCAGCGGTCACTCATCCGGTACTGACCGCGCCGTTGTTGTTTACCCTCGGAGATTGTTTCTAATCACCGAATGCAACTGGGGTATGAGCGCCTCTATGACATGGGCATCGTAAAAGGCGACTATGGGAGAAAACAACTCAGACAACATCACAACAGAGAAGGATAACTTGAAACAAACCGTTTACCAACCCGTATGGTCAGTGGTATCGTAGACCAAAACCTAGTAAGCTATATTGTGGAAAAAAAACAATTATAAGGAATATCAGCTGAAGATTAAATTGAATATAAAAAAAATCAACGGGCGTTAACTACCGGCGAAGTGGTATAAGAAAGGATTACTTCGTGGTGTTAACTTTTATGCATCAGGTATTTTTTTTACGTGTTGAAACCCCCTCGAGCCTTCACCCCACCGGGGTTTGCGGCGGGACGGTGTGTCGGAATCGAACCGACTAAAACCACAAGGTGTGCCACTCTGCGCCTGAGATGGAAGAGATCCGGGAACCGCTTTCTTACGCCATCCGGAATGCATCAGGTATATCGTAACCCAACACTCAATTCAGCTAATATAAGCGTACTGTGTCGAAGATATTATCAGGTTAGTGTTTTGTTACCAATTTTATTGTATCAATTAGTGTGGTTTTATCGCACAGGTATCTACCGTACAGTATATAGTAAATGTGAATAGTGCCTTTTAATCATAATGAGCAGCAGTGAAGTTGTAAATCATACTTATTTGTAATAGGTATAGTAATTGTTAATATAACGTTATTTCAATTTAATTGTTAAGATAAAGTTTAGTGTAAAATTATTATTCACGTATAAGTAGGAACTTTGTGAAGGTGTTACATACAATTTGTTGAGTATTAGATATTATTTGGTATGCAATAATTAGCGATTGTTAACATTTATAACCGCAAATACCTATATATTACTCTTTCTGAACTGTTTGTTAATATTTATTGAGTCATTTTATAAAAAAATAATAAAGCTCACAGCATACAGTTCACACGCCTGCCTTTTATTTTAAATCCTGAATACCTGTTGATGGTCCTATACATGGCCTAAGACAAGTTTCTAAAGACAGGCCTAAGTCCAGTAATAGACTGTTAAAGGCTATTGGTAATGATGATAGTACGGACTTTACCCTAGCATGTTTTTTATACACGTTTCTTGTGTATGTTATCATTGATTCGCATTGTATGACTTACTGGGTTAACTGGGTTTTTTCTAAAAATTCTCAGTAAACGAAAAAATATGGTAAGTCTTGCCGTGGTGTGCATTACGTATACCTAAAGCCTGCTAAAAATATCGGTGTCACATAATCATTTTGACAGCAAACAGACCTCTCACAAGAAAGGTTTCATATTGACTGCCTCTGTGGCGTGTGGTAGCGAATGCGACTGCTGTGCAAGAGGTCTCGGGTTCGATTCCTGAGTCGGACCAAATGTTTGTATGATCTGCAAATGTTTGTTTCGGAGTTTGGGTGTTTTCTATGTATAATATGTATGTATTTACAAAAAAAAAGAATATAAGTATTAATATCAGTTGTCTTAGTACCCATAGTACAAGCTCTGCTTAGTTTGGGACTAGATGGCGTTGTGTGTTAAAATGTCTGAACATATTTATTTATTTATTTTATTTATATTCATTCATTCATTTCATACTGTATATTAGCTTGATCTATATATATATATATATCAAATCCAATTATTTGTAAGTGTTTCTTTAATGTAGTTTTAGAAAACTCAAAGACTTTCGTTATAATTGAAGATTGATAATATGATAATTATAGTTTTTAGGGTTCCGTACACAAAAGGTAAAACGGGGTTCTATTATTAAGGCCCCGCTGTGCGTGAGTCGGGCTTGCACTTGCCTGGTTTTTTTATCTTTCCCATATTTATCTGGTGATTACAGATTTCCTTTGTAATAGATGTATCGATAACTATCTTATCTTGTTTTGTAATTAAGTAGAAAATTCCTTTAGTCATATGTTCTGTTAAGCAAATCTAAATAAGCGGATATGTATGTTATGAGTAGAAATAATTCTCTAATCAGCCTATTTGATATATACCTACGTACGTTGGTAGGTGCAGCCAAGCAGTCAAATTCAAAGAACTAAGTGAAGCAGAAATAGTGAAGAGTTGGGCCAACTTTAGTACTTAGATTTAGTTTTTCGCAATAATGGCAATATGACAGTTTTAGAATGAGTTTAGAAAAAATTACCCGTGGGAGAGCCACGCATCGGTATGAATGGGCCCGCTCGGCCGGAGTTATACCACGACCTCACAGAAAACCGGTGTGAAACAACGTCTGTGCTGTGTTTCACCGAGTGAGTGAGGATACCGGAGGCCCATGATCCAAACCTTCCCCTCATCCTTTTCCCCATCCCCCAAGGCCGGCAACGCACTTGTGACGCCTCTGGTGTTACGGGTGTCCATGGGCGGCTGTAATCGCTTACCATCAGGCGATAGGTCAGCTCGTTTGCTCCATATTCCATAAAAAAATGTGAGCCGACGAATTAAGAACATAGAATGTCACCATTCCAATTCATCATTCTTAAGAAACTGGGAATAACCCTTCAGACCAACGCTTTATAATAAAAGCTTAAGGTTTTAGCAGTTTTTTATATCACAACATATAGTTCGTATATTTTTTTCTTTATGAAATCCCAAAAGTGCATCTTTCTATTTTTTTTAATTTACATTCTTTGCTAAAACAAGGCAGTTGATGCTGCCGACGATATTGTGAACTTTATGCGCAGTCGAATGAACAACGGAATAGGAACACAGCAATTTGCTGGTACATGGCGAACCAAATTTATCAATAATATCGAAAATGGGCGGGTGGATGAAGAACCTTCTACTTCGCGGATTCGAAGACGGAGGGCATGCGCCGCTGAGCCAGTCACCTTGTGACCTCGGCCAGTGCAACCTGGTCGAAACGACAGGCAAATCAGAGGTATTTAATACCTTTAAATAAGTGATCGCGTTAATTCCCGTGAAAATAAATAATTATTATAATCATCAACAGAGACCTGATGCCCAATGATGCAGAAGCATCACCAGACCGCCATGTCGTGGATCAACATATTGCATTGTTTCATTGTCTGCATTCGCAATGAGTATAACCACCACACTTGGATTCTGTTTATGCTTTCAAACAGAGGAGAGTCACATTGGCAGGCCCATTCATTTTTCACCATGTAAATAAAATAATAAACTGAAAATAATATAAACTTTATTCCGTGGGCAAACTAGATGTGTGCTCGGACTTTTGAAGATAATAAGGCATTATTATCTTCATGATTCGGAGGTCACGTTAAGCAGCCAGTCCCGGTTATTATATGATAAAAGTCCTGAAGTTTAGTTGGAGGCCTTCGAGCAACAAGATTACGTAGCCACAACATTGTCTTGGCAATCCCCAACCTGCTCCCCGAAGCATGGGCACGTATGGCCTAAACCCTCTCCTGAGAGGAGACCCGAGCCCAGTAATCGGACATTATAGGTTGTTGATGAAGTATATTTTGATCTAATGAGCCTAGTTACGGTATACTATAAGTGGACAACGTACATTACAAAACTTGACGCTATCGAGTACCCATTTACCTACTCAATGTGCTTAGAGTTGTCATTAAAATTTACTGAAACAAGCATTATCTTCCTCTAACAGGAATAACTGTGTGCAACGATAAAATTTTTCCTGTAACTTATCAGGTAGCCTGCAAATAAATTGACCCAATTTTAATATTTTACTGACTTTTGATCGCGTAATGTTGACCAAATCAAATTTGGCAACAGAGTTCTTGATCAAATTAAACCACAAATGAGATCGTAGGAGAATGCTTCATGCTTCAGATTCAGAACGAATTGGTGGGCTCAGTTTGAGTACCTACCTACTAAAAAGAAAAAAGAAATGATGATGTGGCGACTTCCACATACAGCGTCAACATAAAATATATGAGAACGCCATCAACCGAAGATACACTGAACCACGGAGTAACTTAGTGCACGAAGAAGCTACCAATCCTGCATCGCGCAATAGAAGTTCTCGCGCCGATTAACATATATACAACTTCCCAACATTAACCGTTGGGGCAGTGGCCCGCCAGGCATGATCACCTCGCCTGGTCGGAGGATCCTCCCTTTGTGTTGGAGGAATATATTACCCGTTCCTCCACAATTCTGTTCATTAATGAAATCAATCATATTGAAAAATGTATGTCTAGACTACCTCCATTTTTAACTAGAGATAGGTTATTTTATTGTAAAACGGCCGAAGATGGACAAAACTAACGACGATACAAAATAAACCAATAGAAAGGGTAGAGAAAAAACAGAGTAACACAATTGCGAGGAAA
The DNA here is from genome assembly GCA_003709505.1 of Hyphantria cunea. Classification (NCBI taxonomy): domain Eukaryota; kingdom Metazoa; phylum Arthropoda; class Insecta; order Lepidoptera; family Erebidae; genus Hyphantria; species Hyphantria cunea. The sequence continues at coordinate 349,508 of PKRV01001311.1, read as the reverse complement.
TATGTATATCTAATAATACCTATAAACACACACCATGTACATGTACATACTGCTAGTAATTAACTAAATAACTGCTAAAATAAGGAAACTTAAAATCCAATCCCTTTACGAATCCGTCTAGCCAGCGTGGCCATGGTAGGTCAAAACCTCGTTTCAATAATGTAATAAATACATGTTTCGTATCTTTACACAAAGAACACAGTTTACAATACATTTTTTAATTATCCAATTACAGAATCATAAACAAGTAGGCAAAATAGTAATGTTTTTTTTATTATTTCAAGGAACGTAAAATTTATAGATAACAACCGTTCATTATTATAGCCTTTTTTATTTATTAAAGCCTACTTTTGTTATAATAGCTATTACGGTGCAGTAATTATTGTGGTAATTAATTATAATTCGATAATATTCCAGTGATAATAGAGGAAAATAAATAAATTTATAGCCAGTTAAATAAATTTTTGGTATTGATAAGAATGTTGGTTTCAATCGACAACTATTTACAAATATTTAAATAAGATGATGATTACCACCAAAAGGCAAGATTGCCTGTTCCTTAAATTAATATGCTGGACATCTGACACAACATCATTCAAACTAAGCAGAGCTTACACTGCTAAATTAACTAATGGAATGCTTATATACTTAATTGTTTTGTAAATTCATATTGTAATCGAACCCGAAACCTCAAGCAAGTGACATAGGCTCTCGCAGCGTCACCGAGGGATTCATAACAATAAAATTGTAGTTAAGAATACCTTAAAACTAAAAATGTTTCACTAATTTNTAAACGTATTTTTATTTATTTATTTATTTACTTAGAACAACAATTTATGGATCATCCAAAGTGTTGTAGGATTTGAACCCACAACACTTGGCGCAGTAGGAAGCGGTGTGGCGACCACTGAAACCACTAGGCCAACCGTGTATGCCTAGTGTGTAGTATATTGTCGCTTCTCTTTGTCAGAAACTGTCGTTTACTTATACTGTCCTCTATATACTGCATTTGGGGTTAAGAAAAACAAATAGCATCAAATATACATTAAAAAGTAACCAAAAAGGACAGTCTGATTTATAAGACGCTTATTGTAGCTTATTTTTGCGTGAAAGCTGACACTAGAGGGTCATATCAGATAATTTCGCTCATCAAGCCTTCCGAAAACATAGCGCCCTCTATAAGATTCCATTGCAGCATTGATAGTGTCATATTTATATACATAGGCGTTGCAATATTTATAGAAATTTAATATCAAATGAATTTTATTTAAAACAGTTATTTAATATTCACACTACACTAATTGCATTACATTATAAATTTCGACGCCGATAATTTCGGTGAAGTGACCACCGACGTCACATTCCGTTTCGGCCAATAGTGACGCGTTTTGTAAGTTTGAATTTCCCTCCCTTAATTTTCACTTCTTATTTAATATTTTCCGGGTTTAAATATTTACTAAATAATAACACCTTTTAAGTATATTGTAAAGACAATAAAAAATCTAGAAAAAACTACTTCAGGCAAATAAATATTTTATGCATATTCCCTGGTCAACTAGCCAGGTATTAGTTTCAAGTGGTGTTTCTTAGCTATGTTTGGTTAATATCGGTCCAGCAGTATAAGAGTATCAGCTCTTATCCAAAATGTTCTAAGGCACTTTTTTTTCAAGATACATCGTGTGTGGTATCAAAATAAAGAATTTTTAACGCCGATTGCGAATATATATTCGGAATCACCGTTTTCTTTATTTTAATACCACACTCGACGTACCTCGATAACATTTTTTTATAAAGATATTTTAAATTATAAAGAATTATTATATCAAGAAACTCTTCAGCTTTATAACATTATTATAGATTGATTATACTTAATCATATCTACTACTATTACTAGCTGTTAGACTATTAAAATCTGACTATTAATGATGATGAACTTAATCGGTTATCGGCCGAATTCTACAAATGTACAGCCCTAGCCAAGTTTACATTCCACAAACGTATACGTAATTAGGAATGACAATGATCTTAACGCCAAGTCACTTTGTCAATTCAAAATATTGTCAGAAGATCGTTTTTTGTTTTTTCGAAAGACGGTCCCCATTTCATTCCATCCACATTTTTTATAGTTTTATCATTATTTTCATCACTACTACTAACACTTAAAGACTCGGAAGACTTAAAACTTTAAACACTTGACATTGGCAGAAATAGTTGATTAGCTGTATGCCATTCCATCAAAATAAGAAGAAAATATTGACATATAATATAAGAGAATAGAGACGTTATCGACTGTAGAGATTCGACACGGAACACTTGCATCTAATCTGGGTGGTCAGATTTTTGGTCTAGTTTCTATGTAATTTCAAAATATCATTCTACTAAATGTCATTCATTATTCAATAATAATATTTACTCTCAGACTGAAAGAAAGACATGTTGTTTTTACTGCTGCTATTCAGACGGAGCTCTAGCGGCGTATTAATGAATTACATATCAAAGTAAAGCAAGAGATTCGACGCGAAACACTTGCATTTTGGCTAACGGGGCAGATTCTATAGTCGTTTCAACATAATTATGTAAATTTTGTGATTACAAATCATAATTCTACTGAATGTCATTAATTAAACAATAGTATTTATTCCCAGCCGTCGAAAGGACATATTTTTTATTGCTGCTTCTTAGACTAGACTTTAGTGGCGTTCCAATATATTAATTATAATATGTCAAGGTAGCTACGTCAGCGTATACTTGACAGGTTTGCCTGGACAGTTAAAATTTACAGGTAAACCGAAGAGTGTATATTGTGCAACCGTGCAGGTATGTGCTCTACTCAGGTGAAGCTTGCCTGACGGGTGTAACTGCAGGTATTCTTGTCAGGTACCCCCGACCGTATATGGCAAGCTTTAGTTGTTTTTGCGGTGACATCTCACTGCTTAAACCGCTAAAGAGGCCTTAAAGTTTACATTGGCTTATTTTATAAAAATATATAGCTCAATATTTAACTTGTCTGCTTTGATTTACGTAACTTTGTATCTGTGAAAATCTATACTAAAAGCCTTTAATAGTTGCCCGTAAATATACTACGCATACACACTAATAACATTTTTAATTTACGGATAGAAGTTTTTCTTCGAATTTGAATAGGCCCGAATGAGAATTACCTAAACATACTTACTGTGAAATGAACAATATTGTTGGAAGCCATTTTAGACACGGTTTGTAGCCAAATTATTCAAAGTGTTACCCGAATGTTATTGACCTGATCATGATAACAGGGGCCATGACAATAACCTTATCCGAGGTACAATCTAGATAAAACATTGTATATGTATTTTAGACCCTCAAATTTATGAAACGTTATATTTCACTGACAAGAAATCGGAATAAAGCTTTTTAGTTTCCAAAAATCTAAATGGTCAATACGAAGCAGGAAATCAACATTGGTTTCTTCACGTTTGCAGATTAAATTTTGCTAGGAAGTCGGTAGAGATACGAAATAGTTCGGTCAACAATTAGTGGACTGCAAAGATGTCTTTTCAAAGATTGCGAAGTAATAGAGATAAACCCTAATTAGAAAGGTCGGACACATTTCCTTTAAAATGTTTTGGACCACTATTACTCGAGGCTACTCGACTCTTAGCAGACAGGTTGGTATAAGACTTGTGTTTAGTTTTATTTCTCTGTGTTGTCATACGTAATTTGCTCCCTTAGTCGATTCTTACACCACCCAAGAGCAAAATAGGTTTGGTGACATTTGATCCGTCACCAAACGGATTATAAAAAATAACTCATATGTTGGAGATCGTTTTTTGTTTTTGCGAAAGACGGTCCCCATTTCATGTCATCCACATTTTTTATATTTTTTATCATTAATTCCATCACGACGAAGACTTGAAGACTTAGAATTGAAGACATTAAATACTTGACATTGGCAGAAATAGCTGATCCGGCTGGTTGCCATATCATCAAAAAAAGAAGAACTCATATGTTGTATACGAGACGACATTGTATACAATTATAATTTTACTTTCACTCCGTAACATAATTACTTGTTTTGTAAATTTATTCCCATTTATTGTTATTTTTTCGTACAATAAATATTCCAACTATATTTATAATGCTTTCGTGGAGTTGAAGCTTATTGATTGATTTTAATAAAAACTATAAATAAAAAAATAGTATTCAAGTTATACGACAAGACTAGTTAAGATCGTTAATCTGTGAAAACAAGTTAAGACTCGCACAGAGCAACTTGCCTAGTACAGAGTACCTAGGTATAGTATACAAAGAAGGCCATTCTGTGATGATGTATTTATAAATAAATAGCGACTCTAAAGACTATGTCATAAAGTATAATATAATTTGTACGACAATCCGACAAGGTTAGACCAGAATATCTTGAAATAATCTTTACGCCGTGTTGTATTTTAGCTGAAAATTTACGAGGTTTTAGACTAACTCTAAATGGTTACAGTCAGTCAGTTACGTGGGAGACCCACGCTTTGGCATGCATGGGCCGGCTCGACCGGAGTGATATCACGGCCTCACTTTCTGTGAGGCCGTGATATCACTCCGATCGAGCCGGCACATTCATGCAGAAGCGTGGCTCTCCCACGGCCATATATACATTCATCGGTATGTACGCGGTAAATGAACGTGTAGAAACTCAGTCCGGTTTGAAACAGCGCCTGCGCTGTGTTTCACCGAGTGAATAAGGATGGCCATGAGGCCATAATCCAACCCTTCCCTTCATCCCCCTCCCTATCCCCCAAGGCCGGCAACGCGTTTGTGATGCATGGACACCCGTAACACCAGAGAGTTACGGGTGTCCATGGGCGGCGGTAATCGCTTACCATCAGGCGATACGACTGCTCGTTTGCCCCCTATTCCATAAAAAAAAGTCAATAAACATATTATAATATTCATATTTTAATTATCGATTCACATATAAGGCGCAAACGTTCTTCTTCATTTTTGCGTTAATTTCGCTTCAGGCCTAAATTGAGTTGACTTAAAGGCAACATTCTTTTAACTTGAGTTTTTAAAAAAAATAAACGTGACGAAACTAAAGAAATCTAGAAATGAGGAGCATCATTCTGAATTCAGAAATTTTCAAAGTGCTTTTTCTGTGCTAATTCAGACTATTTAAAACACGCTATGTTGTATTCTTTTGTTCTTTTCTTCATATACATATATATATATATGTATATGAAGAAAATATTACGAACCACTTTTTATCGAAAAAGTGAACTATTTCTATAAAAATGGCATAGACTACCATTATATAAAAAAAAATAGCAGAATACGAACTGTGTCCTTGTTTGAGTAAGTTAAATACCTGATGTTTTTAAGTAAATAAAGTGCTGAAAGGTAAAATTTGCAAGAAAGATGGGTTTTAAAATTGAACTTCTGGGAACCGAGGGAGAGCTACGCTTCTGCACGAATGGGCCGGATCGGCCGGGTTGATACCTCGGCGTAACAGCGCTAGGGCTGTGTTTCACCAAGTGAGAGGGGATACCGGAGGCTCATAACTCAACTCCTCCCCATCCCCTCCACATGCACCAAAGGCCGGTAACGTACTTGTGACGCCTCAGGTGTTGCGAAGTGTCCATGGGCGGCGGTAACCCCTTACCATCAGGCGATATGTCCGCTCTTTTGCCCACTATACCATTAAAAAATATACCTTGAGCCGTGTGATTGTGTGTAATTTTTTACCATTAGATGTTTATTTTATATAGGACGTGAACAATTTATGAAGCCCTTCCACTTTTATTAGTTATAACCCGTCATCAACATCAACAGTTAGGCTGTTGATGTTGATGACTTTTTTGATGTTGATGCCTTACAACATTTTGGATAAGAGCTGATACTTATCAGTATTAGCTCTTATCCAAAATGTTGTAAGGCATTTTTGACTTGTGATTACTCAATTACGAGCTTGTATAGGGGGTTTTTGTAATTTTTAATTTTAGCTTGTAGTTGTGATTTAGACCTGCATATTTTGACACTTACCTAGTTACACTCTTATGACACCCACAGGGTGAAAAGTCACCTTTATTTATATGTATAAGGGACATATAAAGTCAATAAATATGATCGATGTAGTGATGTCAGTACATTAATCATATATATTATCTCAGTATAATAATATTATTGGTACTACATAATTTACATAGCCTAATAATGCCTTAAAGTATTGTGTGGAATATCAGAATAACCTCTTACCGAAGATGATCTGATTTTAACAGGTAAATAAATAAATAAAAGATTTTCGCATGTTGATCACAATGTATTCTTTAGAGTATAACCCTGTACTTCTGGTATTTAGAAATAATTTACAACAGTTGTTACATTATGCAAATTATACATATACACAAAACATGTACGTATAATTGTCATATTATGCAGTTTAATTAAATATCTAACGCCTATACTTCTCCTTATCTCTCTGGAATATTCACAAGATTTATAACCATGCAGGTAATAATTGAATGAATTATCATATCAATCAGATATGGGAAATTTGAATAAGACAATTGTTTGTTACAAATCTAATGTGTTTGTCACATTTTAAGAAACACCAATGACTCATTGGTGATCAGGTACAACTAGCTGATTACGATAACATGTGAAACACATCACAATAATACTCAACTTTACCCATTCAGTTCCATCATGACAAATCAGCTAAATATTAAAAATAAATTACCTAAAAATAAATAATATGCAAGATAACTTTAACCTTACAAACATACAAGTCTTTCTAAAACAAAAGCAACAACCGATCACTGTTTTTCATTAAAATATAATCTAAAAAACTATTTTAACTTTAAACTCACAGTCCTAATTCAGTCAAATTAAAGCTTTCAAGTGTAAGGAGGGTTGGGGCTCAGAACTTGAGCTTGGGATTGAGCTCGTGAGCTCGGCCGCCCCAGTCCAACCGGTAGCTGCGAGTCCGCCACGAGATCTCCGGGCTGAGAAGCGCGGCCGCGAGGACGAAAGGAGCGCAGCACTCACTCCACACCCAGCCCAACAAAAACTGCACTTTAGTAAACGGCGGCGAGCCGTTTTGCACTGCGCGAAGCATTAACCAGTCCGAGAGAAACCACGCTAACACATGCACTAAAAAAAAGGGAAGCGGCTCTGCGCCGAACAACTGTCCTGCAGCCCACGCAGCACCTGCGCCTAAGGGCATACACTCACTGAGAGGTTCTAATAACGCCGTTGTGGGGATCATCGCGATCCTTAAACGAGCCCATCGTCGAAGACGCGCCTGTAACGCACCCACTGATCTTGTCCCTGTATTTTGTAGTGCAGGGAGAGAACACACACGCATTTTCCACTGTCGTGATGTGATATCCTTTGCAATGAAGTAGTCTTCAGCGAGATAATCACCGAAAGCTCGTAAGCCGCCTGATTCCTCCAGCGCACAGCGCCGGACCATTGACGACATGCCAACGTGACAATTGATGCCTAATAAATCAGCACACATGTACATGCGAGCCTGCGCAGTACCAAAGAACACTTTCTCGTAGACCGCGGCGAAACCTTCAGCATCACAGGTGAACGGCATCTGATGTACGATGGCCACATCCTCCTTCATATGCTGCACCATATCAAGTAGCGTGTCATCTCGCATCCGGATGCCTGCATCGCTGATCAGCACCAATGGGTATTTTGCCGCCAAATACGCCGGCTGCATATTGTTGATTTTAGGATTGACGCCAACTCTCATACCTCCAGTATACAGTTTAGCATCTATGTGAGGATGTTTTTGTTTTAAACTGTTCACTAACATCACTGCCGGGTCACGTTCATTTTCCACACAAAAAAGCAATTCATATGTAGGATAGTCCAAGGTGAAAAATGTTTCTAAGTTTGTAAAAAGATTTGGATCCACACCGGTAAGAGGCTTCAGGATCGAAACGCCGGGGTACGGCTGCTCAGGCGGTGACCGGTCGACAGTCCGATGGAGCTTCCACTTTGAATATGAGTAAGCCATTATGTGAATTAACCACAGACACACCCAGGCAATAATAAAAAATATGGCAAAACCATACACGGTATACACCATAGGCATCATAATTGTATTCTTATGTAGTTGTCACGTTCGGGCCGCATAATATCGACTGGTTTTTTTGTTAAGAACCGTGCGCTACGACGCGATCATAACACTGAACTGAATATGTGATAAAACAAGAGTTGACGTTAATAACGTGCACTCTGTAAAACGATTCCACATTTTATATAATCGTTTCGTAGATAGCTAATAATTTATCATTTTAACAGATGCCAGCGGCGAATTTCAGTAAACGATAGCACTAGAACCGCTGGCACTGTACACTGTAGATGCAGATCAAAGACGACTCTAAAACAAAGTTGCCGCTTTATAAATAGCTAGACTACTTTTATAACCGGATTTTTCTACTAAAAATTTCTACTATCCTTAAACTTACCACTCTATCTTAAGTTTTTATTATTGAGAACATTAATTAATGTTTCATGACCTTATTACTTATCAGGTATCGATAGTTGGAAGCACCTTGATGTCTTACACTTTTAGTCTCTTAAATCTATGTATTACGTGCACACTATGTAGCCGCGATACTTAAAAAAAATGTTCTTTTTCAAACGTTTAACCTACAAACAGACAACAATTATCATCGAGTTAGGACTATGTAATATAACTAGACTGCTAAGTTTAGTATATAAGTCTGGTAAGTATATAATATACTACCAATGACCACAAGTGATTGAAACTAAAAGCGTAGCGTGGAAAGAAACATTGAACAGACTTTATATTACTATTAAACTTTTTATTTCTCTCATTAGGTACGGACAATTTAGCTTACAGAATATCTAGGTAAAAAGTTTCTATAAAGTTCTAAATACTAAGCTCGAAGCTGGTGTGACAGATCTCCAGGCCAAACCTACGGCTGACAAAGTATTTAAAAATATATTACATTAATATGCTCAACAAAATTAATTAATAAACTAAAACAAAATATCAACGTACCTGCACCTAGAAAAAAAAATAGACTAACGTAGATAAGTACACAATATTATTACTTATGTATTTCATGGAAAAATATGGTTCACACATGATGCCTTTTTCCATTTTATTGCTCTTACTATTTTTTTTAATTGTGTGTCGTCATGGTGCCCTTCTTTGCAAGGGTATTTACGATTACGATACACTTCTTTCACGGCTTTGGATATGTTTCGGTCAGTATGACTGGACTGACTTCAGTTTTCATGGGCGCTTCTGGCAAACGCCCACGGAAACTGAGGATTACTTTGCACTCTCTGATAGCTCTCTTTTGCAGGATGCGTTGCTGTATAAAGAGTAATCGAGTAAACTAGTAATATGATGTTAAATAACTACCACCGCTCACGGACGCCTAGAAATCAAGACTCAAAAGTGCATATTTTTTGTCTTTTTTTATGGTATAGGGGGCAAACGAGCACACATATCGTACATCGTTTGATGGTAAGCGACTACCACCGCCCGTGGATACCCGTAACACCAGAGGCATCACGAGTGCGTTGCCGGTCTTAGGAGGATGGGAAGAGGGTTGGGTAAGGGCCTCCGGTAAAGTTTTACCAGCTTTAAATAGGTATGGCAAGTTTTGGCAGCAGTGAGGGCTAAATATATGACAGTGAATATTTATAGAATCACCATAGAAAATATTAATTATGAGATTCTACAAATAAAGTATCTTTTCAGATAAGAGAGTCTACAGTTAGCGGTTTTAAATAGTTCTCATTCAAAAGTTCTTAAATTAGTAAGTTAAAGAAGTGGCAACCTTAGAAAAACGAAACTCTTTTATAAAAAATTTCATTCTACATGCCAACATACGATATTAGGTACAATTTTAGTTATAGAATATGTAAAAACGTTTCTAAAAATTTCCTTTTTGGAGTCCATACTAGGCCCCGAAGCCTGTGTGACAGTTCTCCAGGCCCGCAACGCCCACAAAATATTATTTTATTTTATTAGACATCTCAGCATAATTAACACAAGCTAAAAATCAAAAAGAGAACTACACTTCCAAAGAAATGAAAAATATAGACCAAATTAGGTAATTAATTCTATACAAAATTATCATTATTTTAACAAAATATGTAATAATCGTTAATTTATGCATGAGCATGACTGTTAGCACGAAAAGAGACTACTTTATCATGCAACCACAAAGAAAGTTAATTTTAAAATAAATTAAATTACAAAATCATATAGAAAACAAGTTTTTATTAGAGGAAAGTATTGTCGCTCCTTTTGTCACTTGGCTAACTTCAGGCTATTTTTTTAAGCTGGCAGGACAAAAAGGAAAAGGAAGTACCAACATACAGAAATTACTATGGCTAGAAAAAAAGCGTCTTTTCAAATTGTTTCGCGGCATTTTGAAATCTATTTTTAATTTTGTAATGTTGTCTTAAACATTCATCAGCATAATGGATATCGGGAAATTATTAAAGGATGTTAAAAGTTTAAACGAATATATTGATGTAACTCATGATAGCTCAGAGGAATGTATAAAGTCAAGAATACAGCTTAACATGACAACCGTTCTCGCTCTGAAGAAAATCCGCTCGTTGGAAGTTGAAGTATGAGTTCGATATTGTTATTTAGCCTGTAATCATATGTTTATCCAATTAATCACACAACCGTTGGTTTGTTTATGTATATTAACAGCTTTTAACAGTCCACAGCTGGACATAGGCATCTCCTAGACAAAGAGGATTTGGCCTTCTATGGCCACGCTAGCCAGACGGGTTAGCATAAGGTTTGTTTCAAATTTTCTTTCTCTTGTGATATTACCCTGTAAAACTGCCTCCTTTAGTAGCTTCTAACTACGGAACTCTATTCAGAGTTGACGACACTCCGAATTCTTAGTCCGTCAGTGATCACACGGAGAATTATAAAATGACGACTCAATAAAAAAATAAATGTTTTAGTATGTGAATAAATGTGAAGAGATTGGGATTGCATGTGTTATTTTCGAACGCATGTTGAATTTGCCACCTTCCAAGACATGGCAAGTCCTTAGCAAGGAGATGGTGAGCCTACTGAGGTACTGGCTCGATGCTGTACGAAAACATTTAGTTAAACACAGTCCTAACTGGTGGAAATTTCTGAAGTCATTACTAAGGTTTTTAAAGGTATTAATGTGGTTAATATATAAATTATCTCTTATTTTTACAAAGTTATTACTATTATGGTTATTACAAAAGCATGTATGATGTAAATGAATCAATATGCATTATCAAAGTTTAAGACCAGACCTTCAATGGGACCAACTTCCTCTTTCATAAAATTTTTTAACCTTTAAACTACAATATTATTAATTCTGTAAAAATACACCTAATAAATATATATTTTTTATTTAAATTGCATCTCATATCTTTCCAGATTGTTAACAGTATTTAATAAAAAATGAAAACAAGTTTTGTGAATGTGTTTATTTTCTTAAATAATAATTTTTCATATCTCATAGAAAATAAGCTAACAAATATGTAGATCTAATATTTCTTTACTCTTACAACCAAAAATATGAACATTATTATATTGACTCACCCATTGCCCTGGTAGATAACGACTGACAGGTAAGCTGGAGGTCACCAGTTCATACCCACCCGGGACAAATTATTATGTGAGGAGCATGAACAGTTGTTCTGTGTCTGAGTGTAATTTATGATAATAACATGTTGCTTTATTGCACACCAGATAAATTACAATGGTAACTTAAAGCTTGGAGGAGGTAATCTTTTACAGACAACCATTATTTATTTACAAATAAGTGTGTATTTAGAATAATTAAACTATTTATAAGCAGTCCGGTTAATGTCTAATTTGGGATCTGATTGTGTAAGGCCTGCAGTTTTATTTTAATTGTACAGGAAATACGGTTGAAGGACAACTCAATGCCCAACATTCTAGTTGAACATACAGCCGAGTGTTTATTTGATTTGGCAACAACAAGTGAACCGGATGCCATGCAGCGATATGAGATCCTTCACTGCTTCAATATGTACTGCTCAGAATCGACCAGAGAGATCAGATTTGCTCTCAGAAACAAGTTTGGACAGTATTTGTAAGTATATTGTAGTTCATACCAGGTAAAAAATACTACTGCTAAAAACTTTAAATTTTTAGAATAAAAATATGTAGAAATTACAATATATGTCTTGGAAAGTACTGTCACTCTCTCTCTCTCTGAGAGAGTATATTTATATATATATATATATATATAGGCATATTCAGACCTTTTCTATATACATCACTAGTACTCCTGTTAGAGCCCAGAGAAAAACTGGCTGCTCACTAATACCGAAGAAAAATAACACCATATGAAAAAAATAACAAGGGATGCAAACAAAAGTGCAGTTTAGGTAGCCTGCAAACTAATAAGTCTAAAAAGGGACAATCTCAGGAGAGTGATATAGGTGATCTGACTGGGCATTGTCCCCTAAACAAGCACCTATAGGCGCAACCGATAGCCCTCTGTGCAGGGGATGCATGGGGGCAAAACAAAACCCAGCAGCACATTCTCACACAATGTAGAAGAATGGCAGATCAATGGCCGGACATCCTCAAATCCAACCCCAGAAACATGTAGTGACCTGAAAAGGCTGCTGAGCTTCTGGGATGATCTAGGAGAGTTTGAGTAGCAAGATGACAAACCTACATACAACGGCCCAATTAAGAGGCACTGAAGAAATAGCCCAGCAAAACAAACAATGAACCTATGTTACATATATGTATCAGTTGTTGAGTACCCTTATCTTTGTACCAAATTTTCTAAGGACTGTGGACTGGTGAAGAGTTCTGAGGATGATGATCATGTTGATGACATTGTGTGTTATATATCTGAATGTTAATATTAGAACACCGGTAAACTGTGATATAATATAAAACTATAATATTAACTAAGATTATAGTATTAAATGTCAGTATTTTAAACTTCCAATACAAAACTGTTAAGTTTTTTTACTTCTCTGCAGCATCAAGCTCGCAACTTATATGTCCAAATGTGGGAACTTGGCAACCCAGTACAGCATCATGGAGACTCTACTCCGGTGGCTGGTGCCGCGTCAGGATCGTACCCTCAGGATCACTTCTGCATCTAAGTGGTTTCCTATCAGGCTGTACGCTAAAAATGTCGTCGATATATTCTTGGAACGACCTTGGATGAATTTTTTTCAGGTAAATAAATGTATTATTAGAAATGTTCTAATACATCACAAATACACACGAAATGTGTGTTTTTATGTTTGTTTTTCATTTACACCTAAACATCTGGGGCAACTTTGATAAAATTTAGATTAAAGATACTTTAAACCCTGAAAGTTAATTATAATTACTTGTGATGGAGTAGGTGTCACGTCTCTCCAACACAACAGGAGGATCGTCAGACCAGGCGAGGTGACCATGCCTCATAGGCCCTGGCCAAACTGTTGATGTTGGGAAGTTATATTTGATAGCCTCGTTGGCGCATTGTTATCGGATGCGACTGCTGAGGTAGAAGTAGAAGAATGTTGTGGAAGATGTTGGCCTAGTGGTTTCAGTGGTCGCCACACCGCTTCCTACTGCGCCAAGTGTTGTGGGCTCAAATCCTACATGGGAAAACACTTTGTGTGATCCATAAATTGTTGTTCTAAGTCTGGGTGTACTTTGTGTCCGTTTCATGTATGTTTGTGAAGATCCCCGTGTCATAGGAATGTATATTCCTAACGCGGGAATTGTCTTTAAAAAAAAATGTCTCTCGTTCGATTCCCGGATCGGACCAAATGGTTATAAGATCTGAAATTATTTGTTTTCTATGTATAATATGTATTTACAATATGTTTTCGGTAGTTATTGATGCACTGTATGTGGAAGTCACCACATGCTGTTTCCGAATTTATTTGTATTTTTTCAATTTTGTTCATTTTCAGGACGCAAGAGATTTTTTGAACGCTCACAATGAAAGCGGCGATCTCATCACTTCAGTTATTTGCCGAAAACTAACATTTGGTAACATTATTATTATAAAGGTTGGTAATGTTTGTGTAAATGTTTTAATAATACTTGTAGGTTAACTATATTAATGTATATTCCCATCAGTCCACTGCTATCCTATCCTTAGAAATAAAGTTGTAGCGTAGGTACTGTGCTGGCTTGGCATATCTTGGACTACTAATATTACTACCTCTTTGGTCTAGCGGTTGAAGTATGCGACTGCAAATCTAGAGATCTCGGGTTCAAATCCCGGGTAGGGCTAAAAGTGTTATTGAGTTTTTTTGATTATATAAATACTTAATACACACACAGCTCGGAGTTTGGCAGTTGGGGTCTGAACCCCCGTGCCTCGAAGAGCACGTAAAACTATCGGTCCTGCGCCTAAACTCTCTCTGATTTGGTCGCTTAACCGTCTTATCGAAAAAGATATCGGAAAAGAGAGTCCATCTGTGTTGGCTGGTCTCCGCTGAGATTGGCCACCGTGGCCGTAATCGGCTAGGATGAGAGAATACTATTACTAGCTACTACGTTTATTCATAGTTATAACGGCTTAATCTAGGATACAGATAAAACGGACTCATGGCTAGACCTAAACTCTGTCAGCAAATGCATGTCGGTGCTCCTCGACCCAAGAGTGTTGGATGCGTTTGGCTGCACGAACCATAAATCTTTTGAAACTTTCGTCGTGAGCGAGGATAATACGGAAACAGCTAAATTAACCAGGTTAGTTTTCATCATCATTATCTCAGGTATAAGATGACCACTACTGGACATTGGCAGCATCCAATGCCTTCCTGCGACTTTCACTCGTCGTATCACTCTGTAGTAGGCTAAAGACGGTCTATCATTCGGTACAGGGTCACCGCTCGAGAACCTTTTGGCATCAATCATCGCCATAGTTGGGTAGAAATCAAGGGTCAATTATGGCATTTACATTATTTAGAAGGCATATACTCACCTATTACAATCAAGATATTGTTGATTAAAGCTAGGCGATCTATAGCATAGCTAAATTAACTAATATACTGACACCTATTGTATTTACGTTTGAGAAACTTTCTCACACATTAACTATAAGATGTACAGACAATTCGACATCTAGTCCCTGAAATATCATTATTAAAACTCTATCTAAAACTTGATAGCAAACCCCCAAGCCTATTTCAGGACTCCCGTAACGGCTATATTAGACTATGAGATTATAGGTCGCTGTTAGAAGTAAAAAAGATTTTTTCACTGAAAATATTTTTCATGCTGGTTTGTTGTTTGTTTCTCCCAAATCATTAATTGAGGAGGCTCCAAAAGATGTATTGTGTCCTGGGGATTAGTGTTTATATTGTAGGTAGTGTTTCACACTTACTGGCTCTCGATATTAACCGCGATCAGCGTTGCAATTGTTGAAGAGTTCAATACGTATCAATCCCTATGCCGAACGAGGAACGCAACAATCGAGTTAATATAAAATAAAAATAAACTAAGACCTCAGGTCAGTAGTAGGAAAACTAAAGAAAGGTTACATTAAAACATACGTCAAATGCCAAATTATAAGATATAATGGTTGATCCTCTATATAAAAAAAACATTATGTACCATAAACACCTCTATCTTTGTACCAACCGCATCTTATTTGTACATCACCTGAAGGTCGACTAGGAGAGAATACCTCATGTCGTTAAGTCCGCTTTTTGTGCAGTAAGTGCAACATGATTAAACAAAAATAAGTGCGTGCGTACAAAGTACACATGTCAGAAGTGAAACTTCTTTGGCGAACTAATTTATCAGTCTTGTCTATATTTATACAAATCTAAAACTTTAGATTTCCGAGACTTAAGGGAAGGGAAAAAGGAAGATATGTTAGGAATTTAATTGTCATTAAAATATTAAAAGTGTTGAAAATTAATATAAATTATAAATTTAGTTTTTTTATTTTATTTCTTCAATATTTACACTATTCAACGCGATTTCTATAGGTATTGTTGTGACTAAAGCATCCCTACTGTCACTCCATCGCTAGTTGCTTTATGCTACGTTCGCCCTGTCTTACTCTCTCTCAATCGGTCTCGATCGCTCTCTCTCTCTTTTTCGACACTTCCGTTGCATACTTGCGTGACGTCCGAAATGTCCGAAAAAAAAATAAATAAAAAAAAACGTTACATTTGTAAAAATTTTACCCTCATGCGCCTAAAGAAGTTTCACTTCAATAAATAAATATTTTACATTACTACACATTAAATAAGTTTATAATGGCAGCTTTACACCCATTAAAGCAATTTAAATAAAAGGTTATGTATCAAATACATCAGGATGTTTTATGACTAACATGTTTTGATCTAGGTACAAACTGAATTCGAGATCAAAACATATTAGTCACATACATTATTATATTGTTACGTAGAAACCTCACATCGATATACTTCGCGTCGAATATAGATTGTCGCGTGTTTGTTTCGAGTACATTCGCCGGCGCAATTCCTAGAACCGATCCACAACCTTGTATGTACCTACTCGAATGTACTAGAAGTAACGGCGTCTAATATAAGAAGACGTCTTGCGGACCGCAGTTCAGCTCAGTTTGAGCTATATTGCGTCAAATATAGGAGTGATATCAGTGATTTACTAAGCGATCTCGGCGATAAATAAGGACTCTATATAATCTAAGTCATATGTCTATTGTTTTTTTTTAATAATGTCTCTTTTACACAACAATAGGTTTGTTTTTCAAATCCTAACACTTAACAGTATGCAGAATATATGTAATTCCATAAAATATTTATATGTGTGATACACAATAAGTATTCATTTATTGTGCTACTTTCGCGATAAGCTACATTTATTTTTTATGAATATATCAAATGTGTTAATTGCTCATAATATGACTTATGTTAAATTCGTTTATATGATTGTCTTTTATTGTAGAGCTGGACTTATTGGCGATAAAATTATGGTCACGAAGTTTCGAATGGGTCATACCGCTCGTAGTCATGAGTAGGCTGTTCGAAATATCGGGGGAAAAAGGAGTATACGTAACCTTTTAAATAATTTAATCGCGAAATAGTTCCGCTATGTAATGAAAACTATGTTCAAATATGTTTCGCGAAAGTCTGAAAACAGTTTAACGATTTATCGTTAGAGATGGATAATTTAAATATACTGTATTGGTTTTATTTCATTTTTCGAAATGCTTGTACCCTCATTTCGTTCTTGTAATAACTTGTGTTCTATAGATTGGAATATTAGCCACCTTACTCATTGTTAATGCAGACGATGCAGTATGATGACCCATACCATGGTGGCCTAGTGATGCTTCTGCATCATTGGGCCCCTGGTTTCGCATTCTGCTGTCGTTTTAGGTTCGTTTTCTGTGAGTGGGTGGTAGCTCCGGACGAGCCGGCCCGTTCGTGCTGACATCAGCATATCTCTCTAATTTTATAAATTTTAAAAAATCTTCCCTGTTAAAGAGTTATATTTATTCGTGAATCCTGGGTGCTGTGTTGTGGCTAACTCATATCGTTAACCACATGAGCGGAGCCGCGGACAACAGTTAATGCAAACGTATAGATAGTGTTGCAATATTAATATTTTTTCTTTAAATTATGAATGATCAAACATTTATCTAAAGTGGTGTGATATTAAGATATGCGAGGTTATTCACACACTAGATGATTACTTACCAGTAATGTGTGTTAGATAACTCGTCTACCGTATCATATTAGTCATATGTAGTATTTCAAGTACTTCTTTCATTTGTCAACCTATACTTTTCATTCTAAGTACTGATTGCGACTTGTATTAGTCATTTTTTTTAGGAACGTAGAGGTACTTTTGCGTCCTACATCTGCAGCTTATATCTAACATCTGAT
The DNA here is from genome assembly GCA_003709505.1 of Hyphantria cunea. NCBI lineage: Eukaryota > Metazoa > Arthropoda > Insecta > Lepidoptera > Erebidae > Hyphantria > Hyphantria cunea. The sequence continues at coordinate 331,646 of PKRV01001311.1, read as the reverse complement.
AAGCTACTTAATCTATATGACTTATTTTTTTAAAGTACAATATATTTTCCTGTTAAGATATTGCTATACTACCAAAGGATAAAAAATTGTCTAAAAAAATTAAAAAGTAATTTAACAGAAAACTGAAAAAAACAGCTAAAAAGAATCTAGCCGGATGAGTATGACGAGTCGTTAGTATTATGAAAATCGGCCATCTGCGAGTCGGACTCATGCAAGAATGGTTCAAGTTTCTACCTTTATCAATTATAAGCAAAAAAACACATTTTTTGTGTGAGAGCCCTCTTAAATATTTATTTTATTCTGTTCATGTGTTTGTTGTTATAGCATCAACAGAAATACATCATCCATAAAAATTTCAACTCAAATATCCACTCAAATCCATAAAAATATCTATCGCGGTTAGGTATTATTAGGTAGTATTATTATTATTATTATTATTAGTATTATTGTTATTATTAGGTAGGTACAACCTGGTGATAGAGGGACGGACGGGCAGCGAAGTCTTGGTAATAGGGTCTTGGTAATAAGTTGATCTTAAAACACAAGTTATTTTTTTAGGGTGCAGTCCCTACTACTTGTGTTTTAAGATCGACTTGAAGAATAAACACAATTTAAACTTTACCAGGTTACTTACTAGATGTATCTTGAGCTTTTCGAGATTTCAATAACTGCTGTTCCTGACTTTGTCATGGTGACGGTCTGAAACGATTTCCAGGTACAAAAGAAATTGTAGTAAGTTTGAGCCGTTTCATTGCAGAGAATCGGACATCCTTACTCTGTCTGTGCATACTTTTTCTCCACCCCGAGTTCTACCGTCATGCATCAAGCTAGGCGATGACGTCAGCTGTCATGTCACGGCCACGATTTCATCACGGTCCGATGTCAAGAGACTCGACGGTGCTCTCAGAATGATTTTCAACGATAAATATCAGGTGGGATTGAGAAAATTTAAGATAATAATAGTTGATTCTCATCTTACTGTACCTTCTTAATTTTGTTTGGTGTTGCTATGTGAAAAACTGGATAGGGTAATGACTGGTGTTTAGTCGTTACCTGCTTCAATCAACAACCCATAATGTCCCACTGCTGGGCTCAGGTCTCCTCTCAGGAGAGGGTTAAGGCCATACCTCCTCATACTGGCCAAGTGCGGGTTGGGGACTGGCAAGACAACGTTGTGGCTGCGTAATCTTGCCGTTGGATGTTTTTAAGCCGCCCAAAGACCTCCAACTAAGCTTCACGATTGTTATCGTATGATAACTACCGGGACCGACTGCTTATCGTGACCTCCGAATTACGGAAATGCTCATGGTAACATGCCACCAGGGGTCACCCATCCAGGTACTGACCGGACCTCGTTGCTTACCCTCGGTGATTGTTTCTAATCACCGAGTGCAAATGGGCTATGAGCGCCTGCTTTACCTGCTTGATACATTCTAATTGCTTTTGTCTGGTGGAAAGCATGAGTAAAATCCAAGAATGGTGGTCACAATTCACAATGCTCATTGCGAATGCATATATCTCTGTATCATTTGGTCTCCGGTCTCGCAATCACCAACAAATCACGACAACACGTATACTGTCTTTTTAGTTGATCTTATGTGCGAGGATAGTCGAGGCGGCCCAAAATTAGATTTATTGATTTCACTTTTATATTATAATTAATAAACACACTATAGTTGACATTAGTATGTAATTTTCTTTTTTAATTCAGTTGTTACTGGACTTAGAAAAAGAGGGAATATTATCACCTCCAAAAGCAAATGAAAATTCACATCAGAAATCGGTAAGTAGATAAATATTAGTTTCTAGGTGCATTATAGTCTTTTCGATGTCTATGGTACCGAGGGCATACGAACAGACCGCTGACCTTATGGTAACTGACTACACGGTTGGCATAGTGGTTTCAGTGGTCGCCACACCACTTCCTACTGCGCCAAGTGTTGTGGGTTCAAATCCTACATGGGACAACACTTTGTGTGATTCATAAATTGTTGTTCTAAGTCTGGGTGTACTTTGTGTCCTTTTCATGTATGTTTGTAAAGATCCCCGCGACACAGGAATGTATATTCCTAATGCGGGAGTTGTCTTTTATAAAAAAAAAAAAAAAAAAACCATCGTCCATGAACACCTACAATTCAATTATCATAAACGCGCTGTTGTTATATAAGTTAACCCCAGAATTAGGAAGAAGAGGGGTTTGGCCTCTGTTATGCGTCTTACCCTTTCGTGGATTAAATACTGAGAGGTATTTCTAATATGGATCGATTAAAGAGTGTAAGTGATAGGTCTGAAAGGTCAGCGTATCTTGAATCGTCAATTTGGAGGGACTTTCAACTCTCCTGTAACTTCTAACATAAACGCCTACCCGAAACATCTCTTTTTATTAGGCAATCTTCAATGTTATGTGAATGTACTCTGGAAATACCTTTATTTATTCGTTATAAGTACGCGGATGTTCAGGATTATCAGCGCATTTAATGTGGGAATTGTTTGTGAAATAACAAAAATACATTATTGGGAACGGAACAAATGATAAAATTCATGCTCACTAATTTTTCAGCTTTGATATTTTATATCTGAACCGATTTGGGAAATTCTTTTATTTATTTGAACTAGTCTCTAAATATTTTTAAAAGTTAAACATGACTTTCGTGAAAATGTTGAACATAAGGATTTGTAAATAGGGAATATGCATGTTTTTTTTATTTCTTTATCTGATTATTTACACCTCTACAACATAGAAAAAAATATATAAATAGGCTTAAAAATGGTCAAACTAATTTTCAAAGTGAAATTTAAAACACTGACAAAATTAGCGCTATTAACAAACACCACCATTTTGTGCCCACTTTTGACACAGACAATGGTTTCATTGTCATTTTGTGTTCGTTTATTTTACAGTGTTTCAGTTACTTTATGCTTATTTACAGTTTTATTTATTGCTATAACAATCATGGAAGAATGTCATCTTTCTCACAAACATTACTTGCATTTTATTGTAAATTTTGACGCCGATAATTTCGGCGAATCTTATCATCGACGTCACATGTCATTGTAACGCGTTTTGTCAGTTTGAATTTTCCTCCCTTAATTTTCACTTTTTATTTCATATTTTCTGGATTCAAATATTGACTATATAAAAAAACTTTTAAGTATGTTGTAAAGGCAATAAACAATATAGAAAAAAATATTTGAGACAAATAATAATTTTATGCATATTCCCTATTGTGAAATTGTTCACGTCAGACTTATAAACAAACTGATAATTATTAAGAATGTACGCTACTATTTTTTAGTAATTTATACTGAATAATGATTCGAAATGTTTCAAACTACCCACATTCAGATCAATGTGGGTAGTTTGAAATATTTTGTGTGAAATGTCATTGTCATAATTGTTTATAGGAGAACGACTCGCGGTTCTCTCACCCAGTCGAAGTGAGAAGACGAAATCATTCAGGTAATTGTTTCTAGTATACATATATATATTAAGAATATAGAATGTCATTACCCCTATTGATTACATGGGTATCGTAACAGGCAACTGAGGGAGCAATGTAATCACTACAAAGCAAAGGAAAGCTTGAAATAAACCTGATATGTATCAACCAATCATATTAATCATTTAATTTTGATTATATTTTATATCCTATTAATATTATAAACGCGAAAGTTTGTATGCATGGATGTTTGCTACTCTTTCACGTTAAAACTACTCAACGGATTTGGATAAAACTTTAAGTAATATAGCTGATATATCAAAATCACACAAAGGCCACTATTTGCCGCAATAACCGACATATACGCGGGTGGAGCCGCGGGCATAAACTAGTTAATTGTATATAACTTCACAAATGAAAACAAAAAAACATTTACTAGGATATACTTTTATAGGTTATATTGTAAAAACGCGTAAACCACATGCGTGTTTGTCACCGTCTACTGCATCTACTAGTTCATTGGCACAGGTAAGTTTTTTGTTAAATATCTACGTGGCTTTAGAGGAGTTATGTTTAATAATAATTATAACCCCAAATTAAACTTCATAAACTTATTAATATAAGTATATGATATATTTTCTGTTCTGTATAGTTTTCTTTACAATATTAAATGTTAGTATTTGAGAATTCTGTCCTCGGCAATCTATTTATTCTGTAATAAAGTTTTTTCCTCGTTTTTTCATAAGAGTTTCGTGAAGTTTTTGGTCTTATTCTGTAGTAGTGTACTGCTTTAGGAACTTATTAAACAGATAAAAAGAAACTGTTTCTTAATAATAATCATTTTATTTAATTTATTTACTTATTCATTACAGATAGAATGCGTAAATAATTATTTAAATGCATCTTTTTTAGCTTCATGAAAAGCTAGCCGCGTTACCCCGATATAAATTTGAAAAGGAACCACTGGGCGTTTGTGCTCCTCCAGATTTGTCCGTAGTAACTGAAGTCAGTGAGGCAGACGCCCAAAGTGTCACAACACTTAATCGTAAAGCATTCGGCGTCTGTTATAAAAAATATAATACACTAGACTCTAATAAGAAGTCTCAAAGTGATAATGAGACTAGTAAAATATATCCCGAACCACAGACTAAAAGGCAAAAGGGGAAAGGCAGATTGTTGTCACCCATAATTCGTGAAGAAACACCAAGCTGTTTGCTAGTGGCTACTATTGGGTCTGCTAACGACTCGGTTATAAATGATACAATTGAAAGATTATCCAAATCTAAAGATTACGATCCCGATAATATCGTCAACTTATTAGTCGAAGAAGCATTCAATGCTAAAAGAGATAAGGATCAAATTGACAGTGGTATCAATACAAGGGAAAAAACATCACAAGAGTTAAATGAGAATGTCGATGCCATTGAAAATACACCTATTAAGGAAATTGATTTAATTAAGTCTGTGAAAAAAAGCTCTAAAGTGGTGTCTCCGACATCTGATGAATCTAATACCGAAGCTATAAGCGATACTCCTAATGAGTATGTTAATATTCGCCGAAAGAAGAAAGATATCAGTAAAAGGGATTCTTTAGAAAAAAATTGTTTCGATGTACACGTAGTTGAAGAATTTTTTTCTCAACATTTTACAGAAAATAGAGAACAAGAAGTTATTATTAGTCCAACTCTCGCCAGAAAAATAAACGAAACTAGCTCTGAATCAAGCGATGATCTTCTTGACAACGAACTAATGTTAGTAGGAGATAAATCACAAAATTTAGACCTGTTTAACGTTAATAATATCGAAGTAATGGAATGCCTTAATAATATGGTGGATACTGTATGCGATGAATTTAATAAATGTTCAGAGTATTTGAATGAAAGTCAAGGAACTGTTGCTGCTGATATTTTTGATTTAGAAGACGATTTACCTTTAAAAGATATTATATCTAATATACAAAAAAATAATACTGATAATAAAGTTATGAATAAATTACCTCAAAAAGTCAAACAAATTAAGTTGAAATATAAAGATTCGTCTAAAAGAAAGATCAGAAAAACTCGTATAATAAAACCGAAAGAAAAACTTGAATTACAAAATACTGGTAAAATGTCTACTATCATAGAAGACAATGCAGAGACAACTGCTGAAGGTAACGTTTCTGTTGTTCTACAAGGAAATGTAGAAAATCGCAATGAAAATGCAAATTCTAATAATACAGCTGACATTGAAACACGAATGATACGTAGAAAACGTAAATTATTTTCGCCGAAAGATGAAAGAATTACCGAAGAAGCACCCATGAGCTCACAAGACAATGATTTCAATAATTCAAAAATACAGAAAACACCTAAATCTACCCTCTCGTATAAACCGTACAAAGATATAGAACAAGAACGTCAAAGACATATTCGTATGCCGCGAAATAGAAAATCAAAAAAAATTGAACCGCCTTCACCTAGAACAAAAAAAATGAACGAATTGTTTGATAAAGTAAAAGAATCTTCAAACACGCAACAAGTAAAATTAATCGATAGAGCATTAGAAGTATATAATTTTTCTACTGATAGTGAAGAAGAGTTTAAAGAAAAAAAGATAGCAATATCTAAAAAGAACAGTAATACTATTGTCGGCAGTGAAGAATCCACTGTATTAAGACGTGTCCGCATAAGCAAACGAACTGACAGTAAAATTAAAAATATAACTAAAACGCAAAGAGTTACCAGAAGCCAAAAAAAGAAGGATATTAAAGTAGAACCTGTTAATGATTTAATTGATGAAAAAATGAGGAAACAAAAAGAAGTGCTGGATACTTCTATACTCATTCAAATTCCTGAAATAGTGGAGACAGCGCCAGTATTAGTTTTAGAAAATCGTCCTCAAATGGAAGCTATTCCGGAAAAAGATGAAAAGAGCAATATAAAACAACAACAAAAAACCAAAGGAACTAAAAAAGCAAAGTCTAAAACAGTAAATATTGTCAAGGGATCAAAGAAAACTGTAAATATTAAACCTTCTTCTGAAAATGATAGGACTGAAAGTCCTTTACCAGGACTAGTCGTGGAAGAGGCACGAACTCCAAATCCTAAAGCAGATGGAGACTTATCGGCAAATATGGTAGATAAATTCAAGAAAATTTGTCGAAATCCTGAAAAATACATAAACGAATCCAATAATACCCAAAACCTACTTTCGGATAACGACAAAAACATGAACAGTCCGCAGACTATAAATATAACAGACGAATTTATAGAATTGCAATTACAGACTAAAGAAGAATTAAGACGGAATCGTAAAGACCCAAAAACTAAGAAACAAACTACTGTAAAGCCTAAAAGAAAAGCGAAAGAAAACAAGATTGAAAAGGTTACCCATGAACCGTGTACCATTAAAACTTTAAGCTTACCTGGATCTGATACGAAACCTGATCAATCTATTGATAGTATAGGCATAACCGGCCATGGTGATTCCGAAGAACCCCCGCCTAGTCCTAAGCTTATTATAGAACGTTTGGAACACCGCAATTTAGAATCAGAATACTTGGATACTTCTACAAAAGATTACTTCGACAAACTGACAGAAGCAATTAACAATATAAATAACTCATCCCACGATAATTCTAATGAAAATAATAAAACGACAGTAATAAACAAGTCTGAAAAATTAAGCAAGGATGATAAAACCAAGAGTAGCTGTAGTCCGCAGTCGTTAAAATCGCCCTTAGTGTCTGTAGAAAGACTATCTTTAGAAGATATTAGCAGATGGTTACCTTCCAGAAGGAATTCCGAATCATATACTAACTCTGCCACTAGCTGTAAGTCAAAAACTTCACTCAAAAATATAATAAGTTCTAAAACGGCCGAATCCGGGCATAGTACTGATTCTGAAAACGATTCAGATGTTCCGAAGACTCCTAAAAAATCATTGTTTAAAGAAAATTCACCGGTGTTTAAAATAAAACACAACGGAGAACATAGTGGTTCTCTCCTTCGGCATAAGGATTTTGGAAATTCTACACAAGGTAGAATAAAATGCGTAACATCAAAGAAAAATGAACCGAAGAGAATGTCTTCTCTACAACTTCCAAGACGTGTTGAAAATACGCCAAAATCGTGTATTTCCCCAATAAAACTATTCGAAGATTGCATCAAGAATGTTGACAAACTCTCCCATTCTACTTTGTCAGATGATGAAGACTACATTAACGAAATAAGGGAGACTGTTGCTAAAGCACGACGGCGACAAATTAAATCTCAAAGCTCAAGAACTGAAGAATCCATAAAGAAGTTAAGCCATGCTAAAGATAATAAAATTCAACATATACATATGAATTTAACTTCACGAATAACTTTAACACAGACCTCTGATTCAGGGTCTATCCAAGACAAACTGAGTACGTCCACAAAAATAGCAGATTGTAAAGGGTTGAAAAGAAAGTTAGAAGGAGATAGAGATGATTGTAAAAAGAAGAAAGTAGAAGATAATAATAACATGGGAGACTTCATTTCTGCAAGTGGTAATACGGAGTCGAGTGTAGATGAATGGTTCAAGAGAAACAAGCCGAGTACCAGTCGAGGTAAGACCCTTGATTTCTCTTTATGTAAAAAGCGTTTCGTTTCTTTATATAACTTTAAAATTATGAAATACCGTTATTTATTGCATTGCACTTTGGTTTAATGTTAACTTTCACAAACTTAAGGATGAACACTATGGTTTTGTGGAAGAATGTTACAAAAAATAAAAGATTTAAAACTATAATCCGTCCCGCCTGTATAAAGGAGTATGGCAGATCCTATACCACTGGCAATATGTTATCAATGGTCAAGAGATTTATACCGTTTATTATAATTTATTTAATTCTGATCATAAAGTTGAAATTTTAATTCTTTGTAATTTTATTTCTGCTCATAACGTGTTCCTGCATGTTCTAAACACGCCATGATTAAAGTCTACTTATTTTGAAAACTAAATGGCGTTGTGTACCAAATTGTCTAAAATATTTTACATTATTTTAAAATAGGTATTACATGAAGCAGCTATTAAAAATTGGTATCTATATTTATAAATGAACTTACTGGTGGAATTTAATAAGAGCAATATTTCATTGACGAATCACGAAAATGATTGAATGATTTTGATAGAAAAATATAATATTACGCTATCTAGTTGACATTAATGAGAACTCATTTGTGATCTATGGATTTCGTTGTCATCTAAAAACTAAATTTAATTTTTAACGCAATGTTGTATAAATCAAGTAATTTAAAATGTTATTATTAGCAGCCAAATAAAACAATCTCTACCATGAAATACGCCAGGCGGTACAAAAGTTCCATACAAACTGCCATTGTCATATATATGATGGATGGTGTAGTATACACCACCCGGGCCATTAATGCATACAAATCTATTGACACCTCATTAATTAAAATCGGTTCAGTGTAACATACAAACATACATAGCTTACCAAAAATATTACCATCTTTTTGGCTTTGACGTAGCCAGGTAAAATGAACTAGGATAATATTATTTACCAGCACATGCTAACTGACTGACTGCCTCGGTGAAGTAGCGGTAGCGTATGCTGTGTTCACAGGTTTGATTTCTGGGGTCGGACCAAATGTTTGTATGATTTGCAAATGTCGGTTTCGAAGATTTCTATGTATAATTTGTGCGAATTTAGATAAAAAAGTAAATAACTGTTTTAATAAACCAATCTAACTTACAAAGTACAAGCTCTCTTTAGTTTGATAGCGTGGTGTTTCAAATGTATGAAATATATATTTATTTTTGTGTCATTTTGTGATATTCATATTTGCAGGAGCAGCGTTGAATATTTCGGTTAGAGAAAGCTTACATAATGTTATAGAGAAATTAGATACAACGTTAATTGAAATTCATCAGAACACAAGCAAGAAGTAAGTAGTGCGAAAAGGTATTACGTGGACATAACACTGTCTAAATGTTTTGGTGATGGATTAAGAATACTCCGAATACATAGGACCGAGGGAGCAAACCCTATAAGAACACCAACGCCGTATAGAAAAAAGCCAAATATTATGTTCAGCAATTGGACTTATGTCAAAAGTATTTTAAATTTCGTGTTTCGTTGGTGAGTGTGAGACCGGATGCCAAATGTCCATCATTTGGCATTCGGTCTCACAAGCAGAAGCATCACTAGTCCGCCATGGTGTGGGTCACCATGTTGCATTGTGGCATTGTCTGTATTCGCAGTGAGTATGGTGACCACCACTCTTGGATTCTGCTTATGGCTTAGCAGAGGCAGAGTAGAGTCATTTTGGTAGACCCATACATAAAAAAAAATACATAGATAGCTGTCGGGAACTAGACACGAGAAGCCTAAAATCGGTCTGAGTGGAATGCAATGGGCGAGGCCTGTGTCGTGTGAGGGAGAGTCACGCTTCGGCACGAATGGACCGGCTCGACAGGATACCACGACCTCACAGAAAACCGGTGTGAAACAGTGTCTGCGCTGTGTTTCACCAAGTGAGTGAGGATACCGGAGGCCCATACTCTTAGCTCTCCCCCTCATTCATCTTTACATCTCCCAAAGACCGGCAACGCACTTGAGACGCCTCTAGTGTTGTGGGTGTCCATCGGTCGCTTACCCTCAGGGGTACATCTGTTCGTTTGCCCCCTATTCCACAAAAAAGGTATGGACTGAACAAGACTGATGATGATGTTAGAAAAGTCCGCAAATATATTAATAATCCTGATAAGGCAAATGCAATATGTAGTATCTTCCGTCTGTGTTTTTAGTAGAAATTTTATTATTAATTAAAAACCTGATATCAGTTGAAAGCCAGAGGCGAGTTCGAGTACCACTTACAGATTAGATAGCGTTGTGTAAACATCATTTACAACAGGATCATAGATCAAACGTTTTTAGAATATTATATCAATAACTGAACGAATGCAGGTTCGTCCACCTATTCGTATCGGTCCAGCAACAGTTGAGTAAGCTGAAAGAAGAACGACACAGAAAATACAAGAGCATCGCGACCGACCTGATCACCAGCATAGTGCAGCTCATCGACGATAAATTCTCTGATTTAGCTGAAATGTGAGTTATTCTATAATTTCCGGAGGATCGAGTGTCATGTTAGTCTAACACAAAGGGAGGATTCTCATGCCAGGCGAGGTAAACAGGCCTTCCGGGCTGACGGGCAGAATAAAAGCTATAACTGATTAAAGTATTTCTAACTCCACATTACCCATTAAAGTCAAATTTTATAGGTACAAAGTTTTTTTTAATTTTTTTTTTATACAACTCCCGCATCATGAATGTGCCGCAGGGGATTACGCAAACATACATGCAACATATAAAGGATACCTACACTCAGAACAACAATTTGTGAACAACACAAAGTGTTGTTCCGTGTAAAATTTGAACCCAGAATACATGGCGCAGTAGGAAGCATATATATATATATTAGCAATAGATGAGTTCCAAATACGTAAAAATCTACAATTTTTAAATTTTAGAGTATTTTCAATACACAAGGTCTATTTTATTCTTCCCTACTTATATTTTTATTTATCCAGTTCTCAAGAACAAGACATGAATTTCATGAAGCAATTGAAAGAGCAAACTTCGGGGGTGATCCACAAGGACTGCAAACAGAAGCAGGTCATGGTGCGGTTGCTCAAGGAAGATGTCCAAGCTGCCCTCGAACATATGAAAAGGAATATCGACTAGACTCCCGTTTCCCTTTCCTTACTTTTAGAAAATATTATTTAAAGCCACTAGACTATCAGCGGGATCCTATTAATTCCTCGTTGTCTGTCTCCAGCGGTTTATGCATTTTTTAATGAAATATTATTTTGTTAATTATCTCATAAGAATCTTTAATAATAATTGTTTTTTAAATGGCAACTAGGCCCAATGTGTTATATTTCAGTTAAGTCTTAAATGAGTAACATAAAATATAGGTGAAAATAAATATTTTTTTTTTTACCTTGTCCTCACCAGGACTGTTATAGCGTGACGATATCAGGGTGAATGAAGTAGCTTGACGTGGTTAGAATACTATTGAACTAGACCGCAATCTTGTAAGAAAGTGAGTTAGTTTTGATCACTGTTATGGCGTAGATCGTTTGTTCGTTTTATAGCAAACATACTATATGCGCTACAAAAACGGTCAGTCCCTATAGTATCTTAAAACCCAAAGCAATAATTATATTAAACCTTAAATGTCTCGATCGCTTGACAGATTCAGTCCCAAATTGCTCGTATAAAACTTATGACATTCTGCTTCAAAGGGCGTTATTTAAACCTCTCGTCGACACTGACCAAAAGCAACCCCTGAAAGCCAAAAACTTCTACTTGTTCAATATCCGCATCGTCTCTAGGTTCCCGATAACGATGTGCCCAAGGTATTTATATTTGAAACTGTTTCGAAGCGCACCTCGTTAAGCCTAATATCCGGATCATGGGACACTCCCACCGGAGGCCTCAAGGACAACACAACACTCTTCTTAACATTATATACTAACCCATGTTTATTATATGAATAAAAGACACAAATAAAACACACGACTCAGAACAACGATTTATGGATCCAATGTGGGGTTTGAACGCACAACATTCGGCGCAATAAAAAAAGGCGTGGCGATCGCTTAAACTACAAATACATCCATGCAGTTATATCACCACAAATTAAATAGCAACTCTGATCGAGGCAGCCGTTGGGCCCAGGAAGATCTTAATAGCATCTGCAAATCTTAGCTTATTAGACTTTTAAAGACCGACTCTTAAGCATTTCTTTCCAAACACGGTCTATTACTGGTTGGCTGTTTAATCTTCACGCCCGAAACTTTAAAGTGCCTGTGAGTATTCCATAGCAAATGTTCGAGAAGCATATTTCAGTCAAAAGTGGGGTATTACTACTCTACTACTTTTCTAATAAAACTAAATTGATTAATTTTCATATTATTTAATAACTTAAGTACGTTCACTTACATAACAACCAACACTTATTTAAAACACATAACTTTGATTACACAAAACCGCCATGTCCTTTTTAATTTTCTATTTTGCCAAGTGGTAGAAATTATAACAAATAGGCACAGATAATATACTAACATTTTCCCATCGCAAAAATAAGAAATTAAAGTCGATATTTCCAGTTTGCTCTACAGAACATAACGTCGTAAGACAATACGACACAAATACCAAAAAATAACATGCAGAAATGGTCAGTTTCAGCAGTTTCTAGCTATTGAGATCCCTGATAGAATATTTTGAACTTTTTTCATACAAGTCTCGGATTTTAAATCAGATAACCATATAATTAAATATTAGCAACTGTTATCTGTCACATAGTACGATAGCTATTTCAAATTAATTGGAACTAGTGAAACTGACCCTAACTCCTTCACCTTAAGCTCTGTATAAAATTGAGAACCTACCGTCTTTAAGCTAATTATGTTTGCATCATGTTATTTTTGAGTTTAATAAATACATAAATGTAACCTTTTTGATCTTTCAAAGTTATAAGTTTGACATCGATTTCCGTCTGCCTATGGCATTGTAGCTCTCAAATGGATGAACCGATTTGGATGCGGATTTCTGCAACTGAAAGCCAGTTCCCTTGCGATGATAGCTATGTTTGGTTATTATCGGTCTCCAGCAGTGTAAGAGTATCAGGTCTTTCAAAATGATGTAAGGCATTTTTGGCGTATGATTACTCGTTAAGTGCTAGCGTATAAAAAACAAAACTTTAGCTTGTTCAAAAATCTGTGAGATTGAATACAAATATTATTATTTTAAATTAGCAACAAACTTACAGTTTTTATTTATTTCAAGTGTGTATTATTATCTTGCTACATGTGGTTTTAGTGTATGAGCTAACTTGGCAAATCGATATAAATACAAAAATTCATGGCTATACATTTAGTGTATTACAAAAATATACTATCTTGATATATTCAATAAACATAATTGTTAGTGTGATGTAAAAGTAATTAATGTTTACTTTAGCTTTATATTATAATATACCACTCTTCTTGTAGTTCTCCACTTTTAGCCTCGATTCGAAAAGTAAAGACAATTTTAATGCTACTCACTGGCCAGATTCATCACTTACTGATAAATTCCCAATAATCTATTCTGAACTTATATGAAAAACAAGTAACGAATTATCTACAAAATCTAGGCTGCGTCAATACTTGCCATCTTCTTTAAATTAATGAAAGAACTGAAAGGAAGTAAGGATTTTTTTTTTAATTTTAACGTACCTGTTATTACTCCTACGACTAAGAATCTATTGGCACCACTCACATAAAAATACGACAAGACAGGCTCTAGGGCGTGCCAAAGAAATATGAATAGACTTGAAAAGCATAACCCTCTTTCTTTGGCAGTCGGGTAATAACAACACATTTCAGTTTCACTAGATTCAAATAGAGGCTAATATGTCAGAAAACCATTCAAATATCAGCAAATTTGATCCGTTAAATAGTGTCAAATAGCAGGTAACGATCTAAAACTTTATCAGGAACCAGTAAAAATGGCCCTTAGCCTAATTACACAAACACAATGTATAAACACAAAATCTTGTATGACATTCAGTAGGTACTTAATTTTATATGCCTGTTTTAATCCCTGGACCAATATTTATTTGATATTCCTTTTTCTTTGGTGAAAAACGAGGTTCCAAATTGTGAATGAATATTATCAATAAGCCTTAAACCTAATAAACAGTATTATTTTCATTGCCTAATTTTAATTTTCTATTTTTAGAGCGATTTTTCCAATTTAAATTTGATCATAGGTAAATCGATGCACTTCCAAGTCAAAAAAGTCCAAATAGGTTTTAGTATACTAAAAAACACGACCAATTCGAAATGTCTTCCTAATTTAAACGTAGTTAATTAGTATTTTCTTTCATAAATATGTTCGACTTAAACTTTTTAAACTGATAGCTATCACAATCACTGTGACCTCACAATTGTAAAAATAATAAAATCCAAATTGTGTTTCTAAAAATCTCACAAAATTTCGTTGATACATTTCACTACCATCCGAATCACACTGTCACAATATTATCGCACTTTATCACCGAGATTGGCCATCTCGTCTGTAGCATCCTGGCACTAAGAGTCTTCCTGTGAACTTGCGACTTGAGCTAAGAACACTTGTTGCTGAGGCTGGTGCTGTTGGGACGATACCTGCAATAAAAAAATGTCGATAAATGAACTTAAAAGACAAAACTTTTGAAAAAATTTATATAGTCTATATCATTCGGGTCGTTATAGAGAACCTATTAACACCTCACCTTCTTTAAAATCAATTCACAACACGCACTGACGTGGAACATGCAAATACTCCCAAAACTATCTTTTACCGTTTCTTTTGGCTTAATATCTAATAATCAGATAAAAAGTTAAATACCTAAGGACCAAACGAGCACCTCATTATAAGCGTATACAACCGCCCATGGTATCCTGCGATTCGGGTGTCACTTCAGTTTTGAAATCCAGAGAAAACAAGGGTTAGTGGGGCGCGCGGGAGGTTGGGGGGGGGGGAGAGTTGGTATCTTTTGTTACTGATTTAAGATCTATTATGATTTGTTTACAAAAACTATTTTAAACCATTTTTTTTATAACAAAAAGGTAGAAGAAAATACCTGGATAATCTGTGATTGCTGCGGCTGCGTTTGTATTATGATGGGCTGGTTCGGGTTGTTCTGTGCTTGCATGCGGATCATGTTTAGTTGCGCCTGAGTTAGTTGGATCTGAAATACAAGCAATAAGATTTTGGTGACTGAATAGTAAAGCTTAGATCACAGGGTACATAAAAATTATAATACGCCAAAAAAAATGGGAATAACTGATAGCTAATAATTAATTTTGCTATAACCACAGCTTCTAAAAATTAAATAGTTTAAAAATGTTTTTTAATTAACTCTCATTTGAGTAGTTGATTTTTGATTTTTTAATTTTATATCTTAATTTGTTACTATTTACTAACAAAATCAAGCAGTCTTTTTTAAGTAGATAATATTTTTTGTTGATGAATGCAAAAATACGAATACCACGATCACAATATGCACCCCAATACATAGCGTGGTTTTCTCAACGTGTATGGCGTAGTATCAAGGTTCTTACGGGCAGCTGTTGGAGTTCCCCAGACGGCGTAACGACCTGCTGCATCAATGTTACAGGTTGTTGTGTCACCGTTACGTTGTTCGAAGACGACGCCGTTCCAGGTGATGTCTGTAATTAATATGAAATCATTTCTATAATGCTAATTTTAACATAAGTTATTTACAAGACCATTATAGTGGGAGCTTCCAATTCTTAGTATATTTAAGTAAATGTGAAGCAAACAATTTTAGCTTCAGAGATATTTCAAATTACGTCCAGCAACACGGAGATAGATAGAACTCAAAAATAATCGTATATCACTGGTGCCCAATCTCTTAACGAGTTCCTGTGGGTCACACATACACATACCTGCCCCGTGACATTGATAATAATGATAATTATGAGACAGTGAAATATAGAAGAGAATAGACTCCTATTTAAAAGAATATAAAAGGAACTGTGTATACCTTATTCTGGCTTAGCCATATAAATAAATAGTTAGAAAGAAGTGACGCATCAATCCAACTTGACCGATCAGCCCTCCAGCAAAGTTAACATTCTACAACTGTTAACTTTATTAGATAATTAACAAATTTATGGGAATGACATCATCTCAACGCTAAATCACTCGGTCAAGACAATATATTAGCCAATAATACGAGAGAATAGAGACGTTAGCGACTGTAGAAAGAAAATCAACCCGAAACGCGTCTTGGCTAAGAAGGCTGGTTACAAGCTTTCGTATGAAACGATAATTTCTTGAAATCTAGTCACACTGATACGTCACTATTTTCTTAAATCGAATGGGCTAGGATAATCATCAATAATAAGTGACCAATGGGTTAGTTTATACTCAAACCTGTAGCCCCGAAGAGATAGGTAGGGAAAAAACGGGAAATAAGGAGTGTAACAGATGTGAGTGTACGCAAATGATTAACAAACTCATAGTCCTGTAATGAAGCCACTACCTAACATAAATAATTGACATGAAACAAGGCATTGAAAATGAAAGACCTTTTAACCGCGTGGAAAATCTTGTAATAATGACATTATTTCTTGCATTTGGTTGATTTAGTATTATACTAGTAACGTGGGTCACACATTATTAGTACACTTGTTGATTATTAAATTAAGACTAAAGATGAAATGAAATGTATTAATTACAAAGGTGATCAACTCAACCTAAGAAAATATTAAAAGTGGCTTGGTCACGTGACTAGATTGACAGACGAAAGACGGACTCAACTATGTCGCGACAGGTGGAAGACGGACATACCTACATCTGTTCTCCCGTCATATTAATCTAGTCATGTGACCAGGCCACTTTCCTTTCCAATACCATATTATTTGAATGTTTCTCTTCCTGATTTTTGATTAATTTGTAACCATCTGGTCACAAGTTGATCAAAGTAAGTAAGTTATAGTCAGCTAGAAAACGATAAGAAATCATTGGGAGGATAACATTTTAATAATTAATGGAAGGCTGGAAAAAGAAATAAGGTAGTTAGGTAGTCTTCAAGGTATTAGAGCCACGGTGACTTCAGCACGGTTGGGCCGGCTTGGCCTGCCTCGCGCAGAAAATCAACGTAAAATGATAGCATGCGTGCTGTCGTGTTTCGTTGGTGAGGGCTACACTAGAGGCTCAATGATGCAGAAGCATCACTAGGCCGCCATGGTGTGGTCACTCTGCTGTATTGTTGCATTGTCTGCATTCGCATCGAGTATGATGACCACCACTCTTGGATTCTGCTCATGCTTTCCATCAGGCAGAGTAGTCATTTTGGTAGATCCGTACATAAAAAAAGAAAGGAAAGACAAGGAAAACCTGGAAAGCGTTAGAGGATACCTACACATGTCAGAGAACATACTGTTAGCGTTTATATAAGATTTTATGCTTTATTATTAGTATCTAGTAGGGTTGGTTAACGAAGATGGCAGAGTGCGGTACCTGTACGACCTGGGCGCAAGGCTGTACGATGACCTGAGGCTGCGAGGCGTTCTGTAGTGTCGCCGCGTGCTGCACCGACAGCTGATAAGGGACCAACGCGTCAGTCAAACTCCGACACTCACTAATAAGGTACTTGAAATACTACCCTCCTTTGCTTATATATATACCTATTTAGGACCAATTTCACTAGTTCCTGATAAAATGTCAAATCGTTACCTGCTTTTTAACGACAGAACACCAGTATCTAACATATATGTCTCATTTAAGACTTGTTTAACTGAAATTTGTAGTTATTTTTTATGAAATATGGGGCAAACGAGCAGACGTGTCGCCTGATGGTAAGCGATTACCGCCGTCCATGGACACCTCCGCAACATCAGAGGATTCATAAGTGCGTTGCCTGCCTTTGAAGGAGTACGCTCTTTTCTTGAAAATTTGAAGGTCGTATTGATCTGGGAATACCGCAGGCGATAATTCGTTCCAAAGTTTTATTGTGCAGAACGTAAAAGATGACTCCATAATAATGTATCAAGGACTCTATCAGGTAGTGGTGAAAACGGCCGCTTAGTAGCTAAAAGTACCTTTTTATAATATTCATATCAGTCAATGTGGTGACGGATTTAGAATATAGTGTCACCACTCCTATTCATTCTGTGATGTTTGGTCAGCTTGACATAGTAGTCCAAAACCTCTTTGCTAAGGAAAGGCTTTATTCAGCAATATATATAAAAGGAACATAGAAGCTGTTGATGATGATGATAATATTTAAGGCCAGTTCAACCAGATCCTCATCAATTTTCTGATAATTCTACAGTTTCTTAATACTGTATATAACAGGTAAAATAATCTGATTATTTTATGTGAAACCTTGCAGGTGTGTTCAGAATATTTTATCGGGAATTGTATCGGCAAGTAGTGAAATTGGCCCTAAATAACTTTGACTGAATGATTCACTATTTGAGAAATAATAATATTTTCAATTACCCTGTATGTGAGTGTACAAAGACAAAAGCATAACATGCATATAATTTAGCAAAATGATATAATGAGTGTTGATTTGTCTATATTTTGACTTTTCTAATGGATAGGATTAACTTTTCATGATTTACTACTTTATTTCACAGAATCGTGGTAAAATTGAAAAATAAAATTTGTAATATGATTTGATTAATGCCATATAGAATTTTTGCACAAATTGTTGAAATTTTATATAATATACAGTAAATACGTATATCCTAAATACATTACGTATGTGCTAATAGGTTGAAAAGTATAGCCTAATAATGTGTGACCCACACCTAATTTAACAACTAGATTATTTGAGACATTCCATCGATAAGAATATTGTCAATTTTTTAAACTATTTATCAGGCTTGTGTTGTAGGTCTTGTAATGATTTAAACAAAACATGGCAACACTCAACCAGAAAAATCAATATTACAAGCAGTTTTTAATTTGCTAACAATTATTTGCGAATGATTAAGCAAATGGAACGGAGGAACTAAAAATGAAATCCCTGGTACCCAAGCGAATGTTAATAGTTTATCCTAGATTGGAATAATATTCAACATTCGTCCTAAAAAAATAAATAACTTTGAAACTCCACGTCTAAAGAATTTTACGATCATTGTGATACAGAGCAAGAGCTTCTGAGTGTAGGTGGTTTTTGTGTCCGTTTCAGTTATATTCGTGAAGTCCCCGCGACACAAGACTGTATATTACAAAACCGTGAGTTATATTAAAAATAAAAATTGTACTACTTATTTTCTTCCAGATGTAACTCACCTGTTCTGCAGGAGGGCTGCTCCTGGGCGCCTCATACCTTGGTTTGTTCACAGGTTGTGGCTTCACCTCGTGCCGGGGTACGATGTCGATCAGAAAATCAAACTGATCGCATTTCGATATAGCCATTGCTATATCGTTACGCTGAAATGATGTTCAAATAAAATCAGAAGAAAGATTTGGAAGATCGAATAGAATATAAGTTTATTGATTTGAGTATTATAGAAATTTATAGAAAAACTGTACTAGAGAAAGCAAAAGTTCTAAGCATAAGTTCGTGCTTGGGTTTCACATGGATAACCAAGCGCTTGATGTTTTTTTTTTTTTTTTTTTAGTTTTAAAGTCTGTCAACCTCTTGCATAACAAGAGTCCTTTTGTAGCTTTTTTTTCTAATATTTCTTTGCTGTGATAATAAAATTAATGTGCTTTGTAATTAATAATTTCTCCTTCCAATTTGTGTATTGAGTAATTTTTCATTTAATTTTCACCATTTCTTTTAGTCACTACTTTACAGATTTTTTCCGCAAAAGACAAAAATGCTGCCCGTTTCTCCTTTTCGCTAACAAAAGCGCTTGATGTTAACTTAAATCTTTAACTTACGCTCATAAAAGGCATAGGTTTAAATTATTGACAAAATATTTAATAATCTCATATTATACAAGATGGTGGTGTTGTGACTCCTACCTGTAACGTTCTTCTCTTATTGTCTTCTGTGTGCGACCAGGCTCTGAGCGTGAGCTCGTGTATAAAGATTTCAGCCGCCTTCGCGAAGAGTACAGGTGCTTCAGCCGATATCATTTTCACTTCCTCGTCCAGTTTCATTATTTTCTTTATCCGGGCTAACGGGAGTGCTTGAGATTTGAAGTCTTCCTGGAAATAGCAGAAAATCTAAATAAAGTTAACGCAATACTAATATTCCTCTTGTGAAGTAAGGTACACCTACGTATCCATTCTACGGAAGACTAAATAGCTCTACTTAGTAGAAACAGCAGCACAAGGATATTATAGGTTGTTGATGAATGATCATACAAACATTCGGTCCAAACTGAGAATCAAACTCGAGATCTCATACATAGCAGTCACTTACGTTACTACTGCGCAAACGAGGCAGTCAAATAGGGTAGTTAACTCCTTGGTCACATCAGTCACTTTTTATCTTCTGTCAAAACAATAACATTGTATGAAAAATGTACCAAGAACTAACTTGTGACGTCACTTCTTTAGACTTTATTTACTTAAATGTTTACTTGATTCAAATTGTAACAGAAATGAAAATTTGTAATCATTATATTTTCCGAGGTGTTTAGTTATATTCGTTTTAAGCCTCTGTGGCGCAGTAGTAGCGAATGCGAC
Source organism: Hyphantria cunea (assembly GCA_003709505.1). Lineage (NCBI taxonomy): Eukaryota > Metazoa > Arthropoda > Insecta > Lepidoptera > Erebidae > Hyphantria > Hyphantria cunea. The sequence goes on along the minus strand of PKRV01001311.1, from coordinate 311,012 downwards.
TGCTGTGCGAAAGGTCTCGGGTTCGATTCCCGAGTCGGAGTCCAAATGTTTGTATGATCTGCAAATATTTGTTTTGGAGTTTGGGTGTTTTCTATGAATAATAGGTATGTATTTACAAAAAAGTATGTAAGTATTAATATCAGTTATCTAGTACCTTTTTTTTTTCGTGTGGTATCCCCCTCGGGCCTTCACCCCACCGGGGTTTGCGGCGGGGTGGTGTGTCGGAATCGAACCGACTAAAACCACACGGTGTGCCACTCTGCGCCTGAGACGGGAGAGATCCGGGAACCGCTTTCTTACGTCATCCGGACCCTGTTATCTAGTACCCATAATACAAGGTCTGCTTAGTTTGGGACTAGATGGCGTTGAGTGTTAAAATGTCTGAATATATTTTATATTATATTAACTATCCTATTAGGAAAATGCTATAATTGTGAAAGGTTGGTGGGGTTAAAGTCACCCGTGTGGTGACAGATTAAGAATACGGAGTGCCACCACATGCCTGCCACCTGCTGCCCGCAACACCAAAGGTGTCACAAGTGTGTTGCCGGCCTTTGGGGGATGGAGAGGAGTTGGGGTATGGACGTTAGGTATCCAAACTCACTCGGTGAAAAATAGCGCAAAAGCTGTTACACATCGTTTTTTTGTGAAGCCGTGGTATCACTCCAGTCGAGCTGGGTTTAAACGGTAAATAAAGCACTGTTAAAATCGCACAAAAACTCAATTTGCCTGCAAATATAATCGATTCTGACAGAATTAAACTTACAGAATTAACTTTCTTGATGTCTTCAGTGACTTTGTTCCAAAATTGCTGAAGGGTCTGCTGCGAAGTCTCCGCAGAGGAATGTTCCTCACCCACCATGTCACCTTCCACTTCACATGCATCTGCTACGGTCGACGGACCTGCTTGGTCACTGTTGAAGAGAAGATAACAGTGAAATTAAAGAGAAGAAAGTATTGCTATCGCAACAGAGTATTTATTAAAATTTCTATAAAATCTGAAATCATGGTGCTAGTTCGATTTTTGTCATCGCAAGAAAGATAAATATTTATTTAATAGAGTTTTCTCATATATCTTTATTATGTTTTGGACAAAAAATCTTTAGCCATATTATTTCAAGATTTAAGATGTGTTTTTGTGAACACGTGCTTTAATTTAAACTTAATTTTCCAATTTTGAAAATTTTTATAAATATATCTGCTTTACTGTTAGTTCTGTAGAAATTGACATAAATACTCTGTTGCGATTGTGAGTCTGTGGCATGATAAGTGATAACATTTTTAATTACATGTAGTCACAACAACCGGCTTATTTAATGGTGATATTAAGAAAAACATATACAATATATACTTCATGAATATAATAAACGATAAATCTAATTGTAAAAACAACTAAATCGTACATTAAAGGCAAAATAATGCGCGAGAAATATTATGTTAATATTATTGCTAGAGGAACTTACGCAGGCACAAAGAAGCACACGGACATCTTGTGAGTGAAATGAACGACACGCTGACCTAGAGTTTTACACAAATTACACTTTATATTCAACAAAATAAATTGTTGTAAAACACTATCAGAAAATTAGTAACCGCTTCCAAAGTTAATAAAAACACAGTAACCAATAATCTGTGTAATATTTGGAGATCTCCAATCAACAATTACTTAAAATGCGCCAGACACACGATTCGTCCACTGATGACCAGTCACAAGCTTGACGTTTCTTTGGGTTACCATAATAATTTGACATGATAATTTTTTTGGGAACAAATCCATCCACAACTTCGTGAATTGTAAACCACTTTAAATAAAAATATTTGATGTTATCTTATTAAATTTCAAAAATGTATAATCCTTTATTAATTTTATCCTAAAACCTATTATTATTAGTTCATAAATTATATTTAGTAGCTTTAGTGAGTTTATACTGGCAGGTCAAACCGGAAACTAATGAAATTTCAATATATTTTTTTGGTTATGGCAAACTGTGCCGTAATGAAACTTCAATTGTTGGTTGATGTCGTTGACGTCACCAAAGCAGCGTCTGCTAATAAAATGGCGGCGGCCGAGATTCAGATAGTAAATCCTTCTAATTTAACTAAAATTGAAAGGTAAATAAAGTATTATCACTTATAGTGGTGTAGTTTTGTAAAGTGTTACAAGATATATCAATTAATGACGTGTAACTAAACATGATGCATTTATATACTACTTCGATGTTAAACTTCCACTGGTATGTTTCAGTTTTTGCAATGATCCGAGCTACAAAGAAATTATTGAAAATTCCTCGACGTTTAATTCGCGTCTATGTGCCGAAAGAAGGATGCGTATGCCGTTTATTGACACACAAACAGGTAAAATACTGTTTTATTAGTTTACTCATCTACTCCGCCCATGGTTGCATATTATTGATCTTGTAAACATGGACACTTTTTATATCACAACAACTATATTACCGGTCGACTACTTTGAAAACTTTAGAAAGTGAAATTCTGTCCAATTAGAAACTAAAGGCGGACTGCATTTATTAAGGTGTTATTTATTTTCAGTTCTTATTGGACATGACATCTCAATAGTTATGGTGACTTATAAGAACTGAAAATAATATAATGCCAATGCACTAGGGATAGTTTTTAGGGATCCTGTTTGCTAAGCCACAGGTTTGCAGCCAGAGCAATTCCGACTTAGGACAAATGTTGTGTAAGCAGCTCAATCAATAATTTGCTTGTATCTGGATGTAATTTATCTGTAGCTTTTGTGGAGGAACGGGTAACATATTTGTTGGGTTGATGTTGGGAAGTTAGTATATATGTTAATCGGCGCGAGAACTTCTATTGCGCGATTTAGGATTGGTAGTTTCTTAGTTTTCTTTGTTACTCCGTAGTTCGATGTTTCTTCGGTAGATGGCGCTGTCATATATTTTTTATGTTGACGCTGTATGTAGAAGTCGCCACATCACTCCCCTACAAGACCGAAGGTTGATATCTGGATGAATCAGCTGTCTGTGCTCTGTTGCGGAGCTTGCCAGTGCAGTGAGTGAGTAGTTCCAGTGAGTCGGAACTGAGTGCCGCAAGTTCCAGTTAGTCGGAACTGAATGCAGCTAGTCCCAGTGAGATGGGGCTGAAGTCTGCTGATCCCAGTGAGTCGGGATCACATGCGGTGCGCGGTGCTGCGGTGAGGTCCCCAGTGAGTAGAGGCGATTGCTGCGTAGTGGCTGGCAGCTGCATAGACGGGAGAGAAATGCTCTGCTTACATGGACCGTAGTTGCAGTGTGCTGTGCCTAGACGCTGTTGAGGCCGTAGGGGTAAACCAGGCTGGTACGGTCGCTTCCTGCATGTGGTGTATCCCTGTTGAGGCCGAGGTTGCTGGCTGGCTGAGACTTGCTGTGGGAGTGAACATGATTGTGGCGCGCTGATGCTGCTGCTGTTGATTTGCTCCTTCAAAGGCTGCCTACAATCACGTCGGGGTCACCACTGTGGAGGAACGGGCCACGAGTTCCTCAAACACAAAGGGAGGATCCTCCGACCAGGCGAGGTGATATGCCTGGCGGGCCACTGCCCCTCGGTTGATGTTGGGAAGTTTATATCTATGTTATCGGCGCGAGAACTTCTATTGCGCGATTTAGGATTGGTAGTTTCTTAGTTTTCTTTTTTCTTTGGTAGATGGTGCTGTCATATATTTTTCTTGTTGACCCTGTATGTGGAAGTCGCCACACTTTAAAAATATGTATCACTAGCTAAGCCCTGCGGTATATTTCCCACAGTACAAAGATATTATGTTAATTGTAACTTAATAAATTGTAGCATATGTGTTATTCTTATGTATAACCTTATATTATTGTAGTTTTATGAAAATCCGTTCAGAACTTTTATGTTAAAGAGTAACAAGCATCTGTACATACTTACAAACTTTTGTGTTTATAATATTAGTAGGATGTACTGTTTATCAGTGGTCTGGTCACCATATATTATGACTAAATCTATATATAAATATATCTATTTATAATCTAAATCTATAAATACTGTAAACACAAAAATGACTCCCATATTAGGGTTATATACATCCTGTGTGGTGGGGGACTTAATCCAATGTACAGAAACTGATCAGAAGAATGATTTGTGGATCACACAAGTGTTGTCCCGTGTATGATTTGAAGCCACAACATTGGTACAGAAGGAAGTGGTGTGGTGGACACTTAAACCACAAATGCAACCATGCAGTATATTTATGTACTTTTTATGACATACTGGGGTGTGACCTTTTAACTATTATGCCAAACATGCAGTCCCTGCATTTCAGCGGAAATAGATTTTACTTTGTCAATTTTAAATAGGTGATAGATTGTTTAAAGAGAGATATTTTCGTGGTTTGTTTATAATACTGTGTGGAAAGTCAATGTTGAACTGCATTCTTGGAGACAATGTTGAAAATGTATAACTTTTATTTTTTGTAGGCGTTGCACAAAGTCACTGTCATTTATTCATGACGAGAAGGCAGCGGATGCCTGGCCAAAGAGAGGGACAAGTGTACACATATCCAGCACAGAGGTTTGCTTTGATCTAAAGTTTTTGTCGCTTATATTTATTATTTTATCATATAATAATAGCTGACTCGGCTAGCTGACCCGTCAAATTTTTAATTCGTAAATAGTTTTTAAATTTCTGAAATATATTTTAGTAATAGGCATGATGACAGTAACCAATAACCACTAATAATATATATTATTTATCTGATGTAATGGGGTTCATAGAGTAAAAATCGTAATTATTTTCATATTTAGAACAAGATTAATGTTTGTTTAGCAAAAATAAAACTACAAAATACAGCTATCCGCCATGTTAAAGTTGAACACCATAGATGGTTACGTCACTTATATATTAAAGTCATGTTGTTCTGATATTATTGACGGTCACCTTACTGTTTTTAAGAGATCTAATTGACACTAGTTGATGAATGGTGACAACCAGTATCGGGTCTCAAAATTTAAATCGCATTTTTTTCCTACTATAATTAACTTTTTGTAGAAATATAACTGTTTTTGACAATAGGAGATACTCCCGAACTGTCATCATAAGACAGTTTTTCAACATTAGTCATCATGCCTATTGTACCCGCCACAGCTTATCACGGGCAGTCGAGGACAAAAAAGACTTCCAAAAATTTTTTTTTCTATACGTATAAACCTTATCCTAACAATAATGAACACATAGAAAAATAATAATCCAATTTTGATAACTATTTTTCTATGGATATATCGAAGTTATACGTGTCATCTATAATTGTCACTATGGTAGTTAATTTGTCAATATATTTATAAACAATACAATACTGAATTAATGCTTGGAAAAAAATGTTACTTGAGTTTATAATTTTCATAAAAAAAGCATTTGTTGCATTTTTTTTCATAAGTTTTCAAAATATTGGGAGCTGTAATTACAAAGTACCTATACTTTATTATACTGCTCTTTCGTTGTTTGGCTTCAGTTCTTAATAACAAGAGTTTAAGGACCTGAAGACAGAGTGCCTATTCCGTCTGAACAAATGAACCTATCGCTGTCCAACAAATGCCTCCCCAAGTTGTGCCACCTATCACATTCATGGGCATGGGCAGTCCGTACCAATCACTCTGTCTTATCTGAACTTATATAGTAATTTTAATATTAGCTTTAAATAAGAGACCCGAGCCCAGCAGTGGGACATTATGGGTTGTTGATGATGAATACTTTTAAAAACTTGATGGGATGTTGATGACAAGAAATGACCTTGACCTTATATTGACTCACTAAGGAGATCATTTTCTAGATCAAATCTCAATCGTGGAAGTTGTTCTAATGTGCTAAAATATCAACATTTAACCTTTTTTTCTAGATGGCGAAAAGCTCGGCGGCAATATCTCACAATGTCTTCCACTCGTTGGGGTTGGACAGGCGCTTCAGATTTAGCAGACAATGTTGGTGAAGGCGACAACAGTTCTGGTATACCAGGCGATTCTCTCAATGCTGATGACAGCCGAGATGGCTCTCAGACAGCAGCCAAGGATGATCCAAAGGTAAGAACTGTTACAAATTGATGGGAAGCTCACTCAGTTTTTATGAATTATTTCAATGCTTTTCACTAAGAGAGTGAAGTTACTGGATCTAAACCTGCTTTGCCAGGGAGGGATTTAAAGAGTGTCACTGCGCTTACCCTAGAGTTACATGTTCTCCATGAACAGTAGTTATTTACCAATAGGCAAGCATCTGCTGGTGCCTCCCATATATGTATGGTAATTTCACACAGAGAAATGTAATAAAGCGCTTATAATTATTTTCTGAGAAGTGAACTTAAGACTAAACAATCCAATGAAAAAATTAATCTGTATAATGTACTAATAAACTAACTATACTTCTCTTCAGGAATGGTTCTATGATGAGTTAGCAATGGAGGAGATGGAAACAGGTGAGGAACCAGATCCAGAATCCGATGAAGATTACTATGATGACACATACGCGAACAGACGTAAGAGGCGTGGAGGTGCTACTCCGACAGGTCCAGGGTCACGAGGCGGTCGAGTTAGGAAGCAGGCTGATGATACACCAGCTAAGAGAGGGAGAGCAGTGAGTATATTTCATTCGCTGTATTGTAGTATGTTCTAACCTGAACCAGTGTGAAGATAGTGTGAAAAAAAACTCAGAGGAAGAGCCAGGTAGGTGTCCCCTTAATCTTAATCCTCACTTTGAAGAATAATCATATCAATAAGATAAGGTTCAATTAAGTATCATTTGTAACTATGAATGTGTAAATGTATGCTTCAGTCTCATAGTGTTTGTTGAATGTTATGCAATCTCAGGTTCGATTGTGGGGTAGCCCAAATGTTGGTATGATCTGCAAATGCTTGTTTGGGTGTTTTCTAGGCATAATATACCCAAAAAAGTTTATAAATATACTGCATGGTTGGCTTAGTGGTTTAAGCGGTTACCACGCCACTTCCTTCTGCGCCAAGTGTTGTGGGTTCAAATCCCACATGGGAGAACACTTTGTGTGAGTCATAAATTATTGTCTTGAATCTGGGTGTTCTTTGTGTCCATTTCATGTATGTTTGTAAAATCCCTCAGGACACAGGATTCCTAATGCGGAAAAAGTAGTATATTATTCTATTAATCAATCTAGCTACAAAGTACAAGCTCTGTTTAGTTTTAATCTAGATGGCAGTGTGTCAGATGTCCGAAATATCCGAGAATATTTATTTTATTTATGTAAATATTTCACTGCCTCGGTGGCGTAGTGGCAGCGTATGAGACCGTAGTTCTCGAGGTCTCGGGTTCGATTCCCGGGTCGGACCAAATTTTTGTACAATTTGCGAATATTTGTTTCGGAGTTTGGTGTTTTCTAAGCGTAATATGTATGTATGTATTTACAAAAGAAAAGTATTTATGTATTAATATCAGTTGTTTTGAACCCATAATACAAGCCCTACTTAGTTTGGGACTAGATGGCGTTGTGTGTTGGATATCCGAAATATTTATTTATTATTTATTTATTTGTAGGGTCGCGGAAGAGGTAAACGAGCTCAAGGAACTCTCCCTTACGAGGTACCCGGGGACAGCGAGAAGCCGTTCGGCTGCGAACGTAAGTCTTCCCGCAGACGCCATTAGTGACGTCACGCCTTAGCTCAGATCTATATGAGCCATTAGTGACGTCACGCCTTATCTCAGGTCTTTACACGTCTTACATGCTCCTGACACAAATATCGAATGCTAACTTCTTAGAAACCCGTTTTAAATTCGAAATATTCCACTTCAAGGCAGAACTGTCTGGACGCCGTGAGGTACAGATTGATGCAGGTCTGGTTACAATTTATGTTAATGCTCGGATTATTAAATAATGGTCTGTTAACGCCCTTGTATCGTTATGGAAAACTAGAGTATTTTATATGCTGCTTCATTTACGAACGTTGAATTTAAGAAGACTATTACTTGATTTTCTGTTTTTTTTTTATTAAAAGGAGTTTCATGCAGTTGACATATAAACAGACTCCCTAACGCATTCTAAGAATTCTATCGGGTTGTTCAAGCATTTAAAATATTTATATACAGAACTCTTTAGCACTCAAACTCATCATTATTTCTTAATGTTCCTATAACTACCATAATATATGGTCCTACAACATTAATGTTTTGATAAATATTTGCTGTACGGATTACGGAAAATTAAAAAAGATAAGTCTATATTACACACCCATTTATTTCATTTTTTAGTTAACATTCAAAGGAGGAGTTGTATGGCATTCACATTCGGTTCTGTTATATTCTTAAAGCTGATTAATAAGAAATATATTGTTATATAACTAATATCTGGCCACATCGAAATCTCCAATAGTAAAATTGACTAGACATTCCTGTTAGTATGAAAGATGCAGTGGGTTGACGAGCAGGTTCATTACATTCTTGATTTTAACTATTATTAACTACCCGTGCAAACTTTCCTCTTAAATCCAAATATTTTTTAAGATTTATCCTTGTGTGCTTATATATGATATAGACTCCAGAGAAATATAAATCTTATAAAGATTGAGAGAGTTTTGAAAATGTGTTATAATCCAAAATACATAGGTCTAAATGCGGTTGCCTTAATCAACTAGTGTTTGACAATTATGAGTTGAAGTCTAATTGAATATAATATTGCTTACCTACTGGTAGTTAACAAATATTGGGTTCAGTTTTTTTTTTCTATGATGTCATTACATGTTTTAATGAAGAGTATGATCTGCTCGCTGTCCATTGCATCATATAAACTTTGCTGTAAAATCAATTAAATTCTATAGTGAAGGTTTGCTCAACAATACGTGTAAAATTGACCTGAGCATGTGTATTTATAGATTTATTCTATATTACTATAGTGTTTGTTGTTTAGTGGTGGAGGAAAACAAATGTAAAAAATCATATCAAGACTTCAATGACTAATTGCATAGGACTTATGTTCGGTTTTCTATTTAAATAAGATTTAATCCCTTGATCACAGCAATATGTGTGAACTGCTGAACCTACTTGAACAACCCCTTTAGTGTTAGATAGTTATCGATGAAGACTATTTAAATACGTTTCGACCAAAAGGAGCCCAGTATCAATGCAGGCGAAGTTGCGTGGGTCAGTCAGCATCGGATAAAATTGTACAGGTTATATAAAATATATTGTTAAAAATCAGTTATAGAATAGACTAGCGTCTCGCCCCGGTATCGAACGGCATCAATTAATGAAAAAAAAAAGGATAAATAAATCTCAAATATGTTAAAATAGCGAGATTTATTGAAAACGTCATTAAAATCTCTTCATAGGCTTAAAAGATCTATGCATACGATCGGGGAGGTCTTTCATTTCGTATTATGTAAAAATTTCATCAATTAGTCCGGAATTACATCACACACAAAAAAATTATGTAATTATGACATTAGATCCATGCAATTATTAGATGTAAAAGAATTTATCGATGTGTCGTCGATGTATGTTTACGTCCACCACTATCCACAAACACGCTAGATATATTATACAAAAATATCATTGAATTAAGCATCGCGTAGTTATTAAAAAATATATATATGAAATAGTGCAGGGCCAATGAGTACTGTAATAGTAGCATTATAGTATCTAGAAGGGAACTAGCGAGCAATAAGTAGGTGGAGCTTATTATCGTGCGTCTCACTCCTTGCCACTTTACTGACTTCCATTCCACACATCCACAGAGGGAGCCACAGCTGAACTATAGTCTTTAATATTTGTGTTATTTATTAGGCTTCTGTGGAAATACCAACCGAGCATTGAATAAATAATAATATCATTTCTTGAAGTTACTCAAGAAGCGTCATCCCTCCGAATTAAAATCCCAATCTTATTTGAATCAGAAAAGCTTTTCCTATTTTAATTGAATTTGTTTTTATGTATCTATACGTTTGCGAGTGTTTTATTTAGAATTTATCTGAATCAATTTTATTGAAATTTTTAGACTGTCTTTATAGATCTGGAGGTTGTAGTTGTATATGGTTTTTTTCGGTATTTGATCACATGTACGTGAAATTGTGGCAGCTTATCTATTTATTGTACTTTAATGGTTTTATTCTGTCTCATTTAGTATTTATTTTGTTTATACACTTATAAAACTACTACCATGATACTGTAGATTTTCATCATCATCATCAACCTGTAATAGGTCCACTGCATTACATATGCCTCTCTCGAATTCCATGGCTGAACCAAATTAGACCTTAAAATTATAAAATTCTAGACTCCTTTGCGACTGAATTTGTATTTACAATTGTTCTATTTTTTCTAACAAGTATTTTAAACTTTTTACACGTATGTGTGTAAAATATCTTTAATTGGTTACTATTTAAGTAATGCTTGATGTTTTCAATAATATTTTAGTTATCTCCCCAAAGAGAGGATCCTCTAACTACGCTCCCCACCCTAGGCACACACCTACCTGACAGTTGTCCCAATCGTTCTTGTTGAGAACTTTTATAAATAGTAATCGGAGCAAGAATTTTAATTGTGAGATGCAGATTTGGTTGGTCGTCATTGCTCGACGAACTTTCGTCAGGTGACTTCTTATTGAGATATATTTTTCGTTCTACGTAGAAAACCACAAGGTAGTTTTTAAAAGCTGTCTTAAAAACCTAAATGAAATATTTGATTACAATTGATTTTTTCTTCTAGTTTTGAGAACTTTATTCGAAGCGAAATTTTGGCTCAGTCTTGATAGTAAGGAATTCGTTAAAATTACGTCTTATATCATTAAATTTTCATAGTAGTATAGTCCTTAGCCATAAATCTTCAGGCCCATGAAGACGCACAATAATAAGCCATTGTATATGTAACGAGTCGCAAACATGCCTTTTCATTGTTGTGTATGTATGTACGTATAATGTGAATAGTATATAGTATATAAGAATCTCTGAATGCTGTCGGAATTAATGAAATTGCTAAATTATAGATAAATAAATTAAGTAGACGCGTTGGTATTGTTTTGTTGAAACTACAGATACAGTTTGAACCTCAAGGATATCTGTACACGTCAAATAATAAAGTGTTTACCGCGTTAACAAGGACAAGCCACGTCCGTCGATATTGTTGGTGTAATTTGTTCTGACGAGGCTAGACGTCTTTGGCGGTTAAGTTATTCCCAGCCGATGTTGCTAGTGTAAAAAATCTGGTTATATGTAAGAGAAATGCAGTTTGACTACACGGTTGGCCTAGTGGTTGGAGTGGTCGCCACACCGCTTCCTAATGTGCCAAGTGTTGTGGGTTCAAATCCTACATGGGACAACACTTTGTGTGATCCATAAATTGTTGTTCTAAGTCTGGGTGTACTTTGTGTCCGTTTCATATATGTTTGTAAAGATCCCCGCGACACAGGAATGTATATTCCTAATGCGGGAGTTGTCTTTTAAAAAAAAATAGTGTAATACACCTGTAGTTTCCACAAAACACTAAACTGTTAGGAATTGGAAAGTTTTTAGTGATCACTATTTATATTATGGAGAAAATATTGAATGCATTTAGGTTCAGTTATATGTATAAGATTACATTTTTTTAGCCTTGCTTCTGAGACGTGTTTAAAATTAGGGATGATTGACCTAACGGCTAATTAGCCGTGGGTGTATTCCACGACACGTAATCAAAGGCTCGTTCGTAGTCTTACTGGGTAAAATAGAATTAAAGTACTGTGAAAACGATTTGATATCGCTTAAAGGTTGTTAAACTCTGATGCAAACCAGTCGGTGGGAATCATCCCTTTGGTAGCCCTTATCTACCGAAACGCATATTCTATTTTGGTATACTAGAGAGCCATATTCACGTTTCAGTTAAATTTCAACATCAATATAAATGTTAACATGGCATTGACATCTCAACTAAGCAATTTAGTTCTTCCAAATATCTAGTTTATGTCGTCACAATCTCAGGAACAGGGCTAAATCGAGACTCTAATATAGCACTTTATTTTGTTAACTAAACACCCACTATTAAGTCAAATTGCATCTTATGTGTGCACAATTAGGCACTTCTTGCCTTGACTTATAACGGCAGAAACTACATACTTCCTTCAGTCTTCTTTGTTGTTCATACGCTAAGAAGCTCTATGTTTGACTTGAATAGGTTTTTACACAAGTAGGTAGACATTCATCATTCGGGTTGGAATTTAAACTGTGTAAAACATTTTATAATCATAAATTTTGTTATAATGTATGAAACAGTGGTACTTGCCTATTTGCGGTACCTATACACATTCTCATGTCATCGAAGAGGGTATGAATGTTCATTGGCTATGATTTTGTAATAAGAGCATATTAGTGGGACTTGCATGATATACATATTTGGACAAGCCTTTAGGTGTAGTGGTTAATGTCCCTGATTACTAAATCGGACGCTGTGGTTACAATTCCCACCCAGATCAAATGTTTATACGAAGAACTCGACGTTAGTTCAAGGTGGGGATGTAAAAATATACAAATGTTTTTATCTGTGTTCTCTGGTAATCATAGAACAGTTTGTTAGTTTGAGACCGTCGTTGAGAAGAGTCGTGTGAGATTTAAAAACAAGCTAAAAATTTACTACCAAATATGGTAACTATCGCAAAATATATAAGTTTATATGTCCCACTTTATGCTCAATCTTAGTAAATAACAATCATCTACCGTCAATTATATCTGAAAAAGTTCAAATATAAATATATACGGAACCTAAAACACCAATGAATGGATTTTGTTTGATACTGCCACGTATTTTAGCAATTGTCAAAATATTTTAGCGTAGTATGTTATTTAAAATGTAGGCTAGATTAGTTATATTTTATATGACGTCTAAATGCGATTCTCTTATTTAAACCACATACACAAAATGAATTTTGTTATGTTTTATCTTCAATTCGAATACTTACTATTTCTTTATAATTGATACTTAAATAATTTGACTTGATATTGGTATTTTTTGTAAACAATACAAAATCAACAGTTTATGAGTTTAGTTTATTATGTTTAGTTTAAACTGCGTGGTGTATTAAGAGAGTCGCAATAAAATAAACTCGATTTCGACTTAAAGCTATGATTGATCTTCGTATGATTAATAATATGTAGGTATATGTACTATTGCTAGCGCGTATCTTCCTCATCGGCTGTTAACTGAAAAAATAATTGATTCCTGGACGAGCTAAATAATTTTTTTTAAAGATATACAAAATAGAGACCCCGAATCCATTGATTTTGAACAAATATAGATTCTAAGAAATTTCCGAGGAATAAACACAGTAAACGTTTCGATCGCATTCGTATAGACCTCTTTTTCAGATTAATCTATAAGCGTCATTCCTTATAAAAAAAAAATCTTAACAAATTTGAGCAACCATAGTTGTACAAAGAATACAAAATAATTTTCTGTTGAATATGTTTCAAAATATCGATAGACCAATCATAGCTAACGCCACATCCTTTTAAACCTGATCTTATGAAATAATCACAACAATCAATTTTTTAATAACAATATACCTACCTATTTGTTAAATTAAAGTACTGATTGGTTTGAACGTGTCGACTCATATGTCTGTGATAGTTTATTTATTTTCCTTTCTTGTAATAAATTTTAGGTCAAATTGTCTGTTTTTTTTCTATATGACCAATGACTAAAGTTTTGCGAGCTAAATTGTTTATCCTAAGCCGTGGTAGTTGAGGGGTAGTTAGTCAAAGGCGGTTAGTTTTATATGCTTATTTGGAATGTACGTGAAAAGATCTCCTTATGTAGGTTTTTCATACGTGTACGTGTATTTTTTTTGTTAGGTCAAGAGCAATGAATACGGTAAGAAATCACCTTTTCTGACTCACCGACCCTTCGATTACCACAACTGTGTATATAAGCATATAGTATCAATATCAGTTCCTGTTTCTTGTCTGTTGTGTCTTATATACGTTTTTTAAATGTTATTATTCGCTTTTTCATATGTTTCACAAAAATAACATTGTGATTAGGTAAAAAAAAATGATGGGTTGTGCAAGTCGTATAAGCATCAGCTTCAAGGCGACTCTCGAATTTTTCAGGAGATATTACTATCAATTTTTCAGTATTATAGTAAAATTTTAGTCATTGTGCGGGTGTTATGCGTTTGGTTAACGATAATATTTTATTAATAATTGTTTAGAAATATGACATTATTACCTACAAAACTTATAATATGATGATATAAATATTGATACGAATGTTTTTATGATATACATTTTTAAATACAGATTTTACAGTGGAACATATTTTTGAATTTTAATGCATACTTTATTGCGTGCGGGTATTTTGCGAAATAACCGAATCTTTTACTGTCATTATCCGGTCAATGTCAACATTATAGGTTAAGTTTTAAGTTACTCTCATTATATATTTGTACAATGTTGATAATGACCGAATGAATGCAATACAATTATATACAAATTATCGGTAATGTTGTTCATATTTCTATTATTTCTTGTATGTATCGAAGCAGTGAAGTATTAGGCGATTGATGTTATTCTTAGACCCAAACTACACTGCCGTGTAGAAAATTGAACGCATTTTAGAAGATTTTTCTTTAATGATGATATGAAATAATACAATTTTTCTGCTCGACGGTGTACTATTATCACCCAAAGATTGTTATGAATTTATACAAGAAATATTTATGTTGAATAACAAATAAAATTATCCAATGTACTAGTTTTTATTCATATATTAATTTTAAGTCGCTTCGGTTTTTATATTATTAAAAACTCCTGTAGATTTTGCTCTCAAAATAATTGAATTTTAAAAAAGAATACTCACCAAAAGACCTAATAAATCTTAGATCGGTTAAATACACTGGATAAACGTTATCTACAGCAAAATCTACAGTTACATAAAGTGTTACGTGAAAGCGAAAAAAGAGATGTTGAAACGATAGCGCTGGGCGATCCATAGATTTGAAGTCATCAATCATACGTGCCCCGCGGAGCGTCTTTAGAACTGAACAAAGAATGAATCACGACGGGCCGGCTTTCCACAACTTACTGTACTTATAAGAACATTCTTATTTATTCAAAACGTCTTCAGATTTCATGTGCTTATACAGAAATCTTTCTTTCTGCAGTATTAGTTTTGTGCACTCTTTTTTAACATCTGAATAGATCATTTCTGAATAACTTTCAAACGAAATATTTTTTTGCTGACAGTACTTTCAAATCTGTCGATATTATCCAAAAAAGGCTTCACAATAAAACAGCTTATAAATCTAATACGATTCGCGTCGAAGAGTGCACCGAACTATCCAAAAGAATGTTCTTGTAAACTTTCCTTCAGCTATACTATAATGATTGATGACGGATAATTATTGGAAGGCTTCGTTACTGTTCGCCGTTGCCGTCGTGGTGCCTCCTCTGTTCTGTTCTGTTGACGCTAAACTCTATACTATACGATTATTAAAACGAACGTTATACTGTGATAGTGCAGACGGAGGCATCACTGGCGGTAAGTAATGTGTTCATTTAAGTCAAATTTTAATGTACCACTGCTGTAAGAACGGACTGTAATAAAAGGAACGTTTATGAAACAGTGTGCGGCGCGAAGTACAAGACGCGGCCCGGGCTGACTTACCACTTCACGCATACACACAAGGAGCCCGCCCTGGGCCCGCTGGCGGGCGCCAGCGACGGCGACTCGCGGGACTCGCGGCCCGGCGGCCACACGCCGCCCGCGCACCAGGCCGCCCTGCAGCAGCCCGCCACGGAATATCAAGACAGTTATGTCACCTTTCTGAATAATCCTGTTGTTGGGACTGGTGAGTAGGTAGTTGACGCATGTGCTGTAGGTACTTGTTCATCACTTGCTATATTATCAATTTTATATAATATATTTATACACGGCACTCGTTTCGTATGAAAAGGCCTGATTGATATATCTAATCTCTATAATAATATATTTAAGTACCTGTTCGAGATGAGAACTAAACACAGATACAACCTATCGCCGCCCGCTACTGAACGAAGCTCGAAATACATTATATTATAATGATTACACTAAAACTTTGCAAGTGTCTTAAAAATATCCTTAAGAATGTTCATAAATCGTGTTAATTTGAACCTTAGAGGTATACAGATGATGCCTAATATTAAGAGTGGTACAAAAAGTTAGTTCTTAAATTTCGTGGCTTAATATTATGGGGAATAAAACATGTAATATATGCAGTAATATTCAATTTGGAATTGTGCATGAGTAGTTGTAGAAATATTACTAAAGTAGTTTGATGTTTGCTTGTTACTTAGTTTGTTTGTTAAATGTGTGAAATTTAAGTAAGTAAGTTGGTAGAAGCATGTTTGTGGCTTTGCATTTGGATCTAGAAGGATTGCGTGTTACTAAGTATGTCTAGATCAATATTTGATTCAATGGAACATTGTAAACAATATTTTTTTTATCTTTTGTAATTCATAAGCAATTTTCTTTTTATGAGCCCCTAAGAGAGGGTCTTTTTTCTTTGACTTGTAAGCGAATGCCTTGTCGATATGAACTCTGACTCAGTATTACAATTGTCGCATGAAACTTGACGATTATTTGCGAATTGAAGTCAAAAAATATTAAAATAAATTTCTTAAAAAGGAGTTTCACGTATAGCAGGGCTCCCAGCTCCTGCAGCTCGGCGGGCCTCTCCGCCCCCACGGCCCGCCTCAGCCGACACGTCGAGCTCGGACTCGGCGCATGTGCCGCTGGCTGCGACGACAACTGCTCCTTCGATGTCCGCTCCGACCCCGTCTATGAGCGGCGCTCCCATGGATCATAAAGAGCCTGACAATAAGGTTAATATTTCTTGACATTTTGATTTTGGCCAATTTCAACTGATACTAGCTAACTACGCAGTAGATTATATTACACAAAAACACAGGCGCATTTTTTGTTCTCTCACACTTCGATAGGAATAGGTCAATCAATGTGCTAGACATTAACTAACCTGTAAAACTAATGGTTAGTGATCTTAGATTTTAAGCCGGATTCCATGGGTAAATAATTGTATGATGATATATAAAATGAATGTTTGTATTTAGAAAAAATATAAATAAGTTTATCAGCAGAGGCGCTCATAGCCCAGTTGCACTCGGTGATTAGAAACAATCATCGAGGGTAAGCAACGATGGCGCGGTCAGTACCTGGATGGGTGACCGCTGGTGGCATATTACCATGTGCGTCTCCGTGATTCGGAGGTCACGTAAAGCAGTCGGTCCCGGTTTTTATCATACGATAACAGTCGTGAAGCTTAGTTGGAGGCCTTCGGGCGGCTTAAAAACATCCAACGGCAAGATTTACGTAGCCACAACATACGTATTCTTGCCAGTCCCCAACCCGCACTTGGCCAGCGTGGGGATGTATGGCCTTAACCCTCTCCTGAGAGGAGACCCGAGCTCAGCAGTGGGACATTATGGGTTGTTGTTTATCAGCAGTCTGATAGCTATTTAATAGGCTTTGCCTAGTTTGGGATTAGATGGTCGTGTTTGAGATGTGTCAAGTTATTACTATTACTCACATCACCTTCCGTCCACATTTGTCCGACTTTTACAACTGTTATAAATCTAATACGAAATAATTTATTATAGGCATCACCATCACCCTATTGCGACTTCTGCCTGGGCGACGATCGAGAGAACAAGAAGACGGGTACACCGGAGGAACTAGTCAGTTGTTCCGACTGCGGACGCTCAGGTAAGAGACGAGGCAGGCCTCCACGCAATGGACTCCCTAAACCGACCTGCTACCATCTCGAGAATCGCGTCTGCGAACGCCATAGGCATCTACGAGAAAATATAAAGCTTAACGGAGTAGTAGAAATACTTAGCTCTATGTCATATTCGGCAGACGCCTTTGATACATTTGCATCTCAAACTAAACTGCTACACGATGACTACGGTCAGCATCCCGTATCACCATCCTCGCGTCAAAGTCCCAGCTACGAATGTGACGTATATGTCGAATCAAATTAATAATTAGAGTATTATTTGTGTGTTGTCAGTCTCAAAATTATGTTTGTACCGATCACAGAAGTGTAATGTCGGTCTTACCAAAGAAAGTATGTTCGTTCGTTTGTGGTTAGGTTTTAAATTATACATTCCAGAGTTCATACTCTCTTAAGCCTGTTTATATATGAAAACATATGTTGTTTGTATAAAAATTGTGGCATCACAATAAAATATTTTGATTTTTAAATATCATAACTATAATTTAATCATAAGAATTTTAATCACATATTATTGTGATTTTATATATTTTTATGTGAATGTTTGCAATTTGTGATCTTGGTGTTGCCATGATAAAATATCAACACTTGTGTCAATGGATGCCAAATGAATGATGATATATTTTTAATTGTTGTCTGTTGTAATGTTTATACCCTAATATTTTTTTTATTTTTAGTGAGTAGAAGTGCCTTAACAATATATTGTTTTATTATTAGGCAATTCTAACTCTAGGTGTTGCTATACATTATTAATAAATGGTTTAGATCGTTGGACCAAAAAACTGAGAGTTTAGATGTCAATAAAAGTTTTATGTTTTTAAATTTATTGTTGAAGAATAGACTCGTAAAGATATGTGTGGCAACACTACAAAAAAAATTATTTAGTAATAGCTTCGCTCCATGCCAAATAGAGGCGTTAATTTGATTATGTCAAAGATGCGCTTTACTTTCAGTTATCCTAGCTTATCTAGTCACGCTATGAAACAAGTCATTAGCACGCATACCATTACAGTCTCTCGACTACACACATACATTGTAAATAAAGTAAAAACTTCTTTTGATGGATTTTATTGCGGATATTTACAAAAATACTAGCAAGTTTGACACTGCATTATACGTATTCGCGTTAAGAAAGGGCACGGTTATCAAACCAGCACCTTGCTCAATTAGCCCCCTTAACCAAGTTGTTCTACAAATGTAAACAATAATAGAAAACCAACAAATGCTTGGAAATGACGTCATCTCAACGCTAATCCTTGGGTCAAAATGATTCTAGAAAGAGAGAATCGACATGAAACACTTGCACTTTGGCTCAGTGAACTGGTTCTAAGCTTTCGTACGAAACGATAATTTCTGGAAATCTGGTTGTCCAGGTTACGGGTTAGATTGATGAGTCACTATTTTTTTGACGCGAATAGACTATACTTTGTCCTAACGCAGTTTTTATTTAATAGACAACAGCTATGTAGGTATTGAAAATTTGAAGTTAAATAAATTATATTCAATACACATTTTAGAAGTCGGTTAAAGTAATTTTTGCGATAAAATCCACTGAAACTAAAATAGTATTTGCATAAATGTAAGAAAACTCATTAAGATCTCCTACTATGAAAGTTTAAATACAAATAATTTTTATTGCACTGTTCGTTTTTAGATAGAAGTATTTTTACTGTTATCATTTATCAGTCAGTTCATATTTCGATTTAGTTATAAGTCAGTCAATTTATTTGACTGGTCAGTCAGTGCAGTCAGTCATTTTGTTGATCATGATTAGTCATTTAGTCACTTTTATGATTCATTTTAGTCTATTTTATTGACAGTTTAATAATAGAAATTAATCTCTTGGGCCTCGACAGAATAAATATGTAAAAGATGTGTACTATTTATGAAAATCAGTAGAATACAGTTCATTATAAATCCAAGATGTCCTTTCCAATCAAATATAGAAGGCCAATATCTCTTTTCTAAGGGACGTATGATGGCCCATGTCCAGCGGAGGACAAATTAAGAATGATAAATCCAACTCTATATTAGAGTTACCAATAGGACGTTTTATACGTTCCCAATATATGTTGGTTTCCGAAATATTACCAGAACATAAATAATAAAATATATATAACTAACATCACTACGCGGTATTACCCTAGGTTGTTGCTTTTCCGGTTAACATACCGGTTTACAAACAGTGGTTACATTAATATTACAAACAGAACCTCCAATTTCATTTATTTCTATAGCTCATAGAGGTTTGGACAGTGATTATTAACCCAGATCCTCCCCTCTGTTGTTGTTGAATCATTTGGATTAGATGAGTTTGAGTGGATTGTGTTTGACCCGTTCCCGTAGATTGCGCATTACTGGCTACGCATTAGGCATTGCATTGAATACCGGAATATACCGTAGCAAACATGTATAAGGCTTATTTGAACCTTCATTATCTATTAATTTATGTAAAAACCTAAAAATTTTAACATTTCACTTTGAAATATAATCTAGATATATTTGGTCATTGATGGAATTCGAAAATTTACAATTTATCCTCTTTGGCACTTGAAACTTGTAAAACTCTAAACAAATTTATTGAAAATTCCCAAAAAGAGTTGATAAATCTCAAGTCGATCTGGAAAATCTTAAGAATTCGCGCAGTTCGGGCTTGTACACACAGTAGCCGGATCTAATACAGTGTACATATAATATGCCTTCTTACAGTATGTAGGAGAATCATATCTACTGTAAAGAATACCTTTTTATAAATATTTTACATATCTGTTCATCGTCCCCTGCCTTTTACATAAAAATATCATTCCTAAAGCTTATTTAATAATTTGTTATACTTATAAGATGTTTTAGTGACATTAGATTTTAATTATATTTTAAATTGACATATAATTATATTGAATATTATTGTATATTGACATTTTTCAATACTATTATAGTTATATTATATTTTAGATTAGATGATACTTTAAACGCAGTATAGAATCTTGAAAACAAAATTATGAGGCTAAGTTCCGAGTCGTCGGTACATGTGTACTTAAAGTCTTGGTGCCGTTGTCTTTGTTCGAATAAAGCTTGGCGACTTATATAAGTTACCGTGTTTTCGTGTATACATACAAATTTTATATGATATTTATCTTTACAATTGTAAAAATATTTCGTTGAAATTATTCATATATTACGTCAAGCTGAGAATGGGTATATCAATAATTTATAAACGGTTTTACTCACGTATGTATTTCGGCGAAGATTGGCGGCTGGGTCGTCGAGAATCGTGACAAATCCTCACTTTAATTTTCGCATAATCTGTACGAACAACCGATTTTTCCTTCAGCCTATTCACGCAACAAACTCATATGTTTAAAATAGTTTAACATGAAAAAATACGTACAATGACTATAATGTCACCGCGATTCTCTCCCCTGTGGAGACGGCACCTAGGGAATAGAATTAACTTTATTGTACAATAGTTTAGAACATAATATATACAAAACTAGAACAAATTAATCACCTTGTTCACCAATGAATTCAGTTTACAGTTAGTAGCATATCTATGGGTAATTTTGATAAGAAACGATGTAATAGAATTTTGAAAGGAGTTTTCCAAAATTTCAAATTTCATTATTTACAACCTGTTTGAACAAGAAATGACTGACCTATTAAAATTAATTTAAAAAATAATTATTGATGAGAACACGTGTTAATAAACGCATACATACAAAGTCGTTTCATCCCTTGACAATCATCGAAGTACTGAGCCGTTAGGAAAACCGTTCATAAATTCTTTATAAATATAATAAATCTATACAACAATACAAAAAGAAAAATAATTTGATGAAGATATTTACTTTGTTACTAATTTTGTTTTTTCTTAAATCTTTTAAAGTTTTTGTATGTAGTAATTGTGTATAATAATATATCCCGCAATCGTTGTGTCTGTTAGGTGCCTTAGTATGTGCAATTGTAACATTTTTATATAATCCACTATTCTTACCGGTCTGTATGTATGTTTTAAATTAAGTCATTTTCTATAATCCATTGACTGTTTTTTGATTAATATTTGTTTATCTGATTACTGTTTATATTAATTTCTAAAAAAGTTTTTTTTATTTAATAATCGAATCCAAAATGTTTGATCGTGATTACAGATTATCATCAGTACAGTAATAATGATAAGGTTAATCTGTAACAATTTTATAAGTTAACTATGACAATTGATTAAAATTTAACCTGGCAAATTGTAATTACCAATTAGTGGCCAAAGCTTTGTAGTTTGTTCACATCAAACTAGAAGACACAATCTTATATGAATGTAAAATATACATATAGGTATACCAATATTGATTATATATTAATAATAGATAACAATAAATATCCATATAGACGAATAAAATACAACCAAAATGTAAATGTTTATTCATAATCGCAGTTTAACGTATGTTTTGTTTGCAAAAATATGTTATATTTAGACATTTTGTGTGTATTTATTCTAAATGCTATCTCGGCAAACTTTTATTCCAAAGTATAAATGCCTGTAGGGAAGTGCATAAATGCGAATACCCAAAGATTAAAATTAACCTATTCATTTTAGAAAAAAAAAACAAGTTTCCGTTGTTGTTATTGAAATATATTCTTTTATTTTAGCTTAAGTCCGAGAGAAATACAATTTTAATGTTTTTTTTTATTATTTTATTTTGTAAAATGCTACTTTATCAAAATTAAACTATATGAATTCGAACCGTTTCGATTTTTATTTAGTATTGCTGTGCTGAAGAATAGTGAATGTGCACTTCCCTTAAGACATTTTTATCTTCAATAATAAATTGTAAGTCATAAGTAACGTTAAGTGTTGTTTATTATTTTTTATTATTTTTCACTATTGTTCGGCACATTATGTTTCCCCCATACAAAAAAATAAAATAACTTAAAACCATAATAATTTGTGATGGTGATCGAAGACTTTACAAGGTAAGAAAAGAAAATGTCATGTGCCTTACAATCTGTGAAATTATAATTCTTAATATAGCAAAATACACAATGACTTGATTTTGTTAGCGGTAAATAAACCATAGTCTGTTTAATAAACGTTTCGACCAAATTGAACCTGGTATAGTCTAGTCTATAACCAAGTTAGAGTCTTCATTATTGTGTATTTTGCTATTATAGAGCTAAATTCTAGTAAATTACAAATATGCCCATTTGTCCAGGTCACCCAACGTGTCTGCAGTTTACGGTGAACATGATAGTGTCGGTGCGCAAGTACCGCTGGCAGTGCATAGAGTGCAAGTGTTGCTCAGTGTGTGGTACCAGTGATAAT
Source organism: Hyphantria cunea (assembly GCA_003709505.1). Taxonomy (NCBI): domain Eukaryota; kingdom Metazoa; phylum Arthropoda; class Insecta; order Lepidoptera; family Erebidae; genus Hyphantria; species Hyphantria cunea. The sequence continues at coordinate 287,958 of PKRV01001311.1, read as the reverse complement.
GATGTAAGCATATATTGTTCTCATTAACTCAGTTAGATCGCTAGATTATATCTACAATAAGTAACTGCCTACTAGGTCTAGCGGTTGATGTATGTTACTGCCGATCAAGAGGTCTTGGGTTCGAATTCTGGTTTGCGCCCAAAATGTTATTGGGTTAATCTGATTATAGAAATTCTTAACTGCTTGGAGTTGGGGTCTGAACTGAAGACTACGTATGCTGTCGGTCCTGCGCCTGATCTCTTCGTAATGGTGTCGGTTAACCGTCCCATTGGATTATGAGAGAGAGAACAGAGAGTGCACCTGTGTTCGCGTACACACACACACACACTTGTGCACTATAATATCTCCTGCGCAGTTTGCTGGTCTCCGTTGAGACTTATCGTAGACGTAACCGGCTAGGGGAACATCATCATCATCATCATCTACAAAGTGTTAGGTAAACAGTCATGTGTTAACATTGAAGAGTCTTTTTTGCGGCTGTATGTTGAAGTCGCACAGTTTAAACGAATGGATTGTGACGCTAACCTGTTACTGGCCGTTAACGAAAAACATTACCAATAAGTAATGGTATAAACTAAAAAGACGAGTGTAACACGTTTTTGGGTGATTGTTTACAGGACCAGCTGTTGTTTTGTGACGACTGTGACCGCGGCTACCACATGTACTGCCTGGCGCCTCCGCTCGATACGCCGCCCGAGGGCTCTTGGTCCTGCGCGCTCTGCATCAAGGAGTTCCACACGCGACACTGAACGTGTACGTTTCTCTACATGTTGTTTTACTACCACAGGGACTTTGTGTCTGGACTGAATGTTTTACCAAACTAAAAAAAAAAATAGCAAAAAAACCGACTTCAAGAACTGTACTCAATTGAAGTGGTACCTCACGGGAAACACCAGCTTTTCCAAAAAGAATCAACAAAATCGGTTCGCCCTGTCGAAAGTTTTTAGGTATCGAATTGAGAACTTAATCTTTTTTTCAAGTTAAAAGTAAAACCGTGTGGTGACAGGTTAAGAATATTGAGTTTCACTCATATTTATTCTGTGGAAATATGTCTTAAGACTCGAATATTGGAACAAGTATATCATCACTATTAAGAGAGGGAAACCTTGAAACAAAACACTAGCTAAAGATTTTGCATCTCACTGATCGATGAAACTATATTAAATATTATACCGGTGTTCTTTTTAAAAGGTGTCAAAAAACCACAATATTAAAAATTTATTTTCCATCTCTTTCAGGTAAAATGACGATGGTTGTTGTGCAAGAGAAATAGATAGGCGAGATAACGAATTAGTAGCGGCTGTAAGGTTTAGGGTACGACCAGGTGATCAGAGTTGTTAAACAGTGAGGACTGTATACAGTGTTGCCATAGTTAAGTGAGATACTTCGAGGGGGGACGACCGCTTCGATATCCATCCACCTTTTTATTGTATAATTATTTAAGTTGTTTAGAAATATTAATACATATTTTAAAGTTTTGAACTAGTCGTCATTAGTACATGCAAATTGGATCGTAATTCAGTCAATTATAACGGTAAAATTCATTGGTAGTTAATTCCTTGGACATTAAGTCCGCCGTTTTACAAAAGTGCACACAGTTTACAAATGAATACATAGAACTGTGACGAAGATAGGAAATATTTTTTTCAAATAATTCATTATTATTTAATGTTCATCGTTGCGTCCGGCCAGCGAACGCCAAAGTTTGTTTTTCTACATCCAGCAAAGGCCCTGTTAAAGGTTTGAACGGAATCATACTACATTAGTTTTAGATAAGTTAAAACGCCATTAATATTTGTAAATAATACAACATTAATGATGAGTATATGCTGTCGTCTCCCCTCGCTTAGTGTAACAGTGCATCGTATTTAATGTCGGCGGACATGGCGATACAGCTCTTTCTACCTCTAACGGTGCTTGCTTTAGTATTTTTTATTTATTAACTTACTCTTCTCGTTAACAGTTTCGGATTTTTGGTATGTGACGCATTTGAAACTGAGAAATAAAATAAATAAAAACAATAGCTGTGCTTATAATGTTTTTAAATCTTCAAACTAAAATATTATTGTACTAGCTTTTGCCGGCGGCTCGGCCCTGTCCTTCCTCAAGAATCAAAGTATCTCCACGCCTCTCACTCATGTTTATAGAAAGTCATACTTATCACTTTTACCCAATGTCAAAGGTAGAACCAACCTCGGAGAGAGTTATTTATAGCACTTGTTGCCATTACTAAAAAGCTGTGTCACGTCTATTTTATTAAAACATAATTTTGATGAGACAAACAGTATATAATGTGGGTTTTTAGTGCATGTGCATTCTGTGATTCCAAGGCTTTCAAATGCGTTGTGTTACCATATGAAAAAAAAAAAACATGAAATCGATCAGTTTCCAATATCACATAAAATAAGCTACTATGATTCTTATTATCTGTAATTAAATACTAATAATTGTAAAAACGTCTAATGTCGTGCGGACGAGTCACTATACGTAATATGTAAGTACGTGTTAGATTTTCACCCTTTGAGAGTGTCCATTAATTGTAGTGTTTTATATGTGTTGAGGGTAGCAGTGAAAAGTACATAATTATTCAAATTTCTTGTCCCAAGAAAGGACGAAACTATGTTATTGAGTAACAATTAATTACAATACAGCGTTGTACAAAAAAATTGTTTGATATAGCGTTTTTTAACATCAATTATTTTATAAAAAATGAATATTTTTCACAACTACCCTCGCCTAATCAAAATTTCACTGTGCTTCGTTCGCTGTGTGCGTTTAGTGCTAGCACGGCGTCGAACCCCTCACCGGTACGACGTCAAGTCTAATCTGTTACATATAAGTACATTAGTGTATTATATACATGTTAAGGTGAGAATTTTAATTACGATCTACGCAATGTGTGACATTGTTTTACGAATTAGGTTATGCAGAAGTTCCCTGGAGACAGTATGCATAGACTTTATTGTTGATACATATTTTAATATCATTATACTATTATACTTATGATTATATACTTAAAAAAACAGTTTGATGTAGTCTGGTTTTTGTACGAAATTCATAATTTAATCATTATACATCCACGCATGTTCGTGTATAGGACCTAGATGTCAATTCGTCAAAATGAAATTACCTCCAACTGTCATTAATTATTCAACAAACAATATTAAATGTTGTATTGGATTTATTGATATAATCTTTGCATAGTATAAAATGAAGTCGCATCCACTGTCTGTTCGCTTCGATCTTTTAAACCACTCAACTGATTTTAATGCAGTTTTCAGCAATAGACAGAGATATTTAAGAGGATGGTTTGTATTTGTAATACTTGCATGTTTCATTTCAAAGACGTAACTAATTATATAATCATGGGTAAAATATTCCTTTGATATATTTATTTCACTGAAAACCTTAATACATATTACTCATTTTTATACAGTATCTACCCAATAGTATACGTAATATTTATATATAATTTTTTTATGGCTTACGGTGTATATATAGATATAGTTGCGAACCTGTATCTTTAGACCTTCCGCTTCTAGAGCATTTGAATTGATTGATTGAAAATGTTGAAAATTTAATTATTAATTTATGTATTTAAAAGTGTAAATAGGCTGTCGGCTCACTGTTATGTGCTATAATATCCAATCGGCCTTCAAATATCGGCTATAAATCTTTATATTTGTGGCTTTAGCATAGAGTGAGTGAGTATATTTTGCATGAACTTTCAATGACGACCTCTTATCACAAACCCGGACATGGCTACGGGATATAAAATAAATTCACGCTAGGCCAACAGAACTCCTTTGTGTGTGTGTGTCAACAGAATTTCGGTTTGATCCCATTCAAGAATGGAACATCTAAATAATAAACTTGTGGCGAATTCCCAACGACATACATACTACAGCGCCATCTAACTAAGACACGCTGAAGTACGAAGTAACGGCTAATCCTGTATCGCGATATAGATTTTCGATTAGCGTACACAACTTCACAACAACGACCGCTGGCCCGTGGCCGCCCTCCAGGCATTATCACCGCTCCTAGTCAGAGGATCCCCCCCTTTGTGTTGGAGGACATGATACCCGTTCCTCCATACAATTTACATTCATCAAAAAGATAAGTGTTTTGTTACATAGACAAAATACATACATACAGCAAAAGTATTAAGTGCCCTAAGTACGTACATAGCAGTAAGCCGGCAGAGTGGGTGTTTAAGTTAAAAAAAACATAGTTTAATATAACTTACATTGAAGAGGTGTCCATATTTTTTGTTATTATACTTGCATAATTAACATTCTTAATCGTGGTAAAATGAAATAAATTTGATTTACTTAATTATTCGTCGTATCACCGCTCAGTCACTAATTAATCAAAGCTAATATAAATCGCTTTTATTTTTTTTTTACTAATCTGGACTTAGGTGTCCTTTGCGTAGTATCCACAAGCATTCCAGTTCTAACGTGGACCATTCATTTGTCATCGTAATTTATTAGTGTACACTCAATATGTGGGTTGATTCGGTGAACTGATTTTGTACAATACTGATAAAACTCAGGAAACTAGAAAACTTGTAAACGTTTTGAGTCCATAGATAGAATATATAAATAAATAACACAATGACTAAACTCTATTCGCGTTTAGAAAATAGTGACGCGTCGCTAATCCATTTCCAAGAAATCATTCTTCCAGAAAACTCTAACGCTTATTGAGGGGGCGTGGTACTATCATCCAACTAATGTGTGGTGTCCTTGTGTCACACACGGATTTCAAGTACTTAAGGAACTATGTCAAACAGACAAGAGATATCATTTTAGTACTTTTCAGACAGTTTCGGTAACTTATCACTCACAAATTGAGTGTCCACGTTGTACGTGCTAACTCAAACTTATATTTAAATGTGTAAAGAATTTTACCAGATTTATGCGACTAGTTATTACGGTGTGACATATTAAAGAATATCGCACAAATTTAAAAATAACTATTTCTTTAAATATTATCCGGCTAACATTTGTATAGTTTCTCGACTTTGTGTAGCATGCCACAAGTTCAGGACAGGTTTAAATATGTTTATAATAACAGTTGATGTAAGGTATCGACGCTTTTGACTTCACGATTGGTGGAGAGATCAAACATTAGTGCGAGCTCAGATCAAATAGAAAAGGTAGATAATGTACGGCCTTTGTCCTTATTGAAGCAAAGAAACTACTATTTCCAAGTAAATACAGGCGTTAACGCACACACCTACTCAGAAACTACGCTACTTTTCGTCAGTATCGTACAAGTTGTCCGGCAGTAAGTATAGCTACAAAATGCCGTCTTGTGCAATTAAATGGCTGTAAAACTTCATGCAAGTACACAAAAAGTCTCAAGGAATGACATGTCACACGTAACTGCATACAAAACTAGAAATTTTTATGTTATTATAACATAATTTTACTAATATTAAAGTCAATATCATAAAAAGACGGTTCGGGAAGAATGTCGCCAGGAGTTCGTATTTCCGTTTGCCTAGAAATGTGGGGAAGTTATTTGGAGGTAAATTCATAGTCATATAATGAAGTAACTGAGTGAGACATTAGTATTACCTTTTTAAATCACGTACTTTTATAGTGTTTATTAAATTACGTAATTTAAAAAACAAAGATTTAGTCTTTATAATTAAACGTATACTGTCACTTTCGGGATGTCTATCGTACTAACTTATTATGCTATTAAAACCATCCATATATTATTTGAAGAGATTATCTACCTAGATGTAACGTAAGCGAACGTAACGTTCTGAAATGTTACACATTTATGCCCTTTCATTTGATATTCGTGTGAACACTGTCTTTTTTAAACATGTTTCAATTTTTTTTTATTTATTACTTTATGCACAATTACATGCATCGGCGGACTTAATGCCTAAGGCATTCTCTGCCAGTCGACCGATTGAGCGATGCAGAGATAAAGTGAGGTAGGTGCACCTAAAAGAAATTATGGCTATAGTGGTAGATTTATATATATATATGGTTTTCATGAATACTATAATAAGTTTAAATTAGCATAAATATATACACATACACACATACACTTACACTTATTATACATATATATAACAAATATATACAGTAATACATACTTAGGCATACATATATATTTATTACTATAGGATACAAATTTATTATCCGATGACTAAGAACCTGCTGATTCCGCCAGTTCAGCCAGTAAAAGCTCCTTTATCTTGGACTTAAAAGTATAACGGTTTCTAGCCGTTCTGACCTCGAGAGAAAGTGCATTCCACAAGAGAACAGACTGGACAAAGAACGAAGAGCCCATAAAAGAAGTAGTGTGTGAAGGACAAAGGAGAAGGAGATTGTTAGCAGAGCGAAGGTTTCGGTTATGGTTATTGCATTAAAGTTGAAAATGTGTTGTTAAATAAGTCGGAGAGGATGAATTGAGGATAGGTATACAAGAAAGTGAGTGCGCGCATTTTTCTGCGCTGACGAATAGGTAACCAACCTAACTGGAAACGAAAACTGGAAATGTGGTCATACTTACGAAGGTCCTGCGCGACTGGAATAAATTTAAAACAGTTAATGTTAGGAGAATTTAGGCTTGCCAATTACGAGTACGTCCTCAATAGGGCACCGTATTGGATTCATAGCGCCTCATTTGTTAAGTTATATTAAGTAGTTTGGGCGATCTCATATCTTCTAAACTACTTATAAAACTTCTAAACGTACAGACAAAAATACATCATAATAAAACAATCTTCGAATAACCTTTCCGTATTTCTTTTTCCTCAAGCTTACATGCTTCCTTCATTTATACAAATATGTATAATAACTTAATTGTAATTTATACGAAACGAACAGGTTTATTTTTACATATTACCTATTTTGCAAATGCCAACGATATCTTTTTAAAAAGTGGCAACATTATCAATCACTGACACTTATTAAAAAAAAATACTTCATTTTCTTTATCTACATGCGGTACCTAAATTTTTTATTTGATCTGAGTGTGCGAGGTTTAATTTATAACTCGCTCTCAACAGCGAATGCGTCCAGATCTCTGATTGGTGTAGATTTTTGTGACGATCAAGTTGATATCAATACAATCATGTCGACTTAAATAATGACCTTTGATTTTCCAAAATATATTATGGACTCGCTGATTTGTCTATTATCTTGGTAATATTGTGTGAAACCTGCATAGAAATGGAAATACCTTGTCAAATTGTCGAATTACGTAATATATTTTTTTTGTAATGTAAAGAAAATATTTTTATTTTTGAATGTACAAATATATACGTAGTACTTATTTTCTCTAGATTTTTAATTATCTTTACTGTGTATTCCATGATTGGAGCCATTGTAAAATACGTTAGCGTCTAAAAATTTACGCTAGAGTAATTTTCTGTATTAAGTCGAGTGTACTAAATAATACATATAGTAAGAATTCCGTTCGCTGTATTTTGTAAATCGCTGCCGCTTATGTCTGGTAAAATTTAATGTTTAGCATAAAATAATTGTCGTAAGTAAAGCTGTGATCAGATTAGGAGGTTGTGATGGAATTAGTGTGGGTTTACAAGGATTTTTTAATAAAAAGTAATGCTTTTATTTTATTTTGTAAGACCTTAGTAATTTAGCGCGAGTATCGAATTTTTGTTTTTATGTAAACGAACGGATAAGTTTCGGTTTTTTGCCAGCTTTGATACACAAATATGTACGATGAGTTGACGTTCATTCCTCATCACGAACTCACCAACCGACCCGAGGACGTCTTTCATTCTCGTGATTTGGTCTGACGTGAATAGACGTAACGACGTCCAATATTATATTAATACTAAGGAGTATTAATATAATATTGGGGATTACCGAGGAATGCATGTAGCCCGTTCTTTCCAGTAATTATTTAAAAGAATCGCCTGGTGTATCAGAATTGGATTAATATTAAAAATTGTTAATATTAATCCAGAATATGGAACGAATAAGTAACTGACAAAGAAGTGTGTGTTTTCTTTGAAAAATCAGAAAGGGATGTTGATATGGATCACTCATTTATTTTGCGTTGTAACAAAATGATTATGATAAGCGAAGAGTTTATAAACAGTTTTGAATCAACCAATAAATTGTATATGTTTTAACATTTACTAAGCGACTGGAAACGGTTCTTTCCAAAAGCTTTGTTTTAAATTATAATGTTAAATTTAAGCCTAGTTTTAAAATATACGAGTATGTAGTGTCCTAAAACCAACATCCCTAATACTTAAATATGTTTCAAACAGCTCATAATGTTAATAAATTCCGTATATGCGTTCGGTACACCTGCGTACACTCCGTGTAAAAAAAAATATGAATTTGTTAGATTATATTGTAAAGTAAGATTTCCATCCTGTAATAGGTATTGTGTCATACTATTTGTGGTGACGTAACAGATAAATGAAACGAAATGTATACTACTTGTTTTATTTTCAACCCAAAATATATTTTATATCGCATCCGACTTTTGGCTAATTAACAAGATTTTTTTTTATGCAATGAAATATAAAGTCCATGATGGTTCCCCAACCAGTGTCCAGAGCCTAAAAGGTTACAAGAAGAAGCCTTTTTGTTCCCCTGACAACATTACATTACATCAACAGTCTTTAAAATGGTAGTTGGTTGACTGTATCGTAAATATATACCTCCTTCCTTAAAACTAATATTACAAAACATCTTGGAAAATATAGTTATTACAGCTATTAATTCCTATTAAAATTTTTAATCAAATAAACATTCAAATGAATTCTCAATTTAATCAAATATATTCTAAAACTGTGATGTCAGAAGTTTGTATATATTTAGTACGTTTTTCATACAAAGTTACCGTTTTGACAGATGATTAAAGTAACTAATTTAACTAGGTATCAACTCCCCTTTAGTATACTGCTGGATATAGGTCTCTCTTTAAATACAACAATGTCAAAATTACACAATGAAAAAATATTGCATTGTTGCGAAGGCATTAAAAACTCATGAAAAATCTATTTTTTTACTGATATGTGCGATTTTATCTTAATATGATCATTTACGTCTCTATAACAAAGAAAATATACAAATAGGTTCAAAGTCAAATTTAAAACATAACTGAATTTGAGCTTTTCTTCTTTTGATGATATGGCAACCAGCCGGATCAGCTATTTCTGCCAGTGTCAAGTATTTAATGTCTTCAATTCTAAGTCTTCCGAGTCTTCAAGTCTTCCTCGTGATGGAATTCATGATAAAAAATATAAAAAATGTGGATGACATGAAACGGGAACCGTCTTTAGTCATTTGAGCTTTTCAAACGCCGCCATTTTGCGCGCGCTTTTGACACAGCTAATGACGTTATTGTCATTTCGTGTTTGTGTACTATTCAGTGTTTCAATTACTTTTTACTTGGGAGATCGTTTTTTGTTTTTGCGAAAGACGGTCCCCATTTCATGTCATCCACATTTTTTATATTTTTTATCATTAATTCCATCACGACGAAGACTTGAAGACTCGAAGACTTAGAATTGAAGACTTGAAATACTTGACATTGGCAGAAATAGCGGATCCGGCTGATTGCCATATCATCAAAAGAAGAATTTACTTTTTACTTATTTACAGTTTTAATTGCTATAAAATCAAGGAAGGTATTTTTTCTTACAAACACTATTAACACAGTATTTGATGAAGTAACTATGGAGGTCACATTTCGTTTAGACCAATAGTGAGGAGTTTTGTAAGTCTGAATTTCCCTCCCGTATTTTTCACTTTTTATTTGATATTTTCTGGGTTTAAATAATCAATATATTAAAAATCCTTTTAAGTAGATAGTAAAGACAATAAAGAATCTAAAAAAAAGTGTGTGTGTATTCTTTGGCGTATCAAGATAAAAAAAATTAAAAAACTAAAATGTTGACTATTCTAACTTCAGGGCGTCAATTTATAGTGACGGTGTACTCTCATCATTTTTCCCTTACGCGCCAAAACAAGGTCGCCAAAACTTCCACAAAAATTTGAAACAAATAAAATTTTTATGCATATTCCCTATTATCTGTCTGCACAGTTGGTATAGTGGTATAAGCGGTCGTCATTTCGCTTTCCACTGCGTCAAATGTTGTGTTCAAATCCCACATGGAACAGTTGTTCTGAATTTGGGTGTTCTTTGTGTTGATTCCATGTATGTTCGTAGTCCCCCGCGGTCCCGCGACCATATTGCAATATACATAAAAGTCATAGAAAAAAGTATTATTATGTAAACGAGTGACTCACATGAAAGAGGACATGACTGGGAAGGAAGTAAGCAGTTAACTAATGAGTGATAGAGGAAAATGGAAGAAGAATACTTAATGCACCGACTCCCATAACTCTCGACTCCCATAAAGACAGCAGCCATTTAATGCTAAAACCGCGATGTTATACACAAAATAAAAAAAAACGCATTTAATTTGTCTATATTTATTTATTTACGGAACAATTCACTACTTTGTATGATATGAAACCAAATAGTTATTTTGGCATTAAAAATCGAAATATCTATTTACTAAAATTGCACATCTAATAATGACTACAAACTAATATGTTATGCACTATTACTATATAATTATGATAACAGACCTATAGAGGACAATGTAGAACAAAGGTAACAATTTAAATATACAAAGATCACTTGAAACAGGAATATCACTGGTTGCAATATACATAGAAATATAAAATATAAAAGTAACAAAATAAATTATCTAATTCTATTAATAATATATTTTTGAATTTGAATATCTAGCAACAATAATTAAAGTCGATAAATACTACTAGTAGGTATTTAGTACCCATAAACATGATATCTACTGTTATTGTATGATAAAAATAATAATTATATTATTTGTCATGATTTGGTGCAATTTCGAAAATAATTAAAAGCTAAACATATTTAAGTCTAGAATGTAATTTTTATCGACTCGTAATTTATGATTGAATACTAAGTTTATATTTATGAATTAAAAAGAAAATTCGTTGTTTTAAAACGTAGCTTGGTGTTATAAGGTTTTTATAATCTGCGTGTGGTATTTAGTCATACATATAAGTAGAAAAAAAATTTAAGACAAGATAAAAATTCTGTGTGACCTTCGAGTTAGTTAAAATAACTTGATAAGTTAATATATCAATTTATTTTCGGCGTTTTTTGATACTATTTTCCGCTAGTCATCGTGTAGGTATAATAGTTAATGCACGATTCGGGTTCATACAAAAACGCAACAATTAGTAACAAACCTAAAATACTCACACACACTGATTTGACTGATTTTATTTATATTATTTTGCACTGTGAATACTTATACCTATAGCGGGACATATCAATAATATAGGAAAACTGTAGAACTTAAATTAGGTACATTGATTAAAATATATGAAAAATATAACAGATAATAGTAATATTATTTCACGTTTCGTACAGTGTCGTTTCGGCCGTATCTAGTATTTAATAATTCGTGTTATAACATTATTCGTGTCATGGGCATAACCTTTAACCTAAATAATTACAGACAAATATTTGATGGAAAGAGATTGTCACTCAGAAATGATACAGTTAGAGGCGAACCAACAATCATAAGTTTTTGTATTTAATTAAACAGGTTTAGAATAAACACTTTGAGCATTTGAGCACGTAAAGGAACAATGTGAATTAAAACTAATTTTGAATTTTGTCATAAATCAATATTAAAACAATAAACTGCATGTTAATAAATATTTCCTACATTATAAAATATTTATATTAATTATATTATTTTAACAAAACAATATAATTAACATACCTAATATTTAAATAAACGTAGTAACAGGTATCAATAATAATAATTACTCTAGAACTTAACACATCAATTTGTGACAAACTTAAATAAATATTTTACAAAGTGGAAGACATTTGATTTTGTTGTTTCTCATTGTATTAAACAAAAAATGTATTATGCCAATAATGTAATAAACTTAATGAAAATAATAATAACATTAAATTAATATTTTTAATCTTTAGGAAATTATATTTTTTTGCAACTGCACTACTATCATTTGAGGTTTGTTAAATTGTGTTTTCATTCTGATAGTGTAGACCTTTAAAATACTTTCTCTAGATTAAATTTTTATCATTTGTGGTCACTTTTATACTAATTCTAAATTCAGTTCGTATATGTAAAGAGCTGTAAATTTTTTTTATTATTCTTCCGTAAAGAATTTTGGATTTTATAAAAAAAAGATTCTAAATTGTGGTTGTGAGAGATGGAAGGACGTATCTTTGGACTGTCACTAGTCTGAAATATATTCAAGTAACATTTGGTGTAATTTAACGAAATAAAAGTCCAAAATTAAGACGCAAATATGTTTTTTTTTGTGAAGGTAAAATATAATTTTCCTAAATTTTAAACTTAAAATTCTAAGTTCAATTACTTCCTGTAGAAGCTCGGGGGCGCTATCCACACAACAATTATAAACGTAACTATAACTAAACACCTAAACAATTAAGTTCAAGACACGTGTAAATGTTAAATATGTACGCAATTTATTATATTCTTGTTGAATATCAGCTTTTAAAAATATTGTAAATATTTATAAGGTTTTTAACATTCGTCTCAAAAAATCCCCTAAAATATCTAAATAAAGGTCCAAAAGCTATTCACGTTCTATATCCGATTAGATAAGAATAAACACATTGCCAAAGCAGGTTTAAATAATATGTTTGGAAATATGATTTTAGGATAAAGTATTTATATCTAAAAATTTGAAACGATTGAACATGTAGTTCAATATCTCAAAAAGTTGAGCATCGACTTATTGATTGAGCATTTATAAAATGTCTAAGAAAGAGTTAATCTTTCATAAGTACCACGCATTAGTTCAAGCCAAATTTAAGGTATTATAATGTCTACTGGCCTTTGACATTGATACAAAACAGATTATATTATGTATTTCTTAAATATAACCTAAAATATAGCTATTTATAGAACACTTAGTCAAATTTGGCTTGACTGTTTAGTTAATGTTCACCTTGACACATCATTATCTGAATGAGCAATAGTTAAAGCATGTATGAGCAGTACCCAATATTAATTTTACTATGTGCATAATAATTTAACTACAAATCAATAAATATATCAAATGTCATCGGAATTTCAGTTACTACCAAAACAAGTGTTTCAATAGTCTATGGGAAAAAAACTGCTCATATAGCTATATTCTTAAACATTATGGCATATTTTCTGTTTGGGATATTTAATTTAATTAGTACTAATTGAGCGTCGACTTATTCTAAGTAAACATAAACTCAATAACATATATTTGGTTTAATTTCTACGAATATGCGTAAAGTAACAGCACCTTTATATCACTGTGGTACATTCGTTGTTAAGACAACACAGTGCACAGACACAAACGAAGCGGTAAGTGGAGTAAACGATTCAATTGTAATAATATTATTTGTCATTATGTAAATCAATTCGATACATAAAGAGGACGTGGAAGAGTACCTATTTACTTCAATTTTTTTTATATTTTTATTTTAAATATCACAATAGCTAGTGAAACTCAAAGTTTCATTTTTACCTGATGTTTATTTACGATAAGTAGTAAGAGATTTTTTCTCACTTTCTAAGAAAATAAATTTATAAAAATTCTAAGATAATGAACGTATTCATATAAAAGATATATACATATTATCAATTTATAATAAAGATGTCATTTGGAATTTTCAAACGACTTTTTTATTATTATTATTAACGATATAAACAATACCATTTAGATGCTCTTTTATTTTTTAATAGTATATTCAGACTGCAGTTTCCAAATAAAAATAATTTGTATCTGTCCACTATGATATTAAGATAACCATTAAATATCAGATATTTTTTTATGCTTTGAAAAGGAACTTTCCTATGATTAATTTTGGCCATATTTTTAAGAATGCCAAAAAAGAAATCACTTCTTATAAATTAAATCTAGTAATATCTTATAATTCAGCTAATGAAACACTTATCTTATAAATATCTAGTCCTATTTGTAAAATATTAAGATTCGCTAAAATATCTCAAAGATTAACAAAAGGTAGATCATTTACAAAAAATAAAAACATAAATAAGAACTATTTTTATAAGTATATATTATGTGAACGTTATTTTAAATGTAAAACTTTTGATATTTATATTCTCTATAAATCTTTCACAATAAAATATATTAAGTTAGTAATATTATTCAAAATTTTATTTTGAGCCTTTTAACTTTACACACAAGTGATGTTTTAAAAGTTATACATTAAAACAAATACTTTTGTACGCTATAATACGAATGAGTGCCGCTTGCGCTATTTAAAAAGGTCAATATCGAGAAATTAGTCAAATATATCATTGAAAAATAATAATTTAGAAAATATTACTTTTTTAGGTTCTTTTACTTGTCACTTGTCAAATTTGATAGATGTCAGTTATGACTTGTGTCTGATTTGCATATTTTTGTACAAAAAATACATATCAGAACACAAAAACAATTTGACACCTTTCAAAAAAATGATCTGCGTTTTTTATTTAGCTAATGGCTACGAAAAACCATTGAACATGCGAAACTCATTCATATTTTATTAAAAACTTATTTATATAAGAAATATTTATCTATGTGAATGGAGATTAGCTTTTTCGTTACGGGACTTGTTGTTAGTTGACCATGAAGATTGGCCATTCGGGGCACGCCGCCGGCGGTGGTATGGGGATAGGCGATCCACCTCCCACTGATACTACTTCTGGTATCTGAAATAAGATATATGTATATAAATGAGAATATTATTAACTTAAAAATCAGTACTGGCACATTACCAAACCAAAGATGAAGTGTGTTAGATTACTAAATGAGTCCATTAATTGTGGCTATAATATTTTTTGTTTTTCTTTGAGTAACTGGTATTTGATATTATTGTATGACATATGACAGGACAATTGCAATGTATAAGTGCTATATATAATGTTTCATATAATGCATGTTTTGTATTTGTTTATTTGTAGAATGGTGTGTGGTGTAAATAATTTAAAAGAATAATAACTTGTAAGTAAATGCATCAATGCATGTTTGTAAGGTAAAAAAATATTTTAATAATGTGGGTTGAAAGTCGAAAGCTGTTAAAAATATATGTATACGTACTCACCATGGTCTGGGGATGATGTGGTGGATGGTAGTAATGAGCCGGTGATACCGGGGGCGTAGGATACCCCCAATAGACCAGCGGGGGTGGTGGCAGGGTCGGTCCCATCGCTGGGTAGTAGTATGTCAGGGGACCTGGCAACACATAAAAATCCTATGATAAAAAAAATAACATTATTTATTAAATTTTTGATATATTAGGCTCGGTGAGAGCCAGATTAAAAACAGATTAAAGCAATATGGACAAAACGCTTTCTATGACGTAACAGTTGTAGTCCCATCTGCGAATGTCATTAGACGCCGTGTGGGTTGTTGTATATGGTCTACGTCTAAAAGAGTCGCATTATAAATTAGTATATTCCTGTAGATATAAATCATGCATTGTTAGTCACACTTTATTATACCTATTTGTATTTTCTCTCGATGTGTATACAATATTATGCATTGGTTTAAAGTGCAATTGTGACGTGTAGAAAGGAACGTTGTATTCTAAATTCAAATTGGTATGATTTACAAAATAAGGTTTCTCCACGTCACATTTTATATATCTATATATATATATATATATATGTATATTTAAGTAGTTACCAATAGTTCAGCCCAAAATTTTTCACAGCCCGTTTTCGTGCCTATGATATAAATACTCCCAATACATTAAATTATTGTGTATGAAACTATTTACTAGTTAATACTAAATGCTTAGGGATAAAGAATTACATTTTAATAAAGGTTAAGCTAAGCCTTTTGTGCCGTTATGACCTCGTTTTTACGATAGTAGGAGACGTACACAATATATTATGTGATTGCTCTGAGTAATCGGCTTAAAGGTTCTACACAAATTTATAAGTAAAAAGCAATATTTTTGTTCATGACACGTACCTACATAATTCACTTATGACTCACAACATGTTGCTCTGAATGAACAAAACTATTCGTCGATTGCCGGCGACCCAGGAATTTCTAAGTCCAAATGATTATAAATCTTATTCGAATAAGGATAGTTCTTATATTCGTTGGGAAGCACACGGCAGGTTTTGTTAAGCTGCCGTTGTCAACGAAACGTGAACGATATGCTTATAAGAATAAGTTCCTAAATCATTTTAACTTAGAAATATTGTTTACCGTGCAAAAAGTTAGCGTCGACCTTGAACTAGATACATATAGGTATGTGGTAGACCGATCACTCGCAGCAATTTTATGTAATTATTAAGAACATGATGAACACTCACCGGGTCTCACGCATTAACATTCCACCAAAGCAGTGCGCACTTACACCAATACTCTGTTTGTTACACACGCCGCTGATGCCGCCAACACCAAGCCAGTCTGCGGACTTTACCAAACTTATGCACGCCTAGTACCCTAGTACTTTTAGCACCACTATTTTGCGATCTCAATGTTATTTAGTCTGTCTTTTGTTTTTAATTAATAATTATACTTTGTAATGTTATTGTATAACAGTGTATATTATTTATTATATTTATTTATATTTTGTATAATATAACACTTTTGTTTATCACACTGTGAGCTTGTATTTATAATACATATCTTTATAAAAAAATTGACTTATTTGGTTACAAATTATTATTAAATTAACTTAAGTATATAAAACTAGTTGATAATGTCAATTGAGAACGCAATCGTAAGGCGATAAATCAAGAATAGATAGAGCTTAATTCACGTGATCCCACAACAAATGATAGATAGATACTTACGCCGCTTCATGTTAAGTACACTGTAAGACACGGTGACCATTAAGGACCCATTCTAGTGGGGCATTAACACCTTACACCGATGGACCTACGACCTTAAGCACAACACATCTTTTTCTACAACACACTAAGCTTGAGTCCCTGGGACAAGTTTTACAGGTTTATTTATTCTCTCACCGGTCCATGCATTTTAAGCGAACAATGTAATGTATATTTTATATTGGGGCATACGCGGCTAAAGCTTGTTATATTGTTTGTATATACAAAGAGCCAAAGAAGCTGTCTTAGAGCTAAAAAAGCTAGGATGACGCGAAACTTAAAAATAAAGAATCTAAGCTAAGGCATGACATGGTGAAAAGGATATGTACCTTAGCCTAATTGAGAGAATATATTTAAAAAAGACATGATTCTGTATATTTTTCTAAAATCTTTAGACGTCTATGCCCCAAAAAATTCAAATACTATGACTGGAAGCCTGTGCTTACTGTGTAGATTCGTTATTTTCGCCTTATTCGTGTCCCGTGGGTTTGTACAATGTCTGTTTGTCGAGACACAAGGAACGGTTAGAAGCAGTTAGGAGGCGGGCATGATTGTGCTATGAATCTATTATCTCGTGAAGGAAAGTTATACTAAAACAATAATATTAAGATCTAATTTCCTTTGTGCTATGTCGACTGTGTATGTTTAACATTTAAATGTGCAAACTGAAAGTGTCATTTAAAATAAACGAGTTTCGTAAATACTGCTCTCTTGTAGACAGCAGAGTGAGGCGATGGCGTGGCTTTTACGAATAACCAAAGAGTTTTTAGGTAACCGAACTTATGGTAGATCCATTAAATATAAAAGAAAACTTACCAACAACATTTATATGCCCGCTCACCCTGAAGTTTGTTAGTATACACAAAAGACGGTACTATGTTGTAGCAGAGACGTCAAGCGATCGAATGTTAGTTCATATACCCTTCCTTCACAAGTACCTGCCGATATCTAAGCAGACGACGAAGCCTCAATAACCTTCTACAATGAACGTGATTTTATCCCTTACAATAGATAACAAAACATATAAAGGATGCTGTTAAATTCTTTTATATAAATATATGTGTAAATTAAACCAATAATACAAATGCAGTAAACGTTTTGACGTCCACATGGCGAACTATGAAAGCGAGAAAATCAGTCCATTGAAGGCGAGACCTCAGAAATAGTACATATATAGAGACGATAGCACAACCACAAACCAGAGAAACTCGCAATTATAATCTAACATGTAAATTAACCTTTTATTTCTAATCGAAATACACTATAATTATCCAACTAAAATTATAATAAAAACCATTATGATTCTAACAAGATGAGACATAAAAACTCTGTAAAACGGAAATGTAACTTAATACTAGTCTTTAAAAGTATGATTTAAAGGCTTTATAACTATTTTTTTAATAAAACGTGTCGAAAAAGATTAACATTAGTTCAAAAAAAGATATTCTAAGTATATTTGAAACGTTTTTTGGCAGTATTCATTGTGACCCAGGACGTATCTATAGTAAATGAATAAGTGTCATTTGATTTCCTCACACCACATCCTCCAGTCACTACACCAGATATTTCGACCAAACTTGGTGCAGCTTTACTGTGTGAGTTGTTTTAAATATTCCACAAAGGGCTTCGGGTTACAACAAAGGTCACAGTAGCAATCAATATATTTGGGGACAGCAGAATAAAGGTGCTACAGAGAATCGAGTAAATAGAATTTTGATTTTCAATCGATCATCTCATCATAGAGGAGGGCTTTCAGTTCTTTTAATAGGTTATGAAAAGTGAAGAGTTATTGTAAAATACTTTATATAATATAGTGGTAATTTAAAATTATGTATCATTATTACTACTTGTATAGATATCTGTATCATTTATTAAGCATTTATAAACTATACTTCTCAATATGTAAACTGTAAAGGGCGTCTACAAGTCTAAGATGAGGACCTGGAGATCCGTCACATAGGTATCCCTAGTATGAGCTCCAGTCTCTCACAAGGGATCATAAATTTTCAATGTATTTGTATTTCCCACACTGCCTTGAAGCTCTACATCAAGAAATGAAGAGAAAAAAATAAACAATTATGTATTTTTTATTTTAGTATGTGTCATTAATCGTATCACTTACAACGGTATGTACAGAATCGTACGTTAATTGTAAAAATACTACATAATTGCCACTGTACCAATAACCGCCCATAAAAAAGCTATATATATTGTAAAAATTTAATAGCCCTCAAAAAATTTCAGTAGTTTGTTGTAATAAACAAATACAGTTTTATCAGCTCTATCTATAACTATGCTCGAGTTTACTTAAAACTGCACAAAGCAATGTTGAAATTTCAGCCAAAACAAATAAATTTAATCCGATATGAGACAAGAAAAAGCAGTCTTCAGAATAGCAGAAGAAGAAGGAAGCTGTGAATAAAGAGTTGCGTGTTAATGACTGGAGGACACCAGGACCCTTACCAAAACGTAATTCCAACCTTAATGTTTTTGAAATAGAGTTGATTACATTTAAAATAGACATGAACACAAGGCGTTACAGTAGTGTCATTTAAAAGTTAATTCCTCACACCTTAACGCCTTAATGATAATGAAGTACACTTTTAGTATGTTCACAAAGTACCTGCTTCACTAAACCATAGTACCAAAACAAAGATACAGTGTACATTGTATTGTCAAACATTAACATACAGTTTCGTTACGGAATATGTTGTATCCAGCGGCGGTGTGCTTTGGAAAACTACTAAGCGATATTGGTAGATATTCAGCGATATTTGGTAGAAATTTCGATCCCGAGCCATGCAATCCTGTTCCTACAAGTAAGCGATTCATGCACACCCGTCATGATTTTTAATTGGGATTGCTAGAAATCTCCTTCAGAACAAAATAAAGTGTGCAACACTTACCGTCATAAAGGTTTCATGCATATTTTCCATAACACAACCCGACAGATACACCATCAATACAACAGTTTTTCATATAACCATTATTAATAAACACAATATTGCATTTTTAAATATGCTATATTTTGCAAATTTGATAATTTTACAATTAATATAAAAACATAAAAGTTACATTTCAATTGTAAAATTGCCAAATTTTGCAATGAATAAATATATTTAGAGATGACAGAACATAGATTAGCCATAACACCGTGTTTTGTGACTAAGCCCCCATATACCTATATTTGTGAATATTGAGAAAATGGCAGCACCATATATAATGACGTTAACTTGAAATTCTTAATGTTCCACTAAACAAATCACCCAAATTGCAATATATACCCGAATCACAAAAATATAAACAAAAATAACAATGTTAATTGTTATTTATATAAAATGTAAACGTTATATTGATATGTTATTTTATTATGTTATATTTTGCATTCAGGTGTATATTCCAATTTATATTTGTATAATATAATTTTATTATTGTCTACACTATGTGGTGTGAGGTACAGACGATGAAGTTTAGCTAGTAGGTATAACCAAGTGTTATTAATATAGCCGGTTGATATTTAACAATACAATGTATGGGGATCGGGTGTTGGTCTTAGGAAGTTGTGGAAAGCGGCCGTCCGGATAGTTTTTTGAAAGAGCTTTTTACGCCTACCAATGTTTCTTTTATTTCATTGATTAACGATTTAGATTTTTAATAAAATAATGTATATACTTTTTACAATTGATCACCGTTAGATTCAAGTTACATTTTGATGTAAATTTTAATAAATAAACCAAAACATAAGTACAAAAGAATATGATGGAAGTAATATTACAAAGCCAAAAAATGCATAAAATTATATCATTTAGTGAAATGAGTACTGTATAAAACACAAAATGATATCATATACTTAAAATTAAAGTGTAAACTAACCACGAAAAGTGTACACGCTTATATTGTACTCAAAATAAAAATGAAAATAATTAAGTATCTAAACAATTTAGTTACCACTCAAAAAAGTTTAGAAACTAGGGTACTGCGACACTATACCTACTATTTTTTACATTGGAATGATATTATAGTTTCCACGACTACTTCTCCCTATGCCTAATGTTCTAGGAATTCTTCAAAGACAGAACAAATCGGTACGCGATTACCGACTCTCATCAGAGACTTTACTGTGTCCCTGTGGCCAATTCCCGCGCTATATCCATGTTTCTTAAATGACTTTTGCCATCACAATAAATAAAAAACAAATTCTGGATCATTCCAGATAGTTTCTGACAGAACAAGAAAAAAAAAACAATACGTTGTTTTCTATTCGCAGTACTTCAGACTTGTAATCAGCCTTCTTAAACTTGGCATAACTTGTCTTTTAATATGGAATGTTTACATTTAAAAATCACAACAACTACTCATCACACAGCACGGGCTGCCATTTTAACTGATTTTTGACTATGATTATATAAAAAAGATAAAACCCTACAGTGCTGTTAAAAGTAAAAAATCTTGCAGCAATATTTTTAATGAATACACGACTTTAATAAATATTTCGAACGGACACCGGTTTTTATTTAATTAATGGCAACCCTCTTATAAAACATAAAATAAAGACGTATAACTACTTGTCATTGATAAACAACCTCTGGTTCGCTTAAACATATATTAAAAATGAGAGTTCAACAATATTAAAAGTCAAATAATAAATTCAACAAGTTTTAAGTAAGTATTAATAAACCTATTAAATATCGAGCTGCACGTTTTGCTGCCCATGATTCAAACTTAGTTACTCTTATTTTTTTAGTAAATTCATATTTTCAGCTTAAAATACCGTAACAATCGAGAAGGCACTTACATGATTTGAGCTTATATTCAAAATGTCATTCTGTTTACCCTGTAATTTTACCGGTTTTATAATCACCGTTTGTAAACGACACAGACAATTTTTTTTTAATTTAGCTGCAAACCTTTTTTTACAAATTCTACATTAGTTAACAAGGCGTAGAGCCTTATTGACGAATTTTAAAAATCAGTCAGCTACCATTTACGTTCCCTCAGGTACCTTTAGTTCTAATGAGTTAGTAGTTCTACTCCGTGGGGTTGGCTTTCAAAAAATAAGTAATCGCCTACCAGGGCATAAAATTAATCTCGTTATTTACAAACGCGATCGATCTAATGTTAACATTTTATTCGGCCAAAGTTACCCACCATTAAAAATGTGACATCCATTGCTGATGATTGATTTTTTAATATGCTTCCAATTTCAGCTTTTAGATACAAGCATAGTAAAACTATTTTAAAGAGAATCTAAAATTGTAATTTTTGATTAAATTGAACAACAATACAGTTTTTCTAATGAAAATTATACGTCGTTTCGCGCCATAAGTAAAGTTTTACGTACGCCGGAGGTAAATAAACAAAGAAGGAGATACAATCCTTCGCGTAACCAATAACGTTTAAAACGTTAAATTAATTAACGAAAACCCTTTTATCATTATGATTATCTAAACGCCTGGATAATACGGATAAGTAGGGAACATAGACAATGTCGCAGGGAACGGTGAGGCCATAGACCCTTGAAGTGCAGCGGCAGAGAGGGCAGATCCATACCCTGCTGGCAAAGCAGTCGGCAAGGCTGTCGGCAATGCGTTATACGTCGATAGCATAGGGCTTGTATTTGCGTACGAAAATATAGGAGCAGACGTTCCATAAGAGAACACGGGAAGCGATAATGCCGGTGCCATCTGCGGTTGGACTGTATAAGGTCTCTTAGCAGGAGTTGCTTCAGCTTGAGAAAAGGCTCTTTCGTAAGATCTTTTAGTCGGGAGAACAGTCTGCTGTTGAAGCATTGATGGATGGATATGGTAGCTCGGAGCAGCCGGTGAAGGCGAGCGGACGGTCGCGTATGTGGGAAGGATGGGGACTAAAGGGGGTCTAAGGGAGGCCAGAAGAAGGTTTTCATGCTGTCGCGCGAGGAGGCTTTGGTGCGCGATGTGTTGGGCCAGCAGGCGCGGCGCGGGCGCGGGCGGAGGGGGAGACATCAACGTACCGGGGGATAGAACCTTGGGAGACGTAGCAGGGGTCACTCCGCCTGTCAGGACCAGGTTCATATCATCGCCGGAGCACTGGAACACCTGTCAGAAGAAAAATTAATTTTGTAACTTTACCTTGTTGCAACTTTATTTCTAAGTGAATTTTTTGTGTCAATCGTACCTCGATATACCGCTGTTTTTTGCCAAAAGTCATGTAACGGTGATGCTTCTGCTGTGCACAAAGGAAAGCACTGGCTTCACTGTCCATTTGAATAAAAGCTTCGCCACTCGGGTGACCCTAAAAATCACATAAAATTAGCATACCATAAATAATCCTGAACCTTTTTTGAACAAAAAATTCTGGTATTTTTATTAAAACTGTCAGTAGTTTACCTGAGCGTTGTATACCATGTGGACTCCTTGCACTACTATGTTCTTTGCGAACTCATCTAGGAAGGTCAGTATGTGTTCCACCTGGAAAGGAAGCGTCGTGAATATTTTTAAATAGATATATTTGAAAAATAAGGTTCCTCCGTAAGTACGACCTCCATACACGTTAATTCATCAAGTTTATAATATCAATTTAATGTTGTAAAAACCAAATAACACGTGGCTTTGTCGTTACCTAGGAATCCTGGGTTACATATACTCGCCCAGTCGTAAATACTCTATAAAACATTAAAGAAAGAAAAAGAAGAAATACCAAAGGAGAGTCGATGGAAGAAGATATATTATGTCCCTGTAGCACAAAAAGAAGATCCTCTAACAAGCTGATGCTTAAAAACAACAACCCATAATGTCCCACTGCTGGGCTCGGGTCTCCTCTCAGGAGAGGGTTATGGCCATACGTCCCCACGCTGGCCAAGTGCGGGTTGGGGACTCGCAAGAATACGTTGTGGCTACGTAAATCTTGCCGTTGGATGTTTTTAAGCCGCCCGAAGGCCCCCAACTAAGCTTCACGACTGTTATCGTATGATAACAACCGGGACCGACTACTTAACGTGACCTCCGAATCACGGAGACGCTCATGGTAACATGCCACCAGCGGTCACCCATCCAGGTACTGACCGCGCCATCGTTGGTTACCCTCGATGATTGTTTCTAATCACCGAGTGCAACTGGGCTATGAGCGCCTACACTGGGCTATGAGCGCCTACTACGCGGTAAAAATATTATTTACTAAGCATTCCAAGAACTTTCATTGAGAGTTTTAGGGTTAGTAGTAGCTCTATACTGCGTGATTGATCGTTGTTTATAAAATTCGTGGTTAAAGATTTCAAGAATAATCGAAATTAATCAACTCACTTGTGCTTCATAAGGCAGGCCTCGGAGCCGCACGCAGTCTTTAGCAGTTCCAGATGTAATAACATGTTGGGGAACGAGCGTTACTGGCAGTAGACCCTCAGCTGGAGCAGGGGCAGTTGAAGGTGTGCTGGTTTGACTCGTGCGGGGCTCTAATGACCTGTTCAGGACCTGGAGAACAAAGTAACTAGTTTAAAATTGTAATAAAAGTTACAAAAATGTGTAAATTCTCTACATAGGTCGGTTTGTCTGCCCCTATTAAATAAAAAAGCATAGTTTTGTGCTATTTTCAACTTTAAAGTTGTAAGTTTAAAGTTAAAAACTGTTTATGAATGAAGCTGTAAATGGTTCCCAAGGTAATGATATCCACTTTATAATCGATTTTTTAATAAATTAACTTTGACTTTGATACATTTTCAAACCATAATAAGTGATTCAATTCATACCGTTTGTGATAAAATTAAATAAAAAAGAATAGCAGGTGCCATATATTCACATTTAAGATTCAGTTAAATAAATAAAATATAATATATTCCATACTTAATGTACAAGATTTGGATGTGTTTCTAAGAGTAGATTTAACTTAAAATAAACAAACTAATCATTCTTAAATGTAAAGCAACAAACGATTCCTCAGTAACTAAGTATTCACCTACGGGTTTTGTTTTACTAAAGATTTATCGGTACGTAATGAAAAAGCAATAAGTTACACAATAAATCAAGAATAAAAAAAACATAGTATTTTCATATATAGAGACTGTTTAGGTTTTAAATAATTGAAGTTTAAATACATCAACTAATCAGTTAAATAATTATATTAGTTGATAATGTATTTTCGAACCGAGAATTATAGAAAACAGGGCCGCTAACATTAATGTTTAATTACCAAACTAATAAAATAGAGTATAACAATAAGAAGCAATACAGGGAATATAGTAATAGTCTAATAATAATAATAAAAACAATCACAAAAGGATGGCTAATTAAAAACATACAATTTAAATTTAGATTGTGCTAAAATAAGATAAAAATAAGTATGGCAACACTAAAATGAAATTTAAAAAAATTAAAATGCATTCTGAGTTGGCAACATCCAACATTATATCTAAAAAATATGTTCACGGGAATTAGCGCGATCACTTATTTAAATAAACTTCCACTTCACGAATTCGACAACGCCCTCCGTTGTCGAATTCGTGAAGTGGAAGTTCACCGCTGAGCCAATCAGCCTGTGACCACGGCCAGTACAGCCTGGTCGAAACGTCAGGTAAATCAGAGGTATGTAATACCCTTAAATAAGAGATCGCGTTAATTCCCGTGAAAACAATTATCATATCGTAAAACGCAAAAGTTTAAAAGTTAGTACAACATTATATTTGATTTGTATTGAAAGTGCGTTTCACAGAATGGTTCCTTTGCCGCCATGTTGGCAGTAACTCAAACAAGTGTTGCTTTTATTACTTCATTACCTTACATTACATTAAGTGAGATATTTTTCAGTCGATTGACATAATATAAACATTTTTAATATGTTCTTGAAGAATATATTCATCTGTCTTACTTTCTTTTCTTACTTTTTTTACGTGTGGAAACCCTCTCGGGCCTTCACCCAACCTGGGTTTGCGGCGGGGCGGTGTGTCATAATCGAACCAACTAAAACCACACTGTGTACCCCTCTGCGCCTGAGACGGGAGGGATTCGGGAACCTCTTTCTTAGGCCATCCGGAACCCTCCAACCTCCCTTTCTTTTCTTACTATGTCGACACAACGGCAAAGGAATTATTTGATGGAACTAATTATAGAAATAACGAGTAACTTACCGTGACCCTTCAGGGCTGGCTAAGACATGAAATTAGATGTTTAAGTTAGTAAAATCCTATACTTGACACATTTTACTTGATTATGCATGCATTTAAATTCAAAAGAGAACTAAATTATGGAATCCATTGCTGATTTCAACTGTACGTAAACTGAAATAAGTATATAGGCGCAAATTATCTTTGCTACAGTAATAAATTAACTGTTATAAAACACATCCGTTATTAATCCCCTGAAATATTTTGTAAAAGCTACACTAATAAAACTGACGTAATCAAGACACCGCCATCTTGGAAAACGTTGACTATATTTTGTTTTGGCTCTCTCAGTAAGGCTTAAGACTTTTAATATAGTTACACTGTGACATATTTTCTGTGATATTTTACCGGTAAAAGGTTTTATACGATTGTTCCAAATAATATGTTATCGGCAATCTGTAAGCTTCAGGTATTCTAGACAATAACTAGGCAATATAAAAATACTTGGGGCGTCCGGATAATGGATGAAATATAATGAACATACTTTACCTAAGTGTACACTACAGTTCCTAGGAATTGTACGGAATATCTACTGATTCACCGGCAATGTGTAAATATATATTAGACTTTGGTCATGTATAATATATTAATTTTATGTAAATTACCTATTTACTCATAAAATTACGAGCAAACTTAAAATCAACTTTATTGAGAACCACGTAGGTTACGTTAAAACAGTGACCATTAACCCCATATCGATAGATTCTGATGCTATTGTATCATTTGGATTAGATAAGCCTGAGTGGATTGTTTTGACCTGTTCCCGTAGATATAGACTTTACAAGCTGGTGCCAAATAATCTTGGGAATAATAAAGGCTACGAAGATGATGGCCCCATTATACAGATTGAACATATATATAGAACATATGCATACATATATATTAGACGAAAATATACATTTTATGCTTGCATTAAGACAAGATAGCTTCGTAATGGTTTACCAAGTTTATTTATGTCTAACAACGTAAATGATACTAATCATGTCCATAATTTTCAGGAAATATTTGAAATACAAACAAAACAATGTAAGAACCTTGACAAAAATGACTGATGTCTACAAATCGTAGCGTTTAACATAAATCTATCATTTACGTCTATTTGTATTGTGTTTACAATCTGTAGGTAAAACAGGTTCTTTTGTTAAAGGAAAATCTTCTCAGATTGCACAAATTTGAAAGAACTCGAAATATATTGACATTTGAATTTAATATGTACATATTTATTTATTCATCAACTAACGAGCCTTTATTATTCCTAAAATAATTTGGAATCGGCTACCAGTTCCACAGGTTTCACCTGAAAACAGAGCAACTGGCAACGGACCTCCGCAACCCTGAGAATTCGAAGGTGGAATTAGTGGTCAGTATATTTGAGGGCACTGACTTCCCAATAACGATTGCCATAATTGTTCATGATAACCGGGACCGACGGCTTAACGAGCTTTCTGAGGCACGGGCGGGGCACACCGCCATTTGCCATAATCCGGACTGCTATTAAAAATTTCTTGTAAGATAAACCCGATCCGACCCGGGAATCTAACCCGAAACCTCTTGATATGCAGACGCTTACGCTAACCACTAGAACGAGGAGGCAGGCAGTATTTATTTATTTATAGCTAGTTGCACTTGGTGTAACGCGCGTTAGTAAAAAGGAACGTATGAGAAACATCATAAATATACCTATTACATCGCGTTTGTTATGACTATGTGTGTTTTTTCAATTAAAAATATCAGTAGTAGCTAGTATTGTTGGCCGGGTGCTTCTAAATACTGTAGTAGAGGACTTGGTTTCGACTCCCAACCAACTTCATAATGTAATGCAAGTAGTGTAGTGTGAATATTAAATAACTGTTTTAAATAAAATTCATTTGATATTAAATTTCTATAAAAATTGCAACGCCTATGTATATAAATATGACACTATCAATGCTGCAGAGGAATCTTATAGAGGTCGCTATACTCTCAGATGGCTTAATGAGCGAAATTATCTGATATGAGCCTCTAGTGTCAGCTTTCACTGACGCAAAAATAAGTTACAATAAGCGTCTAATAAATAAGACTGTCCTTTTTGGTTACTTTTTAATGTATATTTGATGCTATTTGTTTTTCTTAACCCCAAATGCAGTATATAGAGGACAGTATAAGTAAACGACAGTGTCTGACAAAGAGAAGCGACAATATACTACATACTAGGCCTACACGGTTGGCCTAGTGGTTTCAGTGGTCGCCACACCGTTTCCTACTGCGCCAAGTGTTGTGGGTTCAAATCCTACATGGGACAACACTTTGTGTGATTATTAAGTTCTAAGTCTGGGTGTACTTTCAAACACTCTTGTGTCCGTTTCATGTATGTTTGTAAAGATCCCCGTGACGCAGGAATGTATATTCCTAATGCAGGAGTTGTCTTTTTCAAAAAAAAAAAAGACAAATCGTATAATGTACATGATCTTTTGTTCTGTTTTTGGGAACAAAATATCTATAGGGTACGTATTTAAATATGTATATAAGTGTATTAACCATCCCGTTAGCACAGTATTGCTTAGTTTGGGATCAAATGACCGTGTGTGAGATTGTCAAGTCATCGTTTCTACTAACTATTATTAACATGGCGTTTGAAACATGTAGAAACTATATAGATAAAGAGGTTAGCTACCGTGTCCCTTATCATTTTGTAGCATTAGATTTAGAACATATAACACCCATGTTTGACATGATAGTTGTCATTAAATGTTATCAATATATCGATAAACGACTTGGCATTGTACTTAATTCGTGTCTGGTGTAAGACATTATGACTTGTTATTAGTATTTAGCTTTTCTTTAAGTAAAGCAGCTTAAAATGAACCAAAGAATACAGCATTCAAATTTAAAATGAGTTTCTGTGCGACTATTTTGTGATTTTATAATCAGTTCACTTTCTGGATGATTGTGTACGTACAAGTTTAAAAATGACCCATGTATTAACGGATTATATGCGTTTAGGAATAAATTAAGAATACGATATAAATAGGGGTACACTTCACCCCCATTCATATCGTGATCTATCTTGAGAAAACTAAGGAAGTGAACCACATGGGACGACATTGTTAAGAGAAGGAAACTTATAACCAAACCATATACTAACTAACGCTATATCCGTCTAGCCAGTGTGTAGATCAAAAATATACGAGAATTACCATTCAAATATTTTAAGACTAAGTTACACAAATGGCTAGAAGAAAAGTTTTTTTTATAACTAATTTTATTTATTTATTTATTATTTAATCTTCCTGCAACTATATAGCATAAGGCGGACTTAATGCCATAAATATTATCTTCCAGTTAACTTTTGGGTAGTGCAGAGCTGCGTGTAGCAGGTGTATTATTGAAGCAAGTGAAAATTATTGTTCAAGTTACATGAAGATATTGTTATATAACATAAATATCATAAACACATATACGCACATACATATACGTATGCATGCTTATGTACATACACACACACACATACATGCAATATAATGTAGTATAAAATTTATTAAAATATAATAGTTATGTAGTTCATAAGAAATACAATACCAATTTTCACAATTTTTTATGATGCTGAACAATGTAATAGATTATGTTTTATTTGATATAATTATTTTATAGGTCATAATGTTAATTTATAAATATTTGCATGCCAAAACAAGTCAGAGTATGGTATGATCAAAAACGACCAATGTTACCCCTGGTACTAACCTATGTTCTATGCAAATACATTTCATTTTATTTCAACTAGGATAAAACCTTCTTTCTAAGATGAGGCCAATGAGCAGCAGTGTACTGCGTCAAAAAAGCCTGGCCTTTAAAAAAACAAAAATTAAACTTTGACAGTTGTTTTGACACATTGTAAGAACGTGTAAAATTTACCGACAAACCTTGTGCTTCGTGCACATTTTGGACTTATTCTCAGCTTAATTAGTTGCTTATCAGTTCGAAATGAGTTCAGAAATGTTGTTCTATTGAGTCTTGACTCACTTAGATAATTTATTCGTAAATATGTACGCCTATATAAATGAATTAGTCCGTTTGCAATAGAGACGATGATGATAAATCCATGAAATTTGACACTGTTTTAGAATACTGCATCACAATTATACCTAACTAAACTAACTTCTTTAAATAACTATTTAAACTGCTGTGAAAGTAAATGCGGTTTATTTTTTTTAAATATGTAAACTAATATATATTTATATATTTTCGGACATTTTAACATACAACGCCATCTAGTCCCAAACTAAGCAGAGCTTGTACTATGGGTATTAGACAACTGATATTAATATTATATTATATATATTTTGTAAATAAATACATACTTATTATACAAAGAAAACACTCAAACGCCGATACAAATATTTGCAAAGCTTAGATCATACAAACATTTCGACCGACTCAGGTATCGGACCCGAGACCTATAAGCACAGCAGTCGCATACCGTCGCGTTACCACTGCGCCACCGAGGCAGTCAATACTAAAAAATAGTTTATACTAATAGTTTTCTTTTTTAAACGATTTCTTTAAATATAATATACTCAGAGGTGCACCTTGCTGAAGATACGTAATATGATTTTTTAGGTTATGTGTCAATTAAGGTTCCATTTTTTATTTTTAGTTTTCAATCGAGATATATAAGCAACCACTGTTCTTGGTATTGAATTTCTGTACCCCTTTCTTACGATAAAAATCGTTAGCATCGCCTATTCATATCCATTTTACAGTTCTATTTGATAGTTGTAAATAAGATGGGATAGCAATGAAAAGTTGATAACAGTTAACATAATACTTTTTGCTATAAATATTGCACTGTATATATGTAAAAGCAAGTGAACATGGCAGTCTTTGACTGAGCAGAATTACATCGTTATCATGGAAAAGTAAGTTGTTTGTGAGGTTAGCAAACACCGTGCAATATTGCCGATGATTGGATCGAGATTCTCATTACTTAAATACTAAAACCTATACCGCATATAATGATCCATGTGGTGACGGACCCGTGTGGTGACGGATCCGTGTGGTGACGGATCCATGTGGTGAAGGATCCATGCGGTGACGGATTGAGAATGCAGAGTGTAAACTGTGTTTTTTTCCCGTAACAGTTATGTACCGATTTCGATGGGACTTTCACTGACAGGAATGCTAAGGCTGCTTTTTTTATTAGATTTGCCCGTGGTTACAACAGCAAACGCGGGTAACACCATGGGGCTCAGCTAGTTTTACAATACAAATAACTACCACTAAAAATAAATGTATTAACGATACCACGGTGTTACTTCACAAGGTGTTTGAAGGTTCGACGTTTAGTATAGAGATGATAAGCGGTCACCATCGCCCGTGGCCACCTACATTCACAAGTAGATTGGTGCTCTTTGAATGATCCTCCCATACCTCTTGCAAAGCAAAGAACAGGACTTCTCATTAACTTACTTTACTTCATTTACTTGATAAAAGTAATGATAGAAAAAGACTTGACTCTGATTGCTCGGATGGTTTGTAAAGACCCCGCGACACAGGATTTATTCCTAAAAGATTAATATTCAAAAAGGTTGATAAGCCGAAACTAATTATATTGGATTTGATGTTTATCGTCTGTTGAAGGATTTCTTAATTGATTGATCAGTATTTAATCATATGTGAATAAGCAATATCTTTATAATATAAATTTTCCGTGCGTGTTTGTGACTAAACTTTTTTGTGTCTATTCCTGAAGATTCGAAGACGGATTTGATTAAAAATGAAATATTCGACCTGCTTTGCCTGCGGGTGAAGCTTTACCGCGGGTAACTCGAGGCTCATCTAGTTATTAGATATAAATATATACCTAATATACACATATGTCAAAAGTGACTGAAAATCCAGGTAAGAAATTGCGGCAAATGTACTGTGAACAAATTCGTTATGTTCTGAAGACAAATCCGGACCCTCTAGCTGGACTATTTTGAATGATTTTATGTACAATGAAAGAAGTTAAGATACGACCAATACCGACCGTATGTATGTCTTCTTTTATGGTATTAGGAGGCAAAAGAAATTCCGACTGCATTGCCACCATTGCAATCCCTTTAAAATGAGGGAGAAGGGGAGGTTAACTGTCAAATAATCTCACACATGCGATCAATACTTACGAAATGAGATCGCAGCCGTACTTCTAAACATTCGAAGTATTTCATTGCCGAAATGTCATATTATTTTGTATTTACCAAGAATAATGGGTAAAACATTGCAAGGGATTGTATTTATTGTTATTGTTGGTTGCTCTGCGACCTTTGCAACCTTATCCCTCTCATCATGGCACGTTGAATAAGATTTAAAACTTATACACCAGTAATGGTAGAATATAAGGAACGTATTGTAATGTGATAACATCTTTTGTCCTGGGTATGTTCTTACAAATTAATCTTTCTCTCCTTTTTATTTCTTTTTTTTCGTCCTAAATTGTTTAGAACAAAGTATTGTTACCACTTGTCCGGCTAGTGGACGTGCTTACAATAAAAACATTGGTAGGCGCACATATTTTTTTCAATGTCCGAACTTGAATCGATGTCTTGGTCATTTTTTTCGCACTTCTATATTACAACCACATATTATGTGGTACACACTTGAATGAGACTATTCAACCATAGAGATAATAATGGACGTAGTTCTGGCAGGATTGTTTGAGACCTGACTTTTTTATTCAGAAATCAGCTTTTCAAAAGCGAACCAAATCTAAAACTCGCTACGGAGATCGTTTATTGTTTTTGCGAAAGTCGGTCCCCATTTCATGTCATCCACATTTTTTATATTTTTTGTCATTAATTCCGTCACGACGAACACTTGAAGACTTAGAAGACTTAGAATTGAAGACATTAAATACTTGACATTGGCAGAAATAGCTGATCCGGCTGGTTGCCATATCATCAAAAGAAGAAAAAGAAAACTCGCTAGTTCTATTGATAAAGGTACTAGATCTAATACTACTGTCATTAGGTGTAAATCTGTTAAAATGATTACTCTATCGCACTAGAAGTTAGCTTCAGGTGCTTTAATAACCTACATTGTATACTCATTACAAGGTTGTTTCAACAACTATATGATAGTATCTAATCTTTCTCAATATGAGCGTTGCCACGCTAATGAAACCATTGTCAATAACAACATTTTGCTGACCATTCTAATCTGTCACCGTTTTAGTGACCGATTAGAATGTAGAGGGTGCAGGTCATAATGACTTTGAATTTAAAAAAAGGTGTGTATTTACTTATGTACACGCCTTAGAAGTTATACTTCTTTCTTAAGATAAAAATTTAAAAAATTAAAATGTCGAGTATAGCGAACTGCAGGGTATCGGTTTTTCATGACGGTGTGCGCGCGCATCGTAAAAATTTACTCTCATCATTTTGCCCTAACGCGTCAAAATAAGTATAACTTCAATAAGACTCCTGCATTAAGAATAATTATCCTGTGCCGCATCTTTAAAAACATCACAAAACGGTCACGAAGAAAATTTCACCATTACAGGAGTAAAAAAATGAGTGAATGGTTATATGGCAGTTTGTCATTTTCAAAGTATAAAACTCGGAATAAGAACAAATCACGGAAACAAAGCCGCAGACACTCACTAGTCTTAAATAATTGGATTTGATGTTTTTCGTCTTCAATTTGACTGTACGGTTGGCCTAGTGGTTTAAGTGGTCGTCACGCCGCTTTCTACTGTGCCAAGTATTGTGGGTTTAAATCCTACACAGGACAACGCTGTGTGTGATCTTCAAATTGTTGTTCTGTCTCTGGGTGTTCTTTGCGTCCGTGTCATGTATGTTTGTAAAATCCCCGCGTTACAGTGTATATTGTTAATGCGGGCATTTTTGTTTTTTAAAGAAAAACAATCCCTTCTCAGTGAAATCTAAAGTATGTTACTGCGTCCTGTAGTGGAAAATCTTGACCGATAATTCCAACGGGTATCGTAAATGAAACAGAACACTGTAATGTCATAGGTCTATTGATAAAGACATCAACACAGCACGTTGGTGACACTTCCTCCGCTATTTATAATCTCAACCAATATCATAAGATACTTTTACTATTTATATGTTCATACCCTTTTTGATCTTCGGAAATAACAGAAGAAGTAATTATTAATTAAAGATACTACCTACTGAATGTTGCAAATAAGATATTCCATTTGAAATTCGACGCGTAGCTTCTTGCTTCTCGCTCTGTCATATATAGATAGTTGTATGTTTAAAAGAGACGGAAAGTGTGTACCAGGAAGCCGGAGATGCGCGGGAAAAAATGGCTGTCAGATTGTAGGTTAAATGTCAAACGTTTCACATCGTATGCAACTAACTAGGGTTCGCTCCATTGTTTCTTTCTAAAACTTTATCTATCTATATCTGTATACATATAAATAAAAATGAATCACAAAAATGTATGAACGCGCATAATTTTCGATCGGCTGCACCTAATTGGATAATTCTTTATAATGTGTTCGTTATTGTCAAGACAAGGTTTGTATATAAAAAATAAAAGTATTTTATTTTATTAGTCCGCTTAGTCAAATGTTACTACGGGCTTGTTATATTAATTTTTTTCGGTAATTCTAATTTTTCGAAAATGAATATATGGAAGTACGAAGTTCGCCGGGTGGGGTAGTTATTATTATATTAAAAGGAAATAGTAGAAGGAAGGAATAATTAGATAATCTTATTGTAATTATTGATAAGTCGTTACAACAATACGTACATAAATTTGACGTTGGTTTGTTTGTGTCTAGAATAAGTCTTTATAATTTTACTCCGTGTAGATATATGTAAACATAAGTTACGTATTTGTCATATTCTATACATTCGTGCGTTTAATATGTATTTATTTACTTACGAGTTACTACGTTTTAAGTCTGGTTTCCTTTTAAATGATATAATAGGCCAAAACCTATCCTTGCTTCCCTTACAGATAGACATAGGTTTAGCAAAAGACGGCTATTTAAAGTTAATGAAAAAAATAACTCACCTGCTGCACTTCAGCAGTGGTAGATCTGAAGAGCTCGATGTATCTCGCTCCAATAGACTTGCGGTGCCGTGAGAGAGCTTTAGAAGCGTCAGTCTCCTTGGCGAAGAGAACGAAAGCATCGCCAGTAGCTCTTCCATCAGCCCTCCGGACGAAGAGTACACCTTCAGCGCCATCTAGCACTTGGACGGGGTCGTCACCGGTTGAGAAGAAATCCAGCTAGAAAAGAAATACATACTTTAGACTTTAAAGAACACTCTTTAGTATTTTATTATACTAACTTAATGTATGAGTTCTACACAGGCGGACTTAATGACCAGGTGATGTAAAAACATCGATGCGTGGGTACAGAAAAAAAAGAATATTTGACACTTTATATTCCCGTTACTATTGAATTTCGATTTTTTTAAATAAATATTCTTATATCACCTCGAAGGGGAAAAATATGAAATAAAGATTATCGAATTTTGAAAAGGACTGTTCTAGTATTTAATTGTATGTGGAAATCGCTACATTATCATATAATAGGAATGACCAATCAGGCCTGCCGTGTACATCTTTGGTAACAAGGCTTTATGATAGAAGAATTAAATATACAGTCAGTGAATCGCAGAAAATAGAAAGCAAAAACCTTAAAAATGTATTTTTGAAATCGGTCAAATCAATTTAGCTATGTGTAGCGATTTGTCACAGAGGCTTCGCGTGTTGATTGCAAGAAAATAAGATATTGTCATACGCGCTATAATGCACCTTATGAAACAGTCTTGACAGTCGCTATAGAAATAAATATTGGTTCTAACGTCCAGTGAAGCTGTATCAATAGTCATCTAAGTTTAATTAAGTTGACATTAATACCTAAGTCAGTCAGAGGTTGAGGCCTGAATTATAGCCACAAAGCCAACAAGATAACTGGTCGCCTAGTGTTGTTTAATTGGCTAGCTACTTCATATGTTAAATATAATGCAACAGTGCTCTACATTGTAAGTCTTAAACACAGCAAAATTGCATTTATTTCTTCATATTTTAAACAAAGGAAACATAAAACACACCTGTAAGACTATACACCATCAAAAGAAAGTGATTGACGATTAAAAAAATGGTTTCAAATAAAACTTTCTACTATATTGGTAATTATTTAACGGTACTCGCAACTATAAAGACTCGATAATAAGTGAAATTGCCTATGCGTTATGGCAACACTACTCTTACCCGTATAGAATAATAGAAAGTCATAAAAAGTTGAGATAACAATCTCTGTTTTTAATTTTCCCGTCGTGTGTTATCCACGAATGGACTGGTCAATATGAATTAATACTTAAAAGTGTACTTACAACTTGCTGCGGTGTAGCATCGTAAGGTAGACCTCTCATTCGCACGATGACTTGTGCTCCACGCGAGAGGAAGGCTGCAGCTTCGCAGGTTGCCCCACCAGCTACTGACAGGAAATCCTCTCCGCTAGCACGGTACACCTAGTAAAAGATCAGAGAATACATGATTGTTATATTCGTCAACGTCCGCTATCAACGTTGACGATTTCAAGTCAGAGATTTACAAAACCAACAGTACTTTCCCTGCCCAGGTAAACCCTAATTTTTTTAAAGCATGAGAATATTAACTTGTGTCTGCAAAATAGATCTACTTAAACGTGATCTAACTTCATAGCCTCTGGTTCGTTTTGGCACTACTGGTAGAGTCTACCTAAGTCACCATCCTGTAATACCATTACCCCAACCATTATCGTTTCTTAACTTAGTGTGTTTTACCCCGTAAAAGACCCGTTTTGAAACACTTCAAACCAAAATGGAAATATTAGTCCTGCTGCTATCAAATCAAAAAGAAAGAAAAAAAAAAATTAATGTCCAAAGCAGCAGTTTCTCTTTTGTATGGTCAAATAAAAGAACTTAGAAATATATGAGAAACCTCATCATGGTCGTAGAAGAAACTGAAATATGTAATGATAAAGTTGGTCAAGCAGTCATCCATGGTCACAAACACCGTTCTACAATTTTAACGACAAACACGAAATAATGCTTTCAAAACACAATGGCTTTGATACACAAACACAAGCCGTCAATCCTTACTACATTCACTTACGTAGTAACATAAAATCGCTGTTGGGAAATGACGTCCATAAACAAAAACCTAGAGTAAGACGCCGAGAACTGACGGTGGACTGACGATTTACGCAAGATGGCTGGCAGCAGCTGGATGTGTGGAGCTTAGGCTTAGAATCAATCGAGAAGCGTTAAATGGGAAAAGGGGAGTGAGGAGAGAGACAGATGGATTGCAGTACACTGGTGATGATGATTGAATCGTCTAAACTGTCCAAAGTAGGCTTCTAATAAAGGAATGAAGTGTTACCTCAATGTACCGCGATCCAATATGATGCTTATGTCTCTTGAGCGCCATATCTCTGTGTTCTTGTGACACGAACCGCACCAGAGCCTCACCGTTACGTCTACCTTGAGGCGAAAGGCACAGAGCTACGCCACCCCTGCAGAAAACAAACGGTTAGACGCCATCTTATCTTCATTATTTAAAAAAAAATGGCCCAAGCCATTCGATTATATCTACATTAATTTAAATTGTTTGGAAATTCATTTATCTGTATTTTACTAAGAATCAAAAACACTAGATGCATCTAACAAGCAACTTTAATGTTAGTCTAATTATAAGGTCCCTCTCAAAAAGGAGAAAGATCCATTACGTTACAGATTTGTAAAATCTTCCCTCAAATAAGGTTATTTTAATAAGTCTACTTAAAACAACATTGCCACCATCATTCTCTACTTGTAAACAAACAACAAGTACTTACTTTGCAACATTGAGCCCTCTGAAAAATTTAGCGATATCCTGATCCGACGATTGCCACGGCAATCCTCTTGCTCGCACTATACAATTACCATCAATTTCATCGTCCTTTGAGCTAAAACAATAGAAAAAGAAACATTAGATTTTTCACATTAAGATAATTTACAAGCAAAAGCTTCTTTAGGCCGTGAAGCGCATATGCATTAAAAGTGTCGCGGCCGTCTATGCACTATAGGCAGACGCCTCGGTTTGTAACGAGGATTTATTCCCGTTTAATTCAAACAAAAGACTATTTAAACTAACTGAAAGAAGTTTGAAAAGGCTCTGGTAGCATCTAAAAAGCCGTGATGGTTGGTTAAGCACAAGAATCTGTTGATTTTTTAGGAAAATACAATTATTTTTATTTGTTATTTTACCAAATGGTTCCTGATATTTTTAATTAAAGATTCTATTAAAGTTGAATTATGAAAAGACTGTATTTAAATAGTATTCGTCTATGGCAACATCTAGTGTGTTAAAAAGAGATAAGAATACGTTTTTCGCTCTACTCGTCGTACACATTAGGTAAAGCGGATAGTGACTGTTTTATATTCAAGTTCATTTTGTTTTAATTTATAAGATAGCCTGAATTTAAATATGTACCGTCAGTTTTTAAGCACAACTAGTACCTACACGTATTTACGTCACGAAACGATACATTTAAAAAAAAATTTTTAGATAAACGTTTGGTCGAGTATCTTTAAGAATTAAAACCGTTTTATATCCCACTTCTGGGCAAGAGCCGTTCCGTAGTTTGAGAGGTGTAATATCACACCGATATGAACCGATTAGTGGTAAATAATAAATTAATTTATTATAGTATAAAAATGTATTTACAGACATTTTTACGCGTCGAACTTTACATGCCAGCGCCAGCATTTCCTTAGACTCGCTCTGAGAAGGAACGACGAGAAAAACCGCAGTGGTGTCTTTTTTCCATTCCTTCAGTAAAATATGCGAAAATAGTATATGGTTGGCTTTTTAAAGACACCGAAGGGCATAAAAGTCATGGCACATTAATTGATAAATCTGCACATACATTAATGATACTTCCTACCAACACAAAATTATTACTAGTACATGTCAAAATCGCATGACCAGGCACCTAACCAAAATTGTCATATAAACCGTCTGATTAGCACTACCTCGCTATTACCGCTTCAAACTTTGACACTTCAACCTTAAAGATATTTTTTGTACACGTTAGATTAGATATTCTTATCTCTTTTCAACACTAGCAACGTTACCATAAGCTAAACTAGTACAATCATTTTCATTCGACTTTTAAAAATGCAAACTTAAAAAAAACACGATATTTTGGCCGTATCTTTAAGGTTCCACAGTCCCACTACTTGTCACAATAGGATCCAGATAATAAAATGAGCTATGCTTCACTGAACTGCCATTGAATTCTGAAGTTTATTATTTATTATGATGGGTTGTTTATGGTCTTGATAATGATTTATAAACAACATCATTTTAAATAGCGTGGTTTGTTTTTTTATATAAAGAAATATAGGTAGCTATCGAATGAGCGGTGAAGGATGAAAATTACACGCTATTTACATAAGTTATTTTTTTCCATAACAGCGTGACTTACTAACTCATAAAAGTAAATACTATTGTAGAAAGGTCATTTATTTAAAGTTGTATGATTATCAATGATCAAAAAATATTTTTATTTAGTTGATTTTTGGGGTTTAATAAGTAGGTATTATATGAGGCGTAAGTAACATTATTAAAAAGAATGAATATTCAATACTTTAACATCTTTTTAAGTTCACTCAAAATAACTGGAAGTAAAAATGGTAAGACAACGTCAGATAAAAATTGTTGATCCGTCAACACACGGTCACTGTAGATTTGACTTTGAAATACATAACAAATACACAACATAGTTTTGTATTTTAAAGTAAAGTCTAGAGGATTCTTTTTTTCTTAAAAGACAACTCCCGCATTAGGAATATAAATCCTGTGTCGCGGGGGACTACAAACATATATGAAACGGACACAAGGACTCATAAATTTGTGGATCACACAAAGTGATGTCGCAAGTAGGATTTGTACTCACAACACTTATTGCAGTAGAGGGCGGTGTGGTGATCGCATAAATCACTTTTTAATAGTGTAGAAAACCCTACGGGCTGTCACTCCAGCGGGGTTTGGGGATGGTGTGTCATAATCGAACTAACTAAAACCTCACGTTGTACCACTTTGCGCGTGAAATAGGAGCCCCCCTTAGCACCTGCCCTGTGTTCCAGAACCCATAATACAAGTTTTGGTCACTTTGGCCTTAGAAAATACTGTGTAATATGTCACAAGCCAAAAAAACTGAACGTAAAGTTAGTTCGCAAACAATGGCCGCTAGTAATCTGCCACGCCGATTTGAGTGCCACGTTTGTGCGCGCTCAGAATACATCATAAAACTTTTATCGTTTCCATATTATAGAAATGTTGAGTTTTTTGGTTTATAGGGAAACTGTTATGATTATTTTTATGTTAGCTTTTTACTACACTGTTTCTTTTTGTCTAAAGTTATCAATTGAAGGTTTTTTGATAATTTTTTTTTAAAACTTTGGATTTTCATTAATATTTACAATAATTATCATAACGTTCATATTAAATCTCAGAAAGACATCAATTTGGCTAGAAGTGCCAATGGCGGTAAAGCTTGAGTGTCAGACTGCAATTAATTGTTGCAATTCCATCCCCACTCAGTGCACAAGCAAACTAAGGGAGCAAAACAACACAGGTAAACACCAATGCAAAGAGCACGAAACTTAAAGCACTCTCTAACCAATTCTTCTGGGTAACGTGGGTTACAAAGCCAAAACCTTCTTATATAAGGTGAGACCTGTGTCCAGCAGTAGATTGTTAAAGGCTTTTGACGATCATGACGCACAATTATCATTTGAACCCGTATAACTTGGCTATAAGGGTTAAAAGGATATTTGGCCCACGATGAAATAAACAACATATAATCGAAAAATAACATTGCTAATTTCAAAAGTATCCTACCTACCAATATGTGTTACATTGTGTGTGTGTTACAGACTATTATTATCACATAAATGTCTATCAGATTTTATATTACAACACGATATAGATAACAGATAACTCAGATACTCATTTTCTGATCATGATATGCAGAGTTTTATC
Organism: Hyphantria cunea; assembly: GCA_003709505.1. Taxonomy (NCBI): domain Eukaryota; kingdom Metazoa; phylum Arthropoda; class Insecta; order Lepidoptera; family Erebidae; genus Hyphantria; species Hyphantria cunea. The sequence goes on along the minus strand of PKRV01001311.1, from coordinate 246,898 downwards.
GTGACATTCTTTGATTACTACAAAAGTAGGTGTGTAAAAAATTGTATTGTAATATAATTACTTCGAGCTGTTTTCCCAAGTTAGATTGGGGTCGGCTTTAAGCTAACTCCGATACGCCTGAACATTCAATTTTTACGTGGAGCTAATTAGACCTCGACACGCAGAGTACCTTTTATTTTTTAAACTTTCGCGTTGCATGACATCATAATTATGTCCACGGGAATTAACGCAATCACTTGTTTAAAGGTATAACAATCTCTCCCTCCTCCCCTCCTTTTTTTAACCTTTGGGGGATGGGGATGACCCCCATGCTCCAAAGGTCTGCAATGCACTTGTGACGCCTCTGTTGTTGCGGGTGCACCATACTTTACTAAAAGAGTTACTAGCTGACATATGTAACTTTTTTCTCTTATCAATCACTAGCAACCCGCCCCGACTTCTGTATACGTCTCTTTTGCCTGATGTTTCACCCAGGTTGCACTGGCCTGGTTTTAAATAAGTGATGGCGTTAATTCCCGTGAAAATATTTATGATATCGAAGTTCTATGGTAAGACTGTTATCCGAATTTTTGGGCTCTAACTTCTAAGTAACTAATACCACACAAGTTCGTATGGCAACCCAGACCGACGGTTTAATTGTTGCTTGTTGTACGAAGCACGGAAGGCCCGCAATGTTAAAAATGGTCATTCATGTACAGATTGACCTGTCTTTAATTGTTTAACTTTGCAAAATGTTAGCCTACACTACTAAAGTTACTGCTGAGTGACGGGCCTCTTCTGTGTATAATAATAGAGTTGCCTTATTTCAAAAAGATAAACAGCATAAAGTTTGTTGTCATAAAGGAACTCTGTCCTTCAGAGTAACGAACGAAGTGTATTTGATATAAATGGCTCCGCGGTCTCGTTGTGGATGAAAGAGTAATAAAAGTATGGCATATAAATAATCGAATATCCTATTTTAAATATTTTCTTATCAATATATAGTTCATTGTTCTACTCAACGCAACGTGACAATATAATTTCCAACTCTAACACCTTTTCTATAACTATTATTATCTATTGTCCTTATTTCCTTGTGTTACGACTATAAAAGCTTGGGATTATACTAGACCAAAACCTTGTTTCTAAACAGATAACTATTTCCTGCAATAGAAAAATTGAGACAGTTTATGCTAGCTCGTTAAATGTTAGTTTAACATGTTTTTTCTCGGAAATAAATTGCGATAAGGAAGGAAAACTCAAGTGCATATTATGCATAAATTTTCTAGTACATTTTATGCGAATATAATTTATGCAGAAGATGTTGCAGAAGCATTTTAAACGTCGCTAAAGTGAGGTTCAACATGCTGTTGTTAGGTCCCTCTCCCTACAGATAGGGCCACGACCCTCAGAACTAGATAACGACACAAGGAGGAGGATTATTCATGAAAGTAAGTATAATCCCAATCTTATCTTATAGTTAACAAAAAGTTTGTTCCTTCTATAATTTTGCTAAACATGTATTTCCCATGACCGTCACGCAAGCAAAAGCATAACTTATGTGTAAATACTCAATTACGCTTTAGATGTGATTGTTTTTTTTTATGGAATAGCGGGCAAACGAGCACACGTATCGCCTTATGGTAAGCGATTACTGCCGCCCATGGACACCCAAGGCGTCACAAGTGCGTTGCCGGCCTTGGGAGATGGGGAAGAGTAATGAGTGGAAAGGTTAGATTATGGGCCTCCGGTATCCTCACTCACTCGGCGAAACACAGCGCAGGCGCTGTTTCACACCGGTTTTCTGTAAGGCCGTGGTATCACTCCGGTCGAGCCGGCCCATTCGTGCCGAAGCGTGGCTCTCCCAAGTAGTTAAATAATGAGATTTTATGCTCACAGATCCTACTTATCTATACTATATACTGCTAGATATTATAAAGCTGAAGTTTGTTTGTTTAAACATACGAATTTCAGGAAGGTCTGATTTGATTTTTTTTCAGGTAATCCAGTTATGCATACATGGGTCTAGTACAACGTATAAATGCGAAAGTTTGCGAACATATATGGATTATATTTTAGGTATGAAAAAGATTTTAATGAAACCACAGTAATATAGCTCATAAATCACAGAAATACCACGATATCCGACTTGTACGGCGGAAATGAGGGCAAATTTTGTAAGTGTAGATTAAGTCGATTCATTTTACTAAAGCTCGGATTAAAAAGAGTTATTCTGCTCTCTTTACCCAAAATACTTGTTGTTCTTAGGGTTTCTTCTACAGAGTTATATTCCCAAGACTATTCAAGGTTGTTCCCACGACTTTTTTTATGTAAAGCTTTGACCTTACAATGGTAATTTTAATAATGAGTCATTTACAGGCTTGAACGCATTTTTAAGTTGTCGGGAATAAAAGACTAGATAAGTTGCCAGTAGATAAGTGTTCAGACATTTTAACACACAACGCCATCTAGTCCCAAACTAAGCAGGGCTTGTACTATGAGTACTAGACAACTGATATTAATACTTATATTTTTTTTTGTACATACATACATATTATGCATAGAAAACACCCAAACTCCGAAACAAATATTTGCAGATCATACAAACATTTCCGACTCAGGAATCGAAAGAAAGAGGTTCTCGGTTCCTTCTCGTCTCAGGCGCAGAGTGGCACACCGTGTGGTTTTATTTTTTCCCCTAGTCCTCTTACGAAACTCACGAGATGAATTGGGGTAATCTGGTCATTACCAGATTACGTTGCCAGATTTTATTTAGTCAAATAGGAATTATGAGATTTTTTTGTGAAAAAAGCGGGATTCTTTCGTCGAAAGCGGGACAAATTAAAAAGACGTATTGTATCTAATCAGAAATTATGGCTCATGAGGAAGATTAACCCAACAAAAAAGTCGTTCGCAATATTATTGTTTTTATTATTATTGTTTTATTATTGCATCGTCCCTAGTTCGTGAAAGTACTAGTGCCAGAAGCCATTTCCTATTTGTAATATAACGGTGCCAGTAGTGCCTCTAAATATTTTTTTTATTGCCTGCCCATTACTGATGACAAAGCACTATGGTTCGGCCAGTTACCCCCAAAAATCAGGACAAAACCTATCCCCACTCGGAATATTACAATTTTGATTTAAAAAACGGGTCGTCTGGCAACGCTGGTGCTGACTAGTGTCAGCACCAGCGTCGCCAGACGACCCGGCTGCGTTGTTATTACCACTTTATCCCTGTATTGACTGATAACAAAACAACTATGTTTTGTTATCAGTCAATACAGGGATAAAGTGGTAAAAACACAAGCTAATAAAGAAGATTGTTTAAACAAAAATCTAGAAAGAATAGCAGAACATTAACGAACGAACGGACTCCGACATCATAATTGTGCCTCCCCATAAGTACAATGAAGATATGTGATATATTATAATAATATAAGGAATTGTGCGAACGGTCACAGTAAAACAATGTCTATTGAGGAACTGGTATCATAACACCCGATGAACAATACCTTACGACATATGACCACAGAATTACATCCAGTGACCATTTCACAAAGGGTATTCAACTGTACCATTGTTCAGACGATTTTTGAACGAGTTCAGGATCAATTTTAATACAAAACAATTTATTATAACTTTATGCATTGCAGTTGCGTTGCAGTTTATGATTTGAGTAACGAGAATAAGTATAAAAACTTGTATTTCTTATCTCTCTAAGTTCGTTTACCTATAAAAATTTATTCTGCCACTGTTAAAGAATGTCTTAGTGGAGAGCAATTCATAATATAGGGAATCCTAGATTAGGCTCCTGACTTCCACAAATATTTGGACTTCCAGCCTGTTGACTGCCTCGCTGGCGCAGTGGTAGCGTATGCGACTGCTGTTCCTGAGTCGACCAAATATTTGTATGATCTGCAAATATTGGTTTCGGAGTTTGAGTGTTTTCTATGTATAATATGTATGTATTTACGATAAAAAGTATATATGTATATCAGTTATCTAGTACCCATAGTACAAGCTATGCTTAGTTTGGGACTAGATGACGTTGTGCGTTATAACGTCCGAAAATATTTATTTATTTATGAAAACATTTTTATGTTATCACCATTTAAAATACTTTGTAAATTTTCTCTTTTGTGGAATTGGAATAAAAACATTTTAGTTTTGTATTTGTTTTATTCCAATATTTAATGAACTAAAACTCCGAAATTAAAACTAGAATAGTTTCGCCCAACGGCAATATAATGTAGTGGGTAGTTACCATTGATTGGTCAGGTTAAGTTTAAATTCGTTAAACCTATACATCTACACAAATAAATAAAATTGCGAGTCATCAATCATCATCAACAACTCATAAATGTCCCACTGCTGGGCTCGGGTCTCCTCTCAGGAGAGGGTTAAGGCCGCACGTCCCCACGCTGGCCAAGTGCGGGTTGGGGACTGGCAAGACAACGTTGTGGCTACGTAATCTTACCGTTGGATGTTTCAAGTCGCCCAAAGGCCTCCAACTAAGCTTCACGACTGTTATCCTATGATAACAACCGGGACCGACTGCTTAATGTGACCGAATCACGGAGATGCTCATGGTAACATGCCCCTAGCGGTCAGCCATCCAGGTATTGACCGCGCCGTCGTTGCTTACCCTTGGTGATTGTTTCTAATCACCCAGTGTAACTGGGCTATGAGCGCCTCTTTTTGGCGTATCGGTTTGTAATATCAAAATGATCGTTTTTTAACTAAATGTATGTATACCCGGTATATATACCGAAATATTTACCGGCTAATCTCTGGAGCTGGACCGATTTTGACGGACGGCAGATAGCTGATGATATAAGAAGTAACTTTAGGCTACTTTATTAAGACGCGGCGTTGTCCGGAGGTACTGTTGTACAGCAAGTAATACCGCGGGTAACATCTAGAATATAAAGGTATTTAGAGCCACGGAAAAAACTAGTACTTAAGTTTATAATCAATCACCTTTATTAATAATAAGTCCGCTGGTAAGTTGTTGTCAGACCCTAATTTATTAGCTATATATCAATAATAATTAGTCATTTTGTAATATAAACCGAATTGTTTCTTATTATAAAGTAGGTGACGCAGGTGTCAAGATAAAAGATTAGTATACTTGCAGTGTCACATTCTAGATTAAGCGCCTCGTACAGAAGGAAAATTCCAACCATTATAATCAGGGCCTAGCTATTTTGAGTCAGCTCAACTACAGTGATACCATTTTTAAGGAACCCCCACAGGCCGTCCTCCCAGCGGGGTTTTAGTCAGTCCGATTGGTGTTGGCCCCGCCGGTGGTGTGTCCGAATCGGACCGACTAAAACCACACACACGGTCTGCCACTCTGCCTGCTCCTCCAGAGCGCTCACCCTACCTTCTAAACCGTCTTAATAACTGCTATTATTAAGACATCCAGACAAACTAGAGAGAGATACCATGGCCTAACTAAACCAACTTTATGCTATTCATTCATTGCTTTTATCTATCAATATATAATTTATATAAAATATATATAATCAAGTGATTTTACGCCTGTAAACCCTATGGGCGACACCAAAAACCTCACTTTTCAGAACTTAAACAACATGTTATATAATCAATCAATCAACAACCCATGTCCCACTTCTGGGCTCGGGTCTCCTCTCAGGAGAGGGTATATAATATTGCGAATAAATTAAAACAACAAACAGCGCTTGCGCTGTGTTGCACCAAGTGAGTGAGGATATTGGAGGCCCATACCCAAACCCCATCCCCCAAAGGCTGGAAACTGACTTGTGACACCTCTGATGTTGCAGGTGTCTATGGGTGGCGGTAATCGCTTACCATCAGGCGATACGTCTGCTTGTTTGCCGCCTATTCTATAAAAATATTTTAAAAGTCTGAATTTTTTACCCGACCAAACCAAAATAAAGGGTAATAACTTTAACAGACTATGCATGTTTGTTCCAGCGTAGCGCCTAAACTACTAAACCGATTTTAATTAATGAGGTTTCAATAAATGCGTACTTATGACTAGCGGGTAGTATGGGCTATAAATAATAATTATTATAAATATAAATTTTAACAAATGTTAATGGTAGTCGATAGTCGGGTTATATGGTAGTTTAATCCTTATAGTTTACTAACATTAAATAATTTATTTAAATCGGTTGAAATGTCCAATAAATAGGTAAAAAATATCTTTGTTTGCGGTTATAACCCCATTAGATTATTAAGATGATTAAAAGCGATAGGCGACAGGTAGCCGGCGATAAGCTAAGCTATTAAATTGATATACATCGTAATGGAATTAAACAACACTTAAGCAGTGCAACTGTAGATTCAAATAGTATAATAACCTATATTCGGGGGGCATACTCTATCAATCAGCCTAATCAGTGCTAGAAATTCTAATGTAGTAGAGGGTCAATAAATATTATTGAATTACTATGTCTTTGAAAAAACCCTATAAAAATAAATTAATAACTTTTATACTTCATTTTATGCTTAATATTTTAATTTTCTCGAATTGAATTCGATTGTTGTTATAAATAATAGTCTGTGGACTGAGCTGTCACAGCAAACATCAAATTTTGGCGGGCAACATGTGTAATAGAACTTAATGTTTTAATAACTTTATTTTTGTTTTTTCGTAAAACGGTTCCCATTTCATCACACCCACGTTTTTTTATATTTTTTTCATTAATTTCATCACGACGAATACTTGAAGACTCGATTTAAAGACTTCTTTAAAAGATTGGCGGAAACAGCCGATCGGGTTGGTTGTCGTATCATCAAAAGAAGAAGAAGACTTACGAAGAACGATAAAATTTATTTATTTTTCTCTTAAATTACAAGAGAATAAAAGATTTCAGACTATTATATCCTTTTGTTGTCTAGAGAAAAATACCTGTTTAGATAAAACTGATTACTTTAATATGTATTTATTGATATGATCAGCGGCTGCAGATAACGAAATACATATAAATTAAAAAATCAATCTGACGTTTATAAATAAAGTGGATTGATAGATACTAACTACTTTTGTGTTGGTGACTTCTCTCGATTAAATGTAGATTTGATTATTTAACTAAGGCTTTAGGATTTTTTTGGGTTAAAAAGCAACTCTTCTCTATGAAGTTACAAACAGGAGAAGATAAAATTAATATATCGTCTTATGTGCATGTTAGAATGTTATCAGAGCGGGGGCTGAACTCATGACCATTCCCTCTGCCCCGTTTCTGTACAAGAGTAATTCATACTTCTGCAATGGACCCGTACCTTCTAAGCTAAGGTTATTCATTAAAGTCACTTGCGATCAGGGAATCTGCCAGGTACAGAAAGAAAAGAGAACTATCTTACACATCCAACGTATTACGAACAATATTTATTAATAAAACAAAATTCCTAGAAACGAATCACCTAGCTTCATTGTCAATTTCTGCCCGTCATCATAAAAAAGTACAATTCCGGTAAAAAAGCGTGGTATGCAAACTAAACGTGCTAAGTAATGTGCTTGCTGACTGACAGCATTTGTTGACAGTTGACAATCCGTTTTGTCGTTGCAAAACCGAAAGTTAGGGTACGTTCCCACTGACGCGATAATGCAACGTGCGGACTTAGGTAAATAATTGAATTCGGGCAACAGCACTGTAAAGAGAAGTCTAGCTAGAAGACCGACCCGTCACGTCAAGGTACCTTATAGGTCAAAAGCTCCTTTCTAAGGGGAGATACATGTCCACCAGTGGACCCAGGGAGACTGTTCATGATGATTAGTAATTAGAATATGGTAAACCAAATGTTTATCCGCGTGTAATGTGTTCCAATTTATATAAATAATATTGTTTATAACGGATTTATATAAATAATATTGTTTATAAATGTTAAATAAATTCGAAGTTAGTTATATTTAGTTTGCCTTTTCTGTGAATCTTTTTATCACTCATTGAAATATGTTGAATTTTAAATATAATAATTTCACATGTCAATTTTTGTATCTACATCTTCAATAATAAAGGGTACCTATAGATGCGAAGCTTACACTTTTTAAGAAATAATCTTTTGAATATAGTAGGATGTCTAGTAGTGACAAGTAGAGTACTTACAATACACAAGTAAATACTACTTGAAATCATTTCATTATTATTTTGTTGCAAGAATTACAACAGTTGTAATAGGTATTCTAGTACCTGTATTGATATAAACAGAATCGAAACGACCGATAAGATACAGGTGAGTACACCCTAAGAAGTTACATCATTATGTTTTAAAAGGAATAACAGGACTTACGTATAGTCTCCACAACTCCATACTTCTTCAATTCAGTGGACAAGTGTCCTTATTCCTTACGCAATATAGCAAAGTATGCTTTTTTAACCGAGAGTGCAATTTCACGACTAATTCAATATTTGATATTATTGCAATATTACGAAGTCATGTTTCATCTATTACGCTTGTTAATTAAATAAAGTTTGTTTCGTCTTCTCTGATTTTTTTTTAAATGTTATAAAGTTGCAAATTTTCTACACACACACACACACACACACACACACA
>PKRV01001311.1:218109-238217 GCA_003709505.1 Hyphantria cunea | reverse complement strand
CACATACACGCACGCACATAAGCACTCACAACACACACGCACATAAGCACTCACAACACACACACACACAAAGAGAGAGAGAGAGAGAGAGAGAGAGAAACACACACATGGACGATGACAAAATTTGACGTGGCTGGTCTGTGAGGCGATAGATCATGGCCGTAAAGTGTCACCAAGTCACCATTCATATTCGTCCCGTATGTGTCGTGCGGGGAAATTAAAGGAGCAAATTATATAGGACAAGCCAAGCAAACAAGGAGACGGAAAACATAACACAGACCGTCTATTTAGCATAAGTAGTCAAAATCTACTTATTTAATAAAGAGAAACCTCTGTCTGGCGTTGTTATAAGCCGCTGATGATGGACGAACTGTTGATGAAGGGTATTTGGCATCAAATGACAATGAAATTAAGCTCTTTTTACCCGACCGCGAAAGAAGGAGGGTTATGTTTTTCGAGTGTATGTATGTATATTTCTTTGGCACGCCCTAGTCGTATTTTTATGTGTGTGGTGTTAGTCGTGTGAGTGACACTGAGTACATCAAAATAAAAAAAAGACCAAATTAAGGATTTTCGGAGCCAAAAACTAATCTAAAAAAAAAATGATTTCAAAACACATCGAGTGTGTTTTTAAAATAAAGAATTTTTAACGGTGAGTACGAATATATTTTTTATATGTGATTATATTTTTTTCGGGTTATATATTTTTTTAAATTTTTTACTTGTTCGTAGTTAGTAAGCGTTTACACGAGTTCCAGGGATATCAATAACAAATAGACAGTTTTGTATGATTTTAATGTTGTTTGAGCTTTTGTAATAGTAGAATGAATACCGATGTGTACTAAGTTACTACGAGTTATGTCTGTACTATAAAAGAGGCAGAAAGAAGAAAGATAATTATTTAAAAGTGCTAAAATTGGGAGCATATTGAGGTAAGAAGGAACTTCTATGTAAGAAAATAATATATTTTGCTAATAGATCTCGATTGGAGAGACTGTATAGCTAAAAACCCTTCTATAACTTGACATACACTTGTAACTTCATGGAGTTTCGTACCGGTTCTAGTCGATAGGAATGACATTTTTGAACTGCGCAACTACAGTCATTAATGTAACGTTCCGAAATAAAAGCATTTGTGTAAGAATAAATGATTTGCAGGAATTTAGTAGTCAATAAGTTTAAGGTGCAAAGAGCATCGTAAATTGTGCATATGCAATGTAATTTATTTGTTATTGTATGCCAGTATCTTCTGTTATCTGTTTAGTTTATGGAATATTTCTTAATGTTACTATTGATTAATTTACTTACTAGTAATTTTTTTAAAACCATCAACCTATTGTATTTTGTATCTCCATAGAGCTTTGATGCCAAGTCTTTGGTCTACATAAGAATATAAACGCATTTTGACCACATATTATAACGTAAAGATTTATTAAATTAATATGACTCTACATTAGTTTGTTTAAGAACCGGAGGCCCATATTCCAACCCTTCCCCTCATCCCTCTCCCCATCCCCCAAGGCCGGTAAAGCACTTGTGACGCCTCTGGTGTTACGGGTGTCCATGGGCGGCGGTAATCGCTTACCATCAGTCGATACGTCTGCTCGTTTGCCCCCTATTCCATAAAAAAAAAGAACAAAGGAGGTAAAGCTATATTGATTTAAATTTACTACCAACTCCGTCGATTAATTATTTTAAATCCGCTTAACCATTATAATAAATACGATTTGAGTTTGTTTGTTGGGCTATAAGGTTTAAACTACTTGATCGTCCGTCATATATTTTGGCACATAAGCGTCGTCTAGAAAAGCTCAGCCGGATTTAAGGCAAAATATCCGTCACGTTATAAATTTTTACGTATTTGTAACATAAGCTTTTGGAAGCAAAAAAAACTGGGACGAGCGTTGAAAAGCCGCAAAAACTTTCAGTCATAATTTTTGGACATTGGCTTTCGAACATTTATAACAACTTAAAAAAAAATGTGATCTTTCTAGAAATTTAGAGGCATAAACTCCGAAATACACCAAGATTTTGTTTTACTCTTTGTATGTTTTCAAAACGTAAGGTTTTTTTGACAAACGGGTGTCATGTGCGGCGATAAATTCGGGTATAATTAGAAAGTTTCATGATTTTCTTATCTTTGTTTAAACTGAAGATAAAAGCCTCACCAATGGAATTTATAAAGCGAACGTGGGTGGAAGTTTTGAAAGAGGTCTTCCTCGGCGACATTAACCGAACAAATTGGTGAAGTTCTAAAGAAGAGTCGTGTGAAAAGCACCAGGAACCGATGAGCATGCATGCAGCGATTGATAAATGAGGACGAATTAAAAGAGGTGTGTCAGGATCGTAGTAAGTGCAGATTAATTGTCTTTGTCTTCCCCTTTGGGAAATAAGCGTGACTATAAATATGTATGTATGTTTAAACTAAGAGTGCAAGATATGAAATATGTGATAAATCTTCCATATCAAATAGAAACAAGGGAATAACAAGGATTTGCAGAGGACATTCAAGTCTTACCCTTGGTGAATACTATAGGTACAACTATATAATTATTGTTCTATCTCTATTTAGGTGTAGAAAGAGATGGATGCGATAAGCCGAGGATCGAACCAAGTGCCATGCAATTACGATAGAGGATAGACTATAAGTGTTTGAATTTTCAGATGTTTATTCTGTGGTTTTTCATAAAGTACAAAGAGATGGAAACGGGTCTATTGCAAAAAAAATAGTATATATCTATAATTTGTGTGAATAGTATTTGCTAATTGGCGATTTTGAAAAACAGTCAGCCAAATTGTGAATGTCCATTTTTAACTGTCGAAATCTTACGAAACGTGAAACCAACACTTTAAGCGTGAGTTACAAATAGGTTTAGAATGAGTAACTGTCAATAAAAGACAGTTTTTTTACATTTCTCATTAGTTAAGCACGTATTTTTTGTAGTCCTGGCTACACATGTTGGCAACATTTCATCGTTTGGTCGATATCTTAAGTTCATAAACAAACAAACTTACATTCATATTTATAACACCTACTTGCAAGAGTTTGACAAAGATCACGTAGCTTTTTTAATCTGAATGTAAATAATTGTTACAAAGCAATATGAAGCTTTTGCCGATAATACAATAAGTGAGTTTTGTAATCGTTTTTAGACACCCGGACATCTTGAAAGTGGATGGAGTTCTTGGATCGAAAAAAATATAATCAATTCGCCTATTTTAAGAAGTACATGTAACCATAAACCCTTTTGCTAAAATAATATGTTTTCTTACAAAATCATATTTGTTAGCCTATGGAACGTGCTTTAACCTCAATGTTATATCAAGTTTGATAACTTGGTTAACTTACTGCTCTGATATATTTATTCTAAGTTTATCATATACCTAATAGATAACGTATTAACTAGAAATGAAGTAAGTTCTTTAATAGTTTATCATAGACAAGAAGAGTTGGACCCATAAAGTCTCTTTCTCGGAATATCCAAGAAAGATATAAATTTACATTCTTAGAGAATTTCCAGCTAAATCGCTACAACAAACAGTCCTTATATCAATAAAATAAATCAACAATTTAACCGCAAAGAACATCAGAGCAGTATATCTGGAAATATCAAAATCAAATATTAGAACGTATATATATATATATATATAACTTGGGTATAGCAAGAACGATGTACAAAGCAAACTAATTATCTAAAAGCTATCAAAACTCACCTCGTTATCTTAAGTTGCTGCCGAAGACCGATAAAAGTGTAAAAGAGTCCCGAAAGCGAACCACTTTATCATAAAACTAACACTTAACAGTCCTGTGTAGCTTGCTTATCGAAATTTTTATTACACTAGCACGGGTAAGGAGCTAACGCGTTCAAAAACATAAAATTTCAAGATAAGAACGTTTCGTTTCTTTTTCGTTTAAACGTCCACACTACGCGACGATCGGGGACGGAATGCGTTATATGAGTGTGACGGTCGGGCGACACTTGACTTGCGCCTGCGACGGTACACCTCTACTACGTTACTTAGGTTTTAGTTTCAGATAGCCTATAACTTTAATTTCTTATTGATCGGTTCTAGGGCTTAAACTAATATTTGCCTTTGAAAATGGGTCTCGTAATATTAATCTCAGGGTTATTCTAAAATAATAAGATAATTACTGGCTTTATCTACTGACTTACTTTGAGCAATAAACAGACTTATCTATCAAAGTGATGAAATTGTAAATAACTCCTTTTACGTTAAAACAACAAGTTCTGATAGTATCTTTGCGTAACTAGCTTTCTACAGGATAAATAATTATTTAAAAACAATTAAACTCACTTTATACTGTCAAGTATTAATGCAAACAGACTAGATTTATAGTTAGTAGAAATATTATTATAGTCTTTAATAAACATTACCATATATAAAATTAGGAAGTAACTAAAAAGATAACACTGTCAGAACTCTCCAAATAGGTATTTATTAACAATGTTAGAACCCAGCACTTAACTACTAATAAGCATTGTACAGTGAATTAATGACCTGTAGCCAAGGTTACGAAAGTAGAATTGAAATTCAAAACCCTAAGTCACGATTACACGTAGTTGGTGAGTAGATAAATTGGTCGAATCTTAAGAGTCATAGAGAATATAAGAGTTTTTTTTTGGGTACACTTTTAAATAAATGCTTTAGGAAAAATTGGCGCCGAAACTGACACATGTTTGACATTTGAGAAGTTACTTTTTTTGAAATGTGTGACTGACGCCAGTGACCTTTTATGAAATAGTTGCGAGTTCTGGTAAAAACCGTATTTGAACTGCAAATAGTTTTATTTTTAGCTTAGCCTTTCACAGTCAAACGAAATATAAAGACTAATTAATGTTAGTATCCTTAAAAGTAACGTTAAAAATAGCAAAAGCAGGTGCATATTAAATTCACAGCAGAAACGCCATGTATGATAATGCATACATTCTGTATCCTCACAAAATACAGGTTTTATTTAGGCCTTTGACAGTTCTGTTAAGACGGTGTTAATTATCTTCTATGTAATGTTTTAACATTTTAATCGAGATGAGAGAATTTGAACTTGTAACAGATAAAGTTCTAAAAGACAAATATTGGCAATTCAATTTAACTACTATAATTTGTAATTACTATTAGTAAAGCAGGAATCAGATTATCAGGAATTTAAAAGTTCGTGTTAAAACTTATTAAAATTATTTTTTTTTAATTAAAGGTAATTTATAAAGACCATTAATTTATTTTCTCCAACTAATCAAATGAAAGTATACCACAACGATACAGAATAAGCATAGAATATGCATTCAAATGGATTAATGCTTAATCTTTATATACCTAGGTGTTTATTTAGCGCACACTGCAAGTAACTCAAGTGGTAGAAAAACGATAGTAAAGTCAACAAAAGTTCAGTGGTAAAAGCCATGTTTAGTATAGTCAGCGTTCTGTAAACGAGTGCAGAACTCGACGGCTATGCGTACCTACATATAAGCACGTGTGAATTAAAACACACACATAAGTCTCACACACACAACCCTACACACGAAAGTCCCCACACACTTGTATTTTTCACTACATTCATATTATTGTGTGTGTTGTAAGATTTTTTCATTTGTGAGCACTTCCTTTGCCGTGGGACATCCTATGACAATTCGAAGGTAAAGGTTTGGGATGACATCAGAGATGTAGACATTCTATTGGACACGCACACGGTGACAGCATATTTCGGTCTAGATTTAAGGCTAACTTGAGATCGTTTTTTGTTTTTTCGAAAGACGGTCCCCATTTCATTCCATCCACATTTTTTATAATTTTTATCATTAATTTCATAAAGACGAAGACTTGAGTACTCAAAGACTTAGAATTGAAGACGTTAAATACTTGACATTGGCAGAAATAGCTGATCCGCCTGGTTGCCATTTCATCAAAAGAAGAAGAAAGGCTAACTTGCGGTCCTCAGAACTTTTACAGAATAAACACGATCTACATTTAATATACATAGTAAAAAAAAAAGAAAAACCTAAACAAATTTAAAAAGTTTATTTGAATGGCAAACGAGAGCTGGCAATCTTTTTTAACATATAAAACAAATTTCAGGTTAGTGAACTTATGCCGCAGATGTTTTTGCACTTCTAACATAAGTTTTGTGGAGGAAGGAACTGGTGTTATGTGTCTCCAACACAAAGGGAGGATCCTCCGACCAAAGCATGTTGAGGCATGTTAATAATGTGATGTTAGGAAGTTGTATTATGCCCAACGGTGCCAAAACTTTGATATCGCGATACAGGACTGGAAGATACACTGAAGTTCGGTGTGTCTTCGATAGATGAAGCCATATACAGCAGTATAATAAAATTATGAAGAATAAATATATAAATAATATAAAAATTTCGGACACCTAAAACACAACTCCATCTAGTCCCAAGCTAAGCAGAGTTTGTTTTATGGGTACTAGACAATAAAAATAATACATATATACTTTGTTTTTGTAAGTACATACAATTTTACATAGAAAACATCCTAACTCTGAAATAAATATTTGCATTTATATTTGATCCGACTCAGGAATTGAACCCGGGAATACTAGTAGGTATTGTATGTGTATTAAACACAATTAGTAGTCAAGTAGTCATCCTATCTTAACATAAAATCTTTCTTCACTTTCATATCCTATAATTGTTACTTTAGACATGACTCACGGCCTAGGAAGTTAAATTTAGGAAGTTTGTTTTGTTGCTAATTGATGTCAAATCTTATCTATATTGTTAATGGCTATCGACCATGTTCTTTAGAAGATGCCATGTAGCTCCCGTAAGAGTGAATACCAAATATCAGTAATAGTTATCGTGAAAGAGGCATGCTTCTTCACAAATAGGCCGTTCAGGAATAAACCACGGTCTTATATAAAACTGGTGTGATTGTTTACACCGAGCGAAAGGGATAAATCTGTTTCACATTTTGCTGCAAGACAACTCCGCATTAGGAATATATCCTGTGACGCGGGGACTTTACAAATATACATGAAACGGACACATTTTTTTTACTTTTGGTTTTTTTTACCCTAGGGCCTTCACCCCACCGGGATTTGCGGCGGGGCGGTGTGTCGGAATCGAGCCGACTTAAACCACACGGTGTGCCACTCTGCGCCTGAGACGGGCGAGATCCGGAAACAACTTTCTTACGCCATCCGGACCCACGTGAAACGGACACATAAAACAACCATTCTCAGAACAACAATTTGTAGATCACACAAAATGTCCAGTTCGAACCTAAAACACACAAAGAGAGCAAGAAAGCGGCAAGGTAACCGCTTAAATCAATACGCTATCGGTGCAGTTTATTAAATTTTCTATTCGTGTTATTATTTTTAAATAAACTCAAAAACTATATTGTACTGAATCCCAATTTTAGAAACATCAGGGCATTATTGACTGCCTCGGTGGTCCAGCGGTAGCGTATGCGACTGCTGTTCCTGAGGTCTCGGGTTCGATTCCCGGGTCGGATCAAATGTTTGTATGATCTGCAAATATTTGTTTCGGAGTTTGGGTGTTTTCTATGTATGATATGTAAGTATTTACAAAAAAAAAAGTATATAGGTATCAGTTGTCTAGTACCCATAATACAAGCTCTGCTTAGTTTGGGACTAGATGGCGTTGTGTGTTTGATGTCGGAAATATTTATTTATTATTATTATTATTACGATAAAATATAAGTATAAGTAATGAAATTATTTGTCGAAAATGTACCGCAAAACTGTAATGCAACGGGACTATCGCTTGCATTTTATTAGCTGAAGTTCAACAGTTATCGATACGAGATAGATTACTTCGTGTCCTCTGTCGACCTTGCGCCTGGAGGTCCCGGAGTGATCTTTGAGTGATAGATCGGAGACACGAATTTATTTTTACTTATTACTGAGAATCAGATTGTGGATAGTACTTTTCCATTTCGATTTTGATACTTGATTTAGTTTCGTATTTGATATTAAAGCTTCGGAGTTAGGCTGCTTTTAAGATATCTGATTATTAAGTGAAGACTGGCGTTAATCGGGTACTTTAGGGAGAAGACGGGTAAATTGGGAATATACAGGAATGAAGAGTAAGCAACTATAAATAAAAACAATATTCAGTATACTGGATTCTTCCTCTGAATATCCAACATATTTAGTTTCTAACTAAAATCGTGACTGATCTTGGCCATAAAATTTAAATTAAATAAAAAATATCATATCCATCCAGAAGTAGTAGTAAGTATCAACTTTCCTTCATCAGAGAAAGCTTTCTGGATGATATTTGAGTTGGAAAAATGAAACAAAGAAATAAAAAAATCTTCTATTTAAAACTTTAATAAGATATTAGAACTAAGTGAGTAAAAATAGAAGGAAAGAGGGGAAGACCGAGACATAGTTATACCGACCAGATTAAGGAAAAAGTGGTAGAAGTCACTACGTATAAGGAAGTCAAAGAACCGGCTCTTGATAGGAGAGCTGGATAGAGCTGCACCGATAAGCGTGTAACTCCGAAGTAAATGAAGTAAGTAACGTAGAATAACAGCACAAAGAGTAGGCAAATATGCCACAAACCCCACCTATACTCACAAGTCTGGTCAACGTGGTATTCTCAGACTATAATACTTCTTGTCTATCTGACCACGAGCAGTGTAACCCGTTCGAAACGTCGGAAATTGGAACGTATCGTAACCTTTTAAATAAGTTCATCGCGAATAAGTCCCATTATTCAACAAAAGCTATGTGTAAAAGTCGCAAAGTCTAATATAAACTATCTTATCAGTGTAAGAACCTTATTTACAAACCGAAAAAATGACCATACCATGGTCCTTCGAGCCGGATCTGAACCAGCGACGTAAGAATATCAGTTCGTCCCCGACTACAGTCCTCCGCTCTACCAACTGAGCTATCGCAGACTTGTACGTTGTTGTTGACGCCTAAGTAAATATCAATATTATATTCGTTTGCACTTAAGGTACTATTTGATTAAACAAAACTATTTTACAACTTTATGCACAAGATGTACAATGGTGAACTAAATACCATAGGCATTCTCTACCAGTTTACCTCCAGGTGGTGTGAAAATGAATGTAAGGGTGCATTACACTTTGATAAGTAATTAAAATAAACAAAAATGAGGTAAAAATTGAGTGATACGATATATTTCGATATATCTAAATATCTAATAATAAAATATTTGTGATTGTAAGTATGTGTGGTTTGAACTACATAACTTCTTAGAATATTAAATTAAATTAAATATTTTCGGACATATTAACACACAACGCCATCTAGTCCCAAACTAAGCAGAGCTTGTGCTATGGGTATTAGACAACTGATATTAATAAATATATACTTTTTTTTGTAAATACATACATATTATACATAGAAAACATCCAAACTCCGAAACAAATATTTGCAGATCATACAAGCATTTGGTCCGACTCAGGAATCGAACCCGAGACCTCATGCACATCAGTCGTATACACTACCATTGCGCCACCGAGGCAGTATGACTTAGTATTGTTAATAGTTTTCCTACAGCAAGATCTAGCTTTTAATATTTATTTTCTCAGAAACAAATAATTTCAATAACACACTTAAGTACTTATACCAACATTCCGACTTTGGAAATAGGTGGTCAAGGAAATACACATCGCTTTCCTATAAATATTAACATTTTTACACATCTTAATGTGTAGAAGTAATCTGTCAAAGCTCTAATATACTAATATAAAAATACTTTGAAGAACTACGTGTGGTGTGGTAGCTAAAGTACAACTTTAGGTACATTTTTCATATAATCTAAGTGAATACTTACATATTACAATAACCATATCAAAATTTAATTAAAATACTTGGAAATAATAATAAAAAGATTGACAACAACATTCTCATACAAGCGTAAAAAAAAACCGCATCATCGCCTACTATTTAGTAGCGTTCCCAAAAGTCTGGCAACATCGCCGCATTAAAAAGCAATGCTCATTCTCTGTGCTACAAAAAGGTCGTTTTCTGGTCACGAGAAGCGTTAAACAGTTGTTTAGCTAGTTGTTTATATATAAGGAGTTAATTAGGCCACTTTCTCAGACTAGCTTCACCCCGATGCGTTGCCCGCGGTTACAACAACAAACACGAATAACACCGCGGGGCGCAGCTAGTATAATATACACAAAGAAAACCCAGACTCAGAACACTAATTTGTGAATTACACAAATTACAAAAAGTTCGAATACATCACACTCAGTACAGAAGGAAACGGCGAGATGATCGTTAAAACAACGCCATCTGTGCAGTCGTCTAAGTACTATATCTAAGAAATATCTCTTAGATACTTAGATTGTTCCGAAAATTATTAGCCACAGAATAAATACAATATCTTCTTTCATAAAACTATTTCGGAGTGACGGTTAATTTCATAACAACCTCTTTTGTGAAAATCACTGGCCGCATATGTGTAGTTTTATCTATTTGAGAAAAAAATATTATCTGTCACTCTTCTTTTGTTTGCAACAACGTATGTCTCGCGGCAAACTTTTCATGCTATGCTTTTCTTTGATTATAAACGAGGGTTAAACTTCAAAAAATTTTACAAGCTGCTTTTAGGGAAGTCTGCTCCTGCGTTAGTAACAATTACTTTATTGGTTTCATGAATTTAAACGTGGTCGAGAGAACTTAAACGACTCTAGACCCGGCCGACAACTCATAAAAACGTTATTAGGGTAGATATATTGCGAGAGAATAGACATATTACACATCGAGAGATAAAGGCTGAATCCGGCATGCATGCATAAAGTTAGGAAGTTTGCTTTGTAATTCCTAAACCTCAACCTAAGTAAACCTCATTCTCTCACCGATGAGCAAAAATGTCGTCATGTTCGATCGGTGCAAATTTATGTTAGAAAAGTTCGAAGGAGGAACTTCGCAAAACGTATACTAAATTCTTACATCTGATGAGTCATGGATATCTATCTACGATCCTCTCACGAAGCAGCAATTTATTTTCGACGCAGTGGACTAGTAGCAGTAATGCCGCTAGAAGACCATAGAACAGTTACTAGTGAATGATATAGAGAAGTTTGTCTGCCTCAAGCTTTCGGGGAGTTGGATAGAGAACGCCCAAGGAGCGGCATCCCTGGCATTCTTTTTCGGTAAGATAACGCGCACTCTCATATAGCTGCTGGAACTATGAACTATTTGACAACTTCGTAGGGTATATATACCCCATCCTCCGTATAGTTCAGATTTACTTCTACGCAATGTTTTTTTTGGTATAAAAAATGCTTGCGAAAATTTAGCACTGCAGATGAGGCTTACAGACACGTTTTGTATATGTTTTGAAAGCTGGTTCACCTGAATGCATAAAGGCATTGGGATTGGAAATAAGATATTTTAAAAAGCTGTAAATAACTATTTTATATACTATTTTTCTTTTCACTAACTATTTTTGGAATAACTGTGGCTCGAAGGACCAATTATATTAAACATAATCCATACAGTTGTCCTATAATTATCATAAAGTGTGTTCGTTAAATTATAGCAGCGCCTGCACCAATCAATACACGTGCATAGAAATGCAACACATTGCGTTCGGTACTTTATCAGTTGTTGTAAATTAACTTTATGTTGACAGTTAACACGTGTTAATTGTCACTCATACGATAAAAAACAATAATGAATAATATAAGCCTGATTTATGTTTATAATTAAATCATATTAATATTAGGAACTCACCAAATACCAGTTTCTAAAACTAAGTCCACAGTCTCGGGCAGTTCTAACCGGAAACCTGAAAATAAAAGAAAACGTGTCAAAGGGCGCCATAACAACTAAAAAGTTACTCATTTATACAATTTAAATATTAATGAAATATTTATTTATAAAAACTATGTATCCCTTTTTACGAAAATCGTAAAACAACACCATGTTTCAACTTGACGCAGTTAAAATTGAGGTATTTCTATGGAAGAGGAAAAGGGAGATCGTTTTTTGTTTTTTTTTTAAAGACGGTCTCCATTTTATCTCATTCGAATTTTTCAGTTATTTTATATCACATTTATCATTTATTTCATCACTATTTAAACACTTTAAGTACTTGACATTGGCAGAAATAACTGATTCGGCTGGCAATATCATCAACAGAGAGAGTGAAGAGATTTAGAACAACGCCATCTAATGTAGACTTAGTGTAACTCTTACACTTGTATGCAAATCGAAATTAAATCTCAGATTCAAATTTTACACATCTGTTTTAGAGTGCAAGGTCTTTCAAAGGGTTTTAAAATTGCAAAAAGAAATGTCCATATCATATATCAGCTGAATTAATTTCCCTCTAGCGCCATCTATTAAACAGATACCACATTTGTTACCATGTTGACAGCCTTATAATTTAAAATACAGAAAGAGAACTGCATTAGTTCAATGTGTATAGTCCATTCGTTTACAAGTTGGTGCACCCCGCACGTAAATAAGGTTATTGTTGTGAAATACAAATATGTTAATTCATACAACGGCGTAAACTGACAAAGCATGCTTGCCGATCAAGATGACCATATGTAACCGAATGGACTATACAGTTTCAAATAACATCAACAATGAAATAGCCTTTAATAGTTTACTACTGGACATAGGCCACCAGAAGAATAAGTACGAAAGCAATGTTTTGAATCTTACCATCTGATATTATCCTTTGTATGATGCTGGACATATCTTTAACTTCTGCGGCGTAGAAATTCTCCCCGCTGTACGGAGTTATACCTAAATCTAATTTAATCGTTAAGGAACTATTATAACATTTCAATAAGCGCGTAAAGCTGTCGATTCTGCGCCTGATCTCTCACCGATTGTGTCGGTTAACCGTCCCATCGGATTATGAGAGTGAGGGGACTGAGAGTGCACCTATATTTGCGCACACATTTGTGCACTATAATATTCTCTTGACTGGCCACCGTGGCTGTAATCGGCTAGCAGGACACCATTATTTACATTTATTTTTTAAACTAAGGACTAAATAAAACAGGTGCTAAAAGGTTGAACTCTCAAACAATGTGCCCAAGTTGTTTCTCATTTGCAAATTTTCAGTTGCAAACGCATAATAATTTTTGTTCCGTTCAATCATTATTCAATATTGTTATATAAATATCGATGTTTATTTAAAAAGGATACAATTGAGCATATCCAAGAGTGATGTGGGATGATCTGGTGGGGGTGGTGGTGGTGGTGCGTGGGGCCTCGGGCCGGCCACGGCGCGGAGCGTGTACGCTCGGACGTACTCCTTGCGCAGGTCGTGGAAGCGAGCGTAGTATGTTGGCAGGGAAAGTTCCTTGCTGCATGCTTCTGGGTGGAGACATTGCCTGGAAGAGGAGAATATATTATTATATAATTTGTATCTCTATATATATATGTACATATCTACTAGCTGAGCCGGCAAACGTTGTTCTGCCATAAAAAATAGGGGTATATATTTATATTAACTCTTATCATTTAGCGGTATGAAAAGTAGATTTTGGCCGATTCTCTGACCTACCCGATATGCACACAAAAAAGGGCATAAAAATCGATCTGGCCGTTTCCGAGGAGTTTGGTTACACACGGTGACACGAGAATTTTATATATTAGATACAAATAAATAAAATTGAAGTGTGTATGTAATTTCAAATTAACAGCTTTTCATTCAATTCAAATTAAGGTATATACGATACAGAGCCAAAAAAAAATCAGTCATTTTGTTCCGGCTAATCTCTGGAACAGCTTGACCGATGTTGGAATTTCACTGATAGGTAGCTGATGATATAAAGAGTAAAATAGGCTACTTTCTTGGACTAGCTTCGCTCCGCGTTACCCGCGGGTAACACGGCGGAGTTCAGCTAGTATACATTTACTATTTTATAATATACTAGCTAACTCGCGCTACTTCGTTTGTGTTAAGAATAAATAATAATTAGGAATAATCAATAAAATAATTTAACAAAGCGCCATCTATTGGATATCAACTCAATCCAGTCAACAAAAAACCTTATACCATTATCTGTTGGAATCGTATGGAACTGATAGATAACTGTGACTTTTAGATAGTAAACGAATAATTCTCAATAGAACAATATTGCGAACATTAATCGAGATATAAACTATCCTATCTTTCAAGCTGGATCAAACTGCACACGGTGTGTAAATTTGATTAAAATCGGTTCCATAGTTTAGGAATCCATAGCGGACAAACATCGTGACACGTAATTTATATATATTAAGATAAAAAAATCCCTATTATTTTCCTTCGTCATGACATCACGTGTGTTGTGCTTTTAATTGTCAGCAGAACGTTCTTTTGAGATAAAATATGAAGAAAAGTGCACGGATCGTTAGAGAAATTTGCAATAATAGTCCAGTCGTTCAATCCAGCTGTTT
The DNA here is from genome assembly GCA_003709505.1 of Hyphantria cunea. NCBI lineage: Eukaryota > Metazoa > Arthropoda > Insecta > Lepidoptera > Erebidae > Hyphantria > Hyphantria cunea. The sequence continues at coordinate 223,810 of PKRV01001311.1, read as the reverse complement.
ATGCATGCAGAAGGGTTAAAAAGAGATTATTTTTAAATATAGGGAATACAATATTCATGGTTTAGACAAGACAACGTGATAGATTCAAATTCAAAATCTTCTTCTTTTGATGATATGGCAATCAGCCGGATCAACTATTTCTGCCAATGTCAAGTACTTCAAGTCTTCAATTCTAAGTCTTCCGAGTCTTCAAGTCTTCGTCGTGATGGAATTAATGATAAAAAATACAAAAAATGTGGATGACATGAAATGGGGACCGTCTTTCGCAAAAACAAGAAACGATCTCCCAAATTCAAAATCATTTATTCAATCAAGACACTAAGTGACATTTAAGAACGTTAAATTGCAGGTACAGCTTAAAAATCATAGATCGACACAAACCGACGCCACAGATGTACTGCATTGTCAAAGTGAATTAGGTGAAAACACCAAAATTTACTGCCTGCCTGTGTCGATCAATAACTTCCAGTTTCCAAAATGCATAGAGCCTTTTGAGAAGAACACTGACAAAGAAACTCATGGCCACTCTTTTTTAAACCTTAAATGCAATTCCTTTGAAAGATGTTAGATTGGATCAGACATGTCATTGGGCAGTTTGGCTGGATAAGCAGCAGAGGTGCAAATTCCCAAAATGTTCAGGCTTTGCATTCAAAATGTTCCAAAAATGTCGTGTATCTTTATGTGATACGAAAAAAGCAATTGTTTTCATAAATATTTTTTTATTTTCATAAATAGCATCAATAAATACATTTCAAAAACAATATCCACTCTTATTTTACCCATACTTGCAAAATCTCAATGAATGCGCAATGTAGTTAATAAACAACATTCATATTATTGCAAAAAAAGTATAGTAAATTCATGTCTAGATTTTTTTAATCATGTTTCCTAGGCAAGTAATAGGTACATCTCTATTAACAAATATACTTTTTTCAAACGTGAAAGAAAAATCGTCCATTTAATCGTCAGATCTTCAGGTACAATAGTATTAGTACATACACATAACTGTATGCAAGCTTGAAATGCTCATAAAGCTGACGTACTATTATAATTTTTATATAAACGTTGTCTTGTCTAAACTATCACCTAATCATCTAGAATCTAATAATTTTACAGGTTCAATTTTTTCGTCCTATAGCCCCTAAATACTGAAGAAATGTGTATATCTCCTAACTAGTTCGGACCTTAAGAGGCTCCTAAAACCATTGCGGCAGCTGGTTTAGCCAAGAGAGCTGTACATCTTAATCCACATACGAGGCTCATTTAACACCAACTTTCTCTTTTCTAGAAATGGTTCATCTAAAACAAAACCATCCAGTTAATTGCGAATAGATGAGTAACAAACATGATCTGTATATGTATATTCAGGCTAATTTCATTGTTTGTTGAAATCACTTTTACCATATCCTCATATTATGTGCACCTATTTTTTTTTTACGTATGGTAATTCCCTCGGGCCTTCACCCCACCGGGGTTTGCGGTGGGGCGGTGTGTCGGAATCGAACCGACTAAAACCACACGGTGTGCCACTCTGCGCCTGAGACGAGAGAGATCCGGGATACGCTTTCTTACGCCATCCGGACCCCTCCCAGATATTATGTGCACCCACCTCATCTTTCTCTGTATTGCCTAATCGGTCGACTGGCAGAGAATATCTTAGGCATCAAGTCCGCTGATGCATGTATTTGTGTATAAAGTAATAAAAATAACTGTCTTTAGCAGATTACTGCGGGACATAAGCCTCTCTTTCGAAGAAATTTTGGCCACGCTAGGCAGACGTGTATGTTTGTGACAAATTGCTCTTGGCATTGCTGTTTTTATGTATAATTTTATAAGTAGGTGCCATACCGTGGGAGAAACACGTTTTGGCACGAATGGGCCGGCTTGACTGAAGTGATACCATGGCCTCATAGAAAACCGGTGTGTAACAGCGCTTGCGCTGTGTTTTACTAAGTGATTAAAGATACCAGAGGCCCATATCCCAACACCTCCGCCTTCCTCCTCCTTTATCCGCTCTCAATCTCCTCCCTATGACACTTCTGGTGTTGCCATTAGGCGACGCGTCTGCTCGTTTGCCCCCAATCCCCATCCATTAAGCCATTTTTTATAACAAGCACGGGTTGGCTGGTGGAAACTAATCTAAGCAAACACACTTAATTTTAAATACATACATTCACAAACTTTTGCATTTATAATGAGTGGGAATGAGCTAATAAATATTCACGTTATTGCATTATCATATTATCGGATAGAGCGATCAATAGTTTTCAAAACGTTTCTCATGCAATGACTCGGTGACCTCTAACTTCCTAGAAGTACGGGAATTGTTGACTACGCTATGTTTAGTGACACAGATTATGCATGAATGCACTTAACACGCGGTTCGTTACCGTTATCAAAAACGAAACGTTATTATCGGACGATAATTCTTTTTTTTTTTTTTTTTATATTTAAGCTGCCAAAATAACTCTGCCCTGCCTGATGGAAAGCATGAGCAGAATCCAAGAGTGGTGGTCACCATCCTCCATGCGAAAAAGAACAATGCAGCATGGTGACCCACACTATGGCGGCCTGGGGGGAAGGGGGATGGTGAGGGGGATAGGGGGCGTTGGATTGGGGTATGGGCCTCCGGTATCCTCACTCACTCGATGAAACACAGCGAAAGCGCTGTTTCACACCGGTTTTCTGTGAGGCCGTGGTATCACTCCGGTCGAGCCGGCCCATTCATGCCGAAGCGTGGCTCTCCCACGGTTAAACGGTTAGCAGAAGTTGTCTATGTTTTTTCTAAATTTAATTTAATGATAGATATGTCGTGTGTCAGAGTGGACTTTACAAATATTCATGAAACGGACAGAAAGAATATCCAGTCTCAAAACGTTTTATTTTGTTTATATCATAAAATTATGTCCCACATAACCCACAAGCCCACAACACTCACTTAACCTACTGTACCATGCTGATCAAACGGATTGATGTAGTATTTCTGTCAATTTTTTTAGTTTAATATAATTTTGATTGACTTAATTCAATTTTGATTGTAACACCATGTGTCAGTAATAAGTGTGTTAGCAGGTAAAGATAAATAGTATCTCCCTTAATCTTGAAGATTACCGACGTCACCAAGTTGCCTAAAGCTCAAAGTACATTTGATAACCAAACCAATCTGATTTACTATCAAAAATCGCAAACATTAACGAGTTACTCATATCAGGAGTTCAAAGTGCACTTAATATCGCGAGCATAAGCTAGTATCTAAAATATGAAACAATTTTTCCAGTAAAAATAACTTTGAGCAATAGAATTTCCAGACATCTTTTTCTTCGAACTCATTTTTTTTGTTGTTGAAGAACCCATAATATCTCACTGCTGGGTTCGTGTCTCCACTCAGGACAGGGTTAAGGCCATATGTCCCCACGTAGGTCAAGCGCGGGCTGGGGACTGGCAAGGCAACGTTTTGACTACGTAATCTTGCCGTTGGTCATATAACAACCGGGAACGACTGCTTAACGTGACCTCCAAATTACAGCGACACTCATAGTTTCGTGCTACCAGTGGTCACCCATCCAGATATTGACCGCGTCGTCGTTGCTTCCTCTTGGTGATTGTTTCGAATCATATAGCAACTAGGCTATGAACACCTACTTCCATTCTTACATTTAAATATTAATACGCGAAGTGAAAAGTTTGTAACTTTTTTTAAGAAAACAAGCGAACTGAAGACTTGTAATTTTGCTATAGTTTAAGTTTATGTAGAAGAGCAGTGCAGAAAGCTACAGAACTTTAAAAACAAGATGGTCGAATTTCTATCAATAGTATCTTTAACTACCCCTTGATATCACCATTACCTAAGCAGAAATTAATTTAATTTGCAAAATGCTCAGATTTAATAGGTCTCTATCTTGTAGATTGATATAGATTATTACTTATTGAATCTGAGCAGTCAGAACTGAGAGCAAGAGAACCCACATAAAATAACTTCTGTATTTATATGTATACCTAAAGCTTAAAGTACATTTGACAAATACATCGATATCAGTACAAAATCGTGAATGCATGACGTCACCAATTTGCGTATAGTTCAAATTACTTGTTAATTTAATTAATTTGCTTTTAAATGCATATAAAAGACAAGTGAGGTCACCAATTTGCCTTGAGCTCTGAGTCGATTTGACATTTTAATTAGGTTTTTTTTTTCCAACGCATAGAATATGTAGATATAGTAAAAGCAGTCAGCTGATAATTATATTACATATAATGTTCATGTCAAGTTGTATCACATCTAAAAATTTTCGGGGTTTTTTAAAACGTAGGTTTCCCTATGATAGAACAGTTAGCATCACGCATACTCTAATCGGAGCCAAGTATGATTGAAAAGAGACGCAGATGAAGTTGCGTAGTCACAGTTACAATATAAACCTACTCTATTAAGATTTATTACGATATTATTACGGATTAAGAATACAAAGTATGACCCCCCTAATTATCTCGTGGATATCGAGACGGGTAAATCAGTAATCTACGCAGAGCAACAGCACAAGACGAAGCTACAAGAAGTAGGAAAACTTTCAGCATATATCACTATGGTCGAGCCTAACCCACATCAGTACAAGAGTCGACGAAGTCCTACTTGTAACTTCCCGAAAACCAGATGAGATTTTTTTTAATTTTATTAATTAATGAACACATCTACGTTTGCTTATCGTTACACTGTCGTGACTATTTTTAATTAAAAATGTTTTGAGATCTAAGTCGTTCTTTAACAGGTCTTAGGCCATATATTACGCTGAACCATTGTTCCGTGAGAATTTAAAATCGCTCAGGTTTCTGCTTCTAATTACGATTGACGGGCGTCATTGTAGAATGGAAACAGTGATAATAGTAGTTTTGTATAATTTACCGGATACACATACACAGATTGGCATCTAGATTGGAATTAAACATATTTTTTGTCGGTGTCGACACAAATTATGAATATATATAATTGTATACAGATTTTAAAGTCAAAAACATGTGATAGTTAACCCAGTAGATAGTATGCAAACGTTACGACTTGATAGCTATCAAAATGGTTTGTATGCATTTTGTACGACTGTATTCTAAGATTTTATTCGGAGATCGTTTTTTGTTTATGCGAAAGACGGTCCCCATTTCATTTCATCCACATATTTTATATTTTTATCATTAATCCCATCACGACGAAGACTTGAAGACTCGAAGACTTAGAATTAAAGACTTTAAATACTTGACATTGGCAGAAATAGCTGATCCGGCTGGTAGCCATATCATCAAAAGAAGAAGATTTTATTCTAAGACTTTTATCGTCTAAGAAAGGAGTACTTTTGAAACCAAAACGTATACGATTATTTTTCTATTATACTCGTATTATTATTTCACGGAATGTTGTAACATATCCTACCATACAAATAAGTAAAATTGAAGTCCTTTTATGATTTCAAATTAACCTAATTACATATGAATCTATGCAGGGTACTTACAACAAAAAATATATCTGCTTAAATTCTGTACGTTAATTCCGGTTAATCTCTATATCGGCTAGGCCCATTTCGACGATAAAAGGATTGATTTAGACTTACTTTTTTAGACTATTTAAGTACAAACTGTAAAGGTATACAACAGCCGCAGGCGTCACTCAATTATATATATATATATATATATATATATATATATATATATATATATA
>PKRV01001311.1:37253-217973 GCA_003709505.1 Hyphantria cunea | reverse complement strand
ATATATATATAATTTTAATATTTTATTTTGACCACATTGCAAGTGCTTAATTACATTAAACTAGTTTTAGCACGCGGCTCCGCTCGCGGACATGTCGGCTATCGCGGCAAATAGTAGCGTATGTGTTATTCTGATGTATCAGCTATATTACTGTAAAGTTTCATCCAAATCCGTTAAGTAGTTTTTACGTGAAAGAGTGACAAACATCCATCCATACAAACTTTGGCGTTTATAATATTAGTAGGATATTGTTACTGCAAATTGCAATTTCGCAAATATTTAAGTATGTTTGTAATTATTTATTAGGAGTCGTAACAAGTGGCATCACATCATAACCAAGTAATGAATTATTTAAAAAAAAATCCGACTGCGCATATTTTTTTTTTATTTTGACGTATCCAGTGTCACTCTCACGACTAAGACGAATCTATTGACCACTCACATAAATATACGACAAGCCGTTTGGGCTCTAGGGCGTGCCAAAGAAAGAAATATACACACATAAATACATACACTCGAAAAACATAACTCTCCTTCATTCGCAGGCGGGTAAAAAGTGACTTTTACGGTTTACGGTCGTGGACAGACCGTTTTGTTTAAGATCTTAATTTATTTTGGTAGTATTTTAACACAATGATATACAGTACTGTGCAGGAAATAATGCACATCGACCTCTAGAAAGAGACATTCGGCTAATGTCGGCTTTGTAGAGCGTTGTCTCTCTCGCACACTACATGTGTTACGTTTTATCAGTCGTTCGACAAATGCGGTGGAGTTACGGACTGTTAGTATTTGGTGCGAAAGGGATACCGCTCTACAAAGCCGAAATTAGCCGAATGTCTCTTTCTAGAGGTCGATGTGCATTATTTCTTACCCTGTACTGTATGTATGGATTCAAAATACGGAACGAAGAAGAAAAATTAGCAGGCTTACACCACTGCAAAGAAATACCCGAAACAATCTTTTCTAATCTTGAAATAATTTAATTTAACTGCATCTGCGGCGCAGTGGTGGCGTATGTGACTGCTGTGCTTGAGGTCTCACGTTCGATTTCTAGGTCAGACCAAATGTTTGTATGATCTGCAAATATTTGTTTCGGAATTTGGATGTTTTGCATGTATAATATGTATGTATTTACAAAAGAAAGTATATGTGTATTTATATCAGTTGTCTAGTACCCATAACACAAGCTCTGCTTAGCTTGGGACTAGATGGCGTTGAGTGTTAGATATGTCCGAAATATTTATTTATTTATTCGGTCTGGCCATGGTGATTTAGGAGACCAAAATCTCCTTGCTAAGGAGAGGCTATGTAAAGGAGTGGGGTTTGTGTTTGTAATTTAAAAAATAATGGCTGTTATTATTCTCAAACTTAATGCATATTCAAGTGTTAATGTACAATAATATGTTGTGGAATATGTTTAGTACGTATATGTACCTTAAAGGTGGTTGTCCATCGGTGACGAGTCTGAAGAGCGGCGAGTGCGGGTCCACCTGCAGCGATCTCACGAACTCGTCAAACTGAAATATAGACAATACCATTATAAACGTTTTGTTTTTATAGCAACATAGAAAATGTTGCACACAAGCTGAAACTAACAATTTAAAAAACCCCCTTCGCTAGCCCTTAATCGAGTAATCATACGCCAAAAATGTCTTACATCATATTGGAAAAGAGCTGATACTTTAACATTGCTGGACTGATATTAACCATATATAGGTAAAGATAGGCTAAGAACTACTGCAAGGAAACTGGCTTTCAAATAAAAATAAAACCGCATCTCTTTTTTTAAAAAAGTTTCACTACTCTATGGTAGGAAATCGACTGAATATAAAAAAGTTTAAAAAAAATAATTCTAACTTGACTATGTTAAAATATTGATATTTATATAAGTATAGCCTATATCACCCGGGCCTGAAACCAAAGGTTTAGGCCAGTAGTTTAGTCAGTGAAGCATACAAACGACATAGACTGTCAAAATTATTACCCGTCGATTAAGCTTCGCCATAGACGAAAAAAAGGCGGGTTGTCAAATACTAAGTCACGCGACAAAACGTGGGACGACAATTTAATACTAAATTATATTTATTGCACACGTAGAGAAGATATTGAGGACATTAGTTGTCAGGAATAGAATGGATTAACAAAAAATTACTGTATATTACATTACAACTAGGTAGTGCGTATACCTAGTTGTAATATAATATATATTTTTTTGTATATGTCATTAAATTTTTATTTTAGCTGTATGGATACAGTAGCCAACGTTTCTATAGGATTAAATATTATTATTGTCCTTAAGTTAACAACACAATTAATATAAACTTTTAAACTTTCGCGTTTCATGACTTAATAATTATTTTCACTGGAATTAACGCGAACTCTTATGAAGAACATTCTACTTCGCGGATTCGACGACGGAGGGCGTGCGCTACTGAGCCAGTTAGCCTGTGAATGTAACCACAGCCAGTGCAACCTGGTCGAAACGTCAGGCAAAACAGAGGTATGTAATATCTTTAAATAAATGATCGCTTTAATTCGCGTGAAAATAATTATTAAACACAAATAATGGTTGCTAGATGTATATTTTCGGTGTATATTTACAACATTATTACTATAATAGGCGATACTTTAATTACAGCGGAAAAAAAAGTTAACTGACACTTTAATTTAATATTTTATAAGTGAAGATATAGTTTCAGGTTATTTATAAAATAGAATTAGCAATGGGCACGTGGAACTCCGTCACCTTCTTCTACAAGTTATGCTTTCAAAGGAGTGAGAGGGCCCTAAGTCTCAAGCCCAGGAGTTCACTGAGTGACCTCGTCCATTTTGAGCGCACACCTCAGGGTCATATGTAAGGTCATTCATTTCTTACCCTAGCAGAAAATGGCGATCTGGTGTGCGCGCATTCTTTAGGGGTAAAACAGACTTCATAGTCTCCAGCCCCACACACGAAAAGGTCATTTGTAAGTCATGAATGATCCGGGGTCAAAATATAGGCACAGAGTTTCTTGGCAAAGGAAATATGCTTTATCGCTGTGTAAGATTGACCTTCTGTCTTTTTCTTTAGTGATAAAAAACAAAGTGTTTTTTACACAAAAATTATATATTTTTTCTAGTAATTTTGCGATGTGATGGTGTCAAATCGTGATTTATAAATTAAAATGATTAATTTTAAAGTCGAAATCAGCTAAATCGGAAGGACAAAACCAGAAATATTCAGATAAATAACCAATTATACAAACACTGCGAACACAGTCATTATCAATGGTTAGTGGGTATTAAAGCATCGGGTCGTGGAAAAAATATGCCTAATTGAAGAAAATAACATACTCATGAATGTCTCATGGTTAGGGCGTGAACACACTAGACGTCTTAGCAAAAAAATATTTATTTCAAAATATTTTTCTTTTTGGGAAAATCTCTTTACAACATCTTAGTTTTCTGCAAAATTTAAAACACCCAGTAACAACTTGACCCAACAATAAGTTCAGCTGACTTGGGGATCAAATAGCTTTGTGTAATTCGTATGAGTCCATCATAAATAATTCAAATTAACTTGTGCGTAACTGGAGTACCAGTAAATAGTAATTAATTAGCGCAATACCTTTCTCAATACATATTATTACGTATTATAAAATTCTCGTGTAGCATGTCCCTCCAACACAAAGGGAGGATCCTCCGACCAGGCGAGGTGATCATGCTCGGCGGGCCACTGCCCAACATTTGATGTTGGGATGTCGTATATATGATAATCGGCGCGAGAACTTCTATTGCACGATTACGAAGTTAGTTTCTTCGTTTCCTTCGTTACTTCGTAGTTCGACGTGTCTTCGGTAGAGGATGACTGGCGTTAGTGGAATTATTTTAAGTTATGTAAGCATTGCCACAGGCTATTGTTATTTTTAAGTCTTCATTGAGAACCTAATTCAATTTCACTGGCCTGTTTTCAAGATTTAACGTGTTTTTTACCCGCTTTATGGCATTGCCCGGCAAAAACACGTTAATCTTACGCTATTCTACCTGATAGAAAGCATAAGCAGAATCCAAGAGTGGTGGTCACCATACTCATTGCGAATGGATACAATGCAACATGGTGACCAACTTCATGGCGGCCTTGTGATGCTTCTGCATCATTGGGCATCTGTATTATTTCGCTAAGATGTGCAACTACCTTTATCTGTGTAGTAAGGCCGCCATTTTTATTCACCACAGATACATAATGACAAAATAAACATCGATTGTGAATGTTATTGAATGCGTTCCTATTCAACACAAGGCCATAACTACCGGAGTTGCCCTAATCATTGGCAAGGCGTTCTCGATGTAAATATTACTAATAACGTTCATTATATTATCTAAATACGCGGTTTTACTTTATAACAACCGAGGATAACGCCACGGAGCGAATCTAGTCTTAAAAGTCCAAGATACTCCTTATATGATCAGCTATCTGTAGAGAAACTCCCGACAAAATTAGTCCAGCCAATCCAGAGAATAGCCGGAACAAATAGACAGACCAAAAATTCAAAAAGTGTTTTTTTGATTACGTACTGGGGGTATTATACTGATGGCATATGGATGCAATTAGTGAAAAGCTGTTTGTTGGAAATTACAAACAGGCACTTCAATTTTATGAATTTGTATCTAGATGTATAAAACATTTTTAATTTTTCATTCAAAAAAGAGGCAACAAGAAAATAAGTATACACGGATGAAGTTTTATAATTGGCAACGCGTCCTTGTTTCAAGTAAACATGATTAAATTTATTTTAACACAAAATAAAGCCTTGCTATCAAGATCTCTCGTAACCTTAAGATTCTGACGTTGAGTTAATTCCAAGATACATCAAATAAATCATCCGAATGAACTCATGCCAGCTTCATTCATCATTAACTCTGTCCAACCGATTCGTTCGCGCTACATTTACATTTTTAATCAGTTATAAGCCGACTGAAACCTTTTAATCATTTGTAGCCCGAATGTAATCTTATAATCATTCGTATCTTGCATGAAACTTTTATTATTTATTTAATGCTTTATGGACAAATGACAATGGAAGACAAATTTCTAATGCATTTTCTACAAGTTTACTTTAAAGGATAATTAATGGTAGGTTTGTATGGGACTTTTGTACAACTTTCGTAATCTGATGATTGGATTTATCTTTGTACCTATTTAATTACCTAATATAACCGACACTAACATTTTAAATGGCCAGATTTTTAGATTTTATTACAAAGTAATTGTAGTTGTAAATGACTCACAAACCAGCTGTCATTGTTGTTCACAAGATGGCATAACATAATATTTTTGAAATGAAAAATATTCGCTTGCGATTTTCTTGATCTGACAATGAAATATTACTCACCAATAAACTTAGTTGTAAATGTTGATATATTTTTTTTAATTTTAAAATAATATAATCTGATACGCACCGCCATCTTGTTTTGAGATGGCGTAGACTTTAATCGTGGCATGTTCAAAAAACTTAGGAATACGTTTTGTTAATGCAGTTGTAACAACAATTTGAGAAGATTAAAAATGTTTTTAGCACTGTTTTAAAAATATGATAAACACATGAATCATTCACTTACTAAACGATACAAATCTCATACTCATTCATAACATATTGCCAGCGATTCAGGATCTGCCATTATTCTTTGAAATTTTAAGATTTAGTAACAATTAATATTTTCACACGCCTTACACACGAGTCAGTTTGATCTCAAGCAAACCTTAGTATGGCCACTAAAATATTAACAAACATTCATAATTCCAGATACAGAAGAGATACAATGTAAAAACAACATAGAACAAAGTCTTTCGGGGTAACTAGTATAAATAAATAGAAATGAATCACCGAAATGTACGTACGCGCATTACTTCCAATCGACTGCACCAAACTCGATACCTTTTTTTAAATATGTTTGTTATTGTCAGGACAACATTTGTACAATATATAACTATATAATCTAAGGTAAGAACAAGTGGCGGCATTATCGCTCAAACCCAATCTACAGGCAACCGTGGGTTTAGATGAAAATCAAAAGAAAATCGTACATGGTAATATAGACAAATATATAGATGTTAAGATCACTAAACAGTATAATAATAGGCAAGTGAAATAATCACGAAAAAGTCTATTAGCTATCTATTTATATTCAAAATACCGCATTCAAATATCAATCTTTTCCCTAAGGATTCGGTAGTAGAGTATCGTATGTTTCTTGGTACGGTACCGTTGATTCCTACACAAGGAACAAAATAACAAAAGCTAGTTGTAACCCACACTTGAACTTGCCTTTGTCCTTCACTTATTGGATGCGTCTAAATACTTTATAACTTATAAGTTTTTGAATATCCAGAAACAGATACATCGCTTCGTTGTAGCAAGTTGATATCCGTTGCTTGCAAGAAAATAAATAAATCGGTGACGTTAGAAAACTTTAAAATTGTCATCCTACTAATATTATAAACACGAAAGATTGTAAGTGTGGATGGATGTTTGTTACTCTTTCACGTAAAAGGTTACAATTGATAAACAATTTATAAAGATACGCGGTATAAGCTGCGGTTGTAAAGGTACAAGAATAAACGCGGGTAACACCGCGTGACTCAGCTAGTAACTTCGTGGGTTCCGTACCTCCAAAGAACGGAACTCTTATAGGATCACGTTGTTGTCCGTCTGTCTCCAGATCCAGGAACCCGGGGAGGTATCAAGCTGAAAATCATATCAAATACTCAAGTCTACTATCCATTGGAGCTGTTAAAAAGTCAAACTTCTAAACCAAAGCAATCAAAAGATAAAGCCGTTTATGCTGCAAGTTTTCGACACTCGTAAGGGAATCAAAACCTACAGGGTCCTTCCCGTGAACTCAGAAAATTTGGTGCTTAGTACCAAATTTCAAGATCTTTGAAATTTTTAATATTTCTTTACAGTTTTTGCAATTTTTCTTTTATCTGTGCTATAGTACAGCTAAAGGAAAAATTGCGAGAAGCAAAACTTTTTAATTACATCAAATAATATATAGGTTAGTACGGAGCTTTCGGTGTGCGAGTTCGACACGCACTTGGCCGGTTTTTTTCTAAAATAGTCGCAACATTGGAAAGACTCCAGGGAAGCTTATGTTCATCTAAACAAACAAACTCTTCAGCTATTTAATATTACAGTTTTCTTACACTAGATATTTATTTAAATTCCTAAACAAAAACCCAGGTCTTAGCTTGAAAGGGCATCGTCCCTTCAACCAAAAACGAGAAGTCATTTCAAAGATCCGGCGCCTACTAATTAGGTTTGTTTTTGGCAGTCGACTGACAGGTATGTGGCCGGGCGTCGAACCCGCTCCGATACAGTTAGGAACCTGTTGCCAAGCACTGCTTACATTGTGAGTTGTGAGACCAACGCATTTCCGTATTAAGCTTCGTCCAGCTTTTTAAACGGCTCCGACGAACGTTGTTTTGCTATATGAATCATTTGTAGTGAAAAGTCTTATAAAAAATATCTAAAGCCTTTAAAAGAGCAATTCTTATATATTTATATTCTGGATCAACGGCTCCCAACGATTTTCATGAAATTTAGTGTGCCGTGAAAAATTTATCTAGGATTTATATTTAGATTGTTTTAAAAAAAGCAAGAAAGCATGGACATCCAAGTACTAAGGTACTTCAAAAACTATAATCCGACTAAATAAATAAGGGATCTAAAAAGGACATAACAAAAAAGTAAATCAGATAGAAATAGGTACAAAAATGATGAACCGTGGTCGCATCTACTGTTTACCTAACATGATTAAGTGGGTGCCAGTAACACCTCCATTAGACATACATGGTAAGAAAGAAAGAAAGAAAAATATTTATTTTGGCAACAAAAAGTAATACAAAAGGTAACTTACAACAGTTTATTAAAATGCCAAAACATGGTACATGGTAGGTACAAGTGATGCGATAACGGGTCTACCTTAACCATTTTTGTACCTATGCATTTCTGGAATAAAACTCAGACAATATGATTACGCGGGTCATGGGTATGGAATGGTTGGATGAATTTTGACGGGATTATCACTGGCCCATAGCTGATGATATAAGGAGTAACTAAGGCTACTTTTTTAGACTAGCTTCGCTCCGCGGCGTTATCCGGAGTTACTGTTGTACCGCGGATAACACCGCTCAGCTAGTTAGATCTATAATAGGTATGTTCTTGATCATAAGGAAACGGACATCGGTGGTACATAAAAGGGAACTGGTCAGGACAGATAGAGTAACATGAAATCTCTTATATTTTAAAACAACAAGATCTTAAGAAAGTAAATGTGAAAACCAAGGATCTTGTAAAGTAATTACTCATTTTACCATGTTTATTCATCATTGTCCCAAGCCCTTGCTTAAATAAAAATGTTTTCGGCTGAGATAACCTCAAAAAGAGCAATCAGTTTTCGCGGGTAGGGTTACCAACAATTTGGTAAATGTTTCGGTAAGTTTTTTCGAAACAATTACCAGTCATCATTACTCATCATCAACCACTGGCTGGACATAGGCATCTCTTTAGAATGGAGGTTTTGACCTGGAATACCATAGGTTTAAGTTTTCCTTTCATTTCTTAAGTAAATTTTATGCAAAAAGTAGACTAACGGACCAAACTTCAAAAAACATCGCTAATGCCAAGATTATTTTGTGCTAGAGGTCTCGGGTTCGATTCCCGAGTCGGACCAAATATTTGTTTCGGAGTTTGGGTGTTTTCTATGTATAATATGTATGTTTTTACAAAAAAAAAGTATATAAGTATTAATATCAGTTGTCTAGTACCCATAGTACAAGCTCTGCTTAGTTTGGGACTAGATGGCGTTGTGTGTTAAAATATCTGAAAACATTTATTTATTTTATTTATTTATTTTAATAGTATTTTTTGCTTCCGGGTCCTAAGAACAGTTACGGAGTCCAGCCTTTAAAATGGGTCTAAAACCAATTTTCCCAAAAAATTTTAGCATGGCCCACCATCGATTAGTATGCTTAAAGTGGTATATCTCTGATCCGAGTTCATGTTTAAGAATATCTCACCCAAATTACGTCCGTATCCTAATACTACCGTATCCTAGTACTAATGTATCGTTTACGTGCGGTTTGATTCGGCTAGAACTGATAAAGGTAATTGCCGGAAATTCCACTGTTTCGTGTTTTTACTTCCGTTAGCCAAGCGTGACTAATTTTATGATAGTTGCTTTTCACAAACAAATAACTATATAACCGAAACTAGGATATACTAGTTAAGATTTTCTGCAGCAAGCCACAACCATTCAAATCCATAAGATACACTATTGACTGTTGTAATGACTTTTACTAAATAACTTCCGCAAGCAAGGTTCCGAGAAGAAGCGGTTATCCGAATTACACGTACAGCACTAGTTATTGTGACCTATCTCCAGCAGTGGGCGAGTTTCAGCTGTGATGAGAAGATAAAGAAACGCATTATCCTCTCATCATTTTGAAGACTACTATATTTATAATAATAATAAATATTTCGGACATCTAACACACAACGCCATCTAATACCAAACTAAGTAGAGCTTGTATTATGGCTACTGAACAACTTATATGCATACATAAATACTTTTTTTTGTAAATACGTATATGTTATACATAGAAAACAAATATTTGCAGATCATACAAACATTTGACCCGACCCAAGATTCGAACCCGAGACCTGGACAGCAGTCGCGTACGCTGCCACTGCGCCACTGAGGCAGTCGAGTTTATGTAATGTTTATATCTTCCGCGAGAAAAGTGTGTATGTAAAAACTAAACCTGTCGCGGTTGGCTGCGTGTTTCGGCCATATAATTGAAGAACTACAATTAACCATACTCATAAATTAAAGTTGATTAATTTTGGGCATAGCTTCGGTAATCTTTACATTCTTTAGATCTCGATTTAATAGTAAATAACAAGGACTCTGTAGATTTAGTATATATACATGTAAGTACTATATTTTTAGGATACATATATGTGGTTTTTGGAATAAAATACTTAAGATAGTAACAAGTTAACAACTTGGAGAACAAACCACATCTTTTGTAAGAGGTTCTTCAAATCTTTGACGTCTTATCATTTAAGAGAATGAGAGTAAGTACATATATTAAGGATAGTTATATCTTCAGTCTTCATTCTTACACATATTTTAACAATCCACTTAACTAATACGTTTCTTAATCCGAAAGCATCTGTCGATATTATAACTTACATCTAAGGACTTCAAATTTTATAACTATAAAAGTCCTGCTTCATATTATCATTTAGCCACCCTATCCTTGACCTCCTTGTACTAAGTTACGAACAGGTTCGGTAATGAATGCCAATAAAAAAGTGGTTCGAGTCGGATAATTCCTCAAGACTTTTTGAACTCAATCGAGAGTTTTTACCAAAGAAAGCACAGGTAACAAAATGTAATGAGAAATATTTATTTTCGTATGAATATAAAAGTAATGAAAGGTTTGACTTTCTTTTGACCTTACACCGCAGTAAAAGATGCGCCTGAAATAAATATACATAAGCGAAATACATATTAGATATTTATTTAGATCGATCGATATTTTATCGATACTTAAACTTCGACATTGCCAAGTGTTTACGATGTTTCATTTGTTTGGTTTGATTTTAAAAAAGGAAGAAACTGGACTTGTCTGTACGGTTTGGAGGTTCTGCTTTCTCTAACTTGCATTAATACCTTTTTTTACGTGTGGAAACTCCCTCGAGCCTTCACCCCACCGATGTTTGCGACGGGGCGGTGTGTCGTAATCGAACCGCCTAAAACCACATGGTGTCCCACTCTGTGCCTGAGACGGGAGGGAGCCGAGAACCGCATTTTACGCCACCCGGACCCCTCCCAGCGCCTGCCCGCACTGACGCGGGCACCGTCTGCTGTTTAAACTCAACTTGAATTAATACCCGAGTCTTCCTGTATGCTTAACTTTGTGAAATAACCTATCATCTATACATATATAAAAATAAAGAAATTTGAAGTGTTTGTTGGTAATTTCAAACAAAAAGCTTTTCACTAAACGCAATCGAAAGTATATACGATACATCAAAATATCAATTCTTAATTTTTTTGTCTGTCTGTTTGTTTTAGTGACTTAGTCTACTTTTTTTAGATTAGTTTCGCTTTGTGCCGTTGCCCGCGGTTGTTCTTGTACCACGGGTAACATCGCGGGGTTCAGATGGTTAAGACATACTTAGTTAGTATTTATTAAACGTAAAATTAATATGGAGGGTCTAAGGCCAGAAATTTTTTACATTATATTTTGAAATTTAAGTTCTCAATGTTGATATTCAGTTAAATAAAAGGGGTATCTTTCCTTTGGGGTTGACTAATAGTTCAACCGGTTTTACCTGAATAACATATTTCCACGGAGTGACTAGCATCGAACCTCCGCAACCCGAATCAAAAGGTTAAACTGTTTGTTAATATATTTGAGGGTACTAACTCTTTCCGACATCGTCCTTCGCGACAGAAATTTCATCGCCATCATCTTGATGGTTGGCAGTCCACAACTGTGCGCTTTTCAAGGAACTTTCTGCCTCACACAACAAAACTGTGAATGAACTGTCGTCTGCGGTATTCCCGAACCAATACGACCTTCAAACCTTCAAGAAAAGAGCGTACTCCTTCTTAAAAGGCCGGCAACGCACTTGTGACGCCTCTGGTTTTGCGGGTGTCCATGGGCAGCGGTAATCGCTTACCATCAATCAGGCAATACGTCTGCTCGTTTGCCTCCTATACCATAAAAAAAAACTAAATTCCGAAGAACAAATGCCATAATGCTTAATGTGTTCCGAGAACCTAACCGTAAAATTGTTTCTAATATTAAAGTGTGTATTTCCGCATGAGCGTGAACAGAAGACTCAATACTCGCAACAGTTTAAACTAAAAATTCTATTACAATGATTGTAGGAACTAAAACATGCAACTGACAGGTGAAGGGCAATAATATAACACGTTCACGAAGGTGTCTTATTAATATAATTACTAAAACAACCAATAATTATCATCTAGCTGCAATGTCTACGTATTTATTGCAATAAGGACCAAAGTTCGAGTGTCAGAGATATAACAACACTTGTTTGCAACAATGTTCACGGTATTTATATACTTGATCTTAAGGATCGCAGTTTGATGTATAGTTATTTTATATGTAAAATTAAAATAAAAAAAATAAAGGATGAGTTATATAATATGCAAATTTTACAATAGACGCTCACGGCGATCTCTTCTGGACAACAACACGGATTTTCGGTATCCATAATTTTTGGGTGGCTTACTGACTTAGGTATAGTACTTCTACAGTATTCTGTTACTAATACTATTTTCCAATTCAACAAATAGTGGTGGTAGTACAATTTCCCTATTTTCGGGGAGAATTCCTTACACTGACACACTGCTATTTCCATGTACCCACAGTTGTTAGGTCCCAGATGAATTGATAGTAACAAGTAATGCCAAAAGACGAAGCCGGTCAGGATTAAACTTAGTAAAAATTGTGAAAATAGTACAATCGAGCTTAATTCCAGAATGTTTTCTAGAAATTTATAATATACTACCTAACCCCACGTTATGACAAGTCTAAAATTGCTTCTTATATCATCAGCTACCTGCCAGTGAAAGTCGCGTCAAAGTTAGTCCAGCTGTTCCAGATACAGGAACAGACAGACAGACCGACGGGCACACAAAATTTAAAAAACTAATACTGTGTATACTAAATAATATTAAAAGTAAAAAGCGGTTATTGTAATATTACAAATAGACACTCCAATTTCATTTATTTCTATAGACTAACTACACCATGCTGCATTATCCGAAGGTTTCGTTGCTTTTCTTTATGTTTGGGCCCGCAAAAGTGGCTACTCTGCCTGATGGAAAGCATAAGCAGAATCCAAGAGTGGTGGCCACCATACTCAGGGCGAATGAAGACAATACAACAATTCAGTATGGTGACCCACACCATGTCGGCCTAGTAATGCTTCGGCATCATTTAGTCTGTAATGAAAAATTATTTTGACATTTTGTATTGAAAATATAATCTTGATGATATATAAATAAAAGTTACTTAGAATATATATGTATGTAGATATGTATGTGTGTATTTTTTTATGTGTACTTAGATATATCATGTTACTTAATTTTAGTTATTTTTGCCTATTTTAAATTAACTTTTCAAAGTTTAGTGCACCCTTCATTCAATTCCGCACCACCGGAAGGTAGACTGTAAGAGAATGCCGATGGTATTAAGTCCGCCATTGTACTTCTTGTGCATAAACTTGAAAACAAAATAGACGTTTGTTGTAAAATAACGATTAACGCAATTTTTCTTTGGCAGTGCAAAGCGCGGCACATCAACATACGTATAAAAAGTATGGACTGCAATAGGACTTTCACTGCGTGGTTGGAAGACGGATATTAAGAAACTGTTGTTTTATCGCATTACTGACCAATGGACGCAACGTTTCAAATCGTTAAGTTTTATAAGGTTTCGCTTATAAAATGGCAGTATATCAAACTACAAAAAAGGATATTAGCGGTTAATATAAAGCTCTTTCTAAGCGAAAAGTGCGTGATGCAGACAATAGGGTAGTTGATATCTTAGCCAAATTATGTAGTTACTTTTTATCATCTGTCAAATCGATAACTGTACCAAAAATGTACTATACAAACTTGTGACGTCACTGTTTTAGACTTTTCAAGTGATTTAAATGTTTATTTGATTAAAAATTGTGGTAAAATAGAAATGAAAAGCTGTAATTATTATATTTTACGTTTTAAGGAAAAGGACACGGGTATTTATTAACGATACAGTCAACTACCCTATTCTAAGTAAACACATACATTAGACACATCTTTAATTTACGTTGTGTCATGGAGGTAAATATTTTAAAAAAAGAATTTTGAACTTGTAAAAATTTTAAATGCCATTTTTTTTATATTTACGGCTTCTTTGTTTTAACGTTACCAATTATTTTAGCAGGATTATAATTATGAACGTTTCAGTATTACCAGTAAAAAAATCCTTTTATCTTACAATATTATATTTTAGTTTAAAGTTTATTTAAAAACTAGTTTCTTTAAACTGCAATTTTTGCCATTAGTTAACAGTTAAAAACTAATACGCCGATAGACGTCGTCTTCAAATACATGTTCTTGACTTTTCTAAACAACGTGGAGACGATAATAATAATAATAAAAGCTTTTTTACCACACAAGTTTTTGCATCTACCGCCTGTAACACGTGCTAGTAAAAACATGTTTATATTTAAAGAATGTATTTATTGCTACACTGGCAACCCGTGGTTCCACTAATATTGCCAGTTTAATAATAACTTGACACATCTCACACACATCCAACTGAGCGTAAACAAAGATCATACAATTATATTTTCTTTTAAAAGAAATGAAAAACAACTCCCGCATTAGGACATAAAGGACACCCAAACTCAGAACAACAATTTGTAAATCACACAAAGTGATGTCCCGTGTGGGGTTTGAGCCCACAACACTTGGCACACTAGAAAGTGGAGCGCTTAAACCACTGGACTAACCGTGCAGTCAAATTATTCGCTTGATTTAAGGCAGGACCTGTGCTATGCACAAACCGGACCACTGGTAAACATACTTAAATATTTCAAAGTACATCATCATTTCAGAATGGGAAAGCCTCGCTTCGGCATGAATGGGCCGGCTCGACCGGAGTGATACCATGGCCTAACAGAAAACCGGTGTGAAACAGCGCCTGGTAGGTATTGATATAATCTGTATACCACTAGCCTGGCACACTGGATCAACGGTTAGTAACTTGAACAGCGTAACCAGTCACTAACTGGCTGGTTTTTTTATGGAATAGGTGGCAAACGAGCAGACGTATCGCCTGATGGTAAGCGATTACCGCCGCCCATGGACACCCGCAACACCAGATGCGTTACAAGTGCAGTGCCGGCCTTTGGGGGAGGGGGCGATGAATGGGAGGGGTTGGGGTATGGGCCTTGGGTATCCTTAATCAATCGGCACAACACAGCGCACGCGCTGTTTCACACCGGTTTTCTGTGAGGCTGTGGTGTCACGTAGTTGATGTAAACAATATCGCATACTTGTAAAGCAGCATTCTGTAAAGCATACATTATATGTATAATAAACTGTGATGTATGTGATTTCTAAAATGTGTTCCGCATACTTTGTATTAAATGAAATGTGTTTCTCATTACGAAACTGCACTTGGTTTAGGTAATGCAGAGATAAATAATCGGCCAAGTGCGAGTTGCACTCGCGCACCGTGGGTTCCGTACAAACCTGTAGGTATAATATATGATGAAACAAAACTGTATGCTTTTCATAATTTTTCTTATAACTGAGCTATAAGACGTTTCTTCGTACCAAATTTCAAGATTCTGACTTCACAGGAAGTATCCTGTAAGTTTTGATTCCCTTGCCAGTTGTCGGAAATTTGCAGCATAAACGGCTGTACCTTTTGATTGCTTTGGCTTAGAAGTTTCATTTTTCACAGCTTCAAGGGACTGTAGACATGAGTATTTGATATGAAATTCAGCTTCATATTCAGTAGTATTCAGTCGGACAACAAATTGATCCTATAAGGGTGCCGTTTTTTCCTTTTGAGGTCCAGAACCGTAAAAAATCGGCCAAGTGCGAGCCGGACTCGCGCAAGAAGGGTTTCATACCATTATCTATAAATTTAAAGCGTCTACCTATTGTCATTACCAATATCGAGCAGAAACTATTAACCGCTTCGGCATGCGTGGGCTGGATCGACTGGAGTGATACCACGGCCTCATAGAAAACCGTTGTGAAACAGCGCCTGCACTGTGATTCACCGCGTGAGTGAGGATACCGGAGGCCCATAATCCCTTCCCCCCATCCCCCTCCCCATACCCTTAGGCCGGCAACGGCGGTAATCGCTTACCATCAGGCGATACATCTGCTCGTTTGCCACCTATTGCATAAAAAAAAGAAACGAGCAAAAATTCATGATTGTTTTAAGGGAATTATAAATATTTATTTAATTATGTTTTTTAGGATTTGATGTTATAGCAGCAACAGAAATACCTCATCCCTGAAAATTTAAACTATCTAACTATCGCGGTTCATGAGATACACGTGCCTGCATGCCTGGTGACAGCAGACAACCCTAAAAATCGTTAGCCGCAGAGCACGTTCACGGAAACTGTCGGTCCTCCCGGTTGTCATACCAAAAATCTTTGGCTATGGTTAGGGGCTGGGTTAGGGTAGTTGAATCCCTAAAAAGATCAACATCACACATACACTGTACAGAACATAGAACGACTGTTCTACAGAACTTCAATATTGCCTAGTACCTGAGCGTGGAGGTCTCATAGCAATCGCTCAACCGCATCGTAATAGACTAGACAGACCCCAAGCTAATTTGAAGGAAATGGTTTGGAGGAAGGGATATAAGAAATATCGACTGACTATAAAAATAATTGGGAAACCTATTTTAATGAATCAAACAAATAAATTGAGAATATACATATACATACATATATATACAAATAGTGTAGAGAATAAATGGCGGGAAAAATTGTCTATGATCATCACGTTAATTCAATAAATTAAATAAAAGAATAGTTGGCTATTAATGTGAATAATATTGTGCCGAGTCATATTACAAATAATATTTGAAATATTGACACTTTACGTGTGTAAAGGTTGTTGAAATGAGTAGAAATATACATTATAACCTTCATGCAAAATATAATTTCAGATTATTAAAATAAATACTTGTTTTTTTTGTGTAGCAACATTTAAAGGTTCCACAGTTACCAACCTAAGTTTTTAGTAACAAGCTTCCGTGTTCATTTATTTAATAGTTTATATCTTTGTATGTTTTATAAGAGTAAGGACTCGTTTTAGGATTTTTATGTTGTGGCAACCTCGCTTTCTGTTACTTTATTGGCAGATAATAATAAAGTTGATGACAAAATACAGTAAGCAGATGGTTTTTTTTTTTTTGCAAAAGGCGGTCCCCATTACGTGTTATCCACATTATTTATATTTTTTATCATTAATTCCATCACGACGAAGACTTGAAGACTCGAAGACTTAGAATTGAAGACTTGAAATACTTGACATTGGCAGAAATTGCTGAGCCGGCTGGTTGCCATATCATCAAAAGAAGTAATAAATATCGTAATTTATTTTAACAAAGTGAACTCCAAACTCTCATCTTAAATAAACGCATCTTTATTTATCTGTACCTATAAAACGAAGGCAACTTAGTAAAATCACATTATTTATAACTTTAAGGTTTTCTTTTTAATATTTTGTAACTAACTTTAGCCCGCGTGTATGCCGGTTATCGCGGTAAAAAGTAGCCTTATAGTAAGTATCTCCTTCGCCAAGAATCAAAGTATCGATCGACGTAAGTATCGGTGCAACGGGTTAGCCATGAAAGCGGAGCAGACAGATAGAATTACTTTGGAATTTATGGTATTGGAATGGAGGGATTGATAGGGCTGACTCGACCCGGGTGATACCACGGCCTCACAGAAAACCGGTGTGCATTAGCGCTTGCGCTATGTAGCACCGAGTGAATAAGGTTACAGGAAGCTTATACCCCATTCTCTCTCCTCCCCCAAAAGCCGGCAATGCACTCGTGACGTATCTGGTGTTGCGGATGTCCAGGTACCGCGGTAATTGCTTACCAGCAGGCGATACGTCTGCTCGTTTGCCCCCTATTCCATTTAAAAAAAGATAGTATGGAAATTTGAAAACATGGATATATACGTGTGTTTGTTACCTACCCTTCTATCTTCCTTCATAGCTACAGGCGTCAGAATAACGTACCTCTTTTATACGTAAGTTAACATTTTTAGGCAAAAGAACTATGAGTTTATTTTGTAGTCAGTCGGTCGGACTTAGTTCTTAAGAATCTTACAGGCTATTATTTACTATAACACTAAGCTCTTTATAAGGGGAGCAGTCACCATAATTATACTAACCCTGTTAGGAAGGACAAATAATAAAAAAGATCAAGTAAAGAAGATATTTACCTGTTGTACTATCACTTCCAGTGGTTGTCCAGTCTGTAGCTCTTCCGAAGGTCGTCGTGTTGGCCGAACAGCATACTCACGTTCGCCGATGATCTGAAAAGATACAAACATTAATTATACATCAGACAGATGTATTATTTATTGTAGAAATAAACATATTTCCTATGCATTGCTTTATTTAAAATTTTTGGGTGTGATTACCCAATCGTATATACTTTTGACTAACAACTTAACTTTTTTGGCAAGTCTCACACTGGGGGGAATATATCTGGGTAGTTAGTAACTTTATAAACATTCCACCACCCTACAGCCAGACTCAGTACAGTAAATTGGATAAATAGTTTGCGTTATCTCAATCGAGGATCGAATCCCCAACGCTCGAAGCGGTGCGGCGACGTGATCCTGCGTAAACCACTTCGCTCAGCAAGAGCATTGAAATAAAACATTAGAGAAGTCTTGGTACTGTAGTGGGTTCTCAACTAGAGAAGTATTTTTCCTTACAAAGCTAGCAACTTAAAAATCGGTTTTACTACCCATCTGACTGTTAGATTTTCATTTGAATTGATTGTTCGCATATAGAACGATTCGAAAAATCGTTTGGCATGAACTCCTGCAAGAAAAAATGCTGCTTTATCCTTCGACTGGTGAGATAATTCTTCACAAGCTACCGTGTCTGAGAAACCACAGCGAAAAATAACACACCACATGGTATTTTACTCTGTGGCTATGTCAAAATCGACAGACATATAATAGCTGATGTGTCAACCGCAAATCAAGGGTTACCAGTTAACTGGGGAAAAATAGTATTTTAAATGGTGGAATTGCCAGTAAAGTGGTCCATTTTATTTTTGCAATGCTCTCAGGTGCGCTGGTTACGTACTATTTTTTTATGATTAAGACGATTACACAAGACACTTAGAATAAAAAAGCATGTTAAGATCACGCGTAAATATAAAATAAAATGGCGAATTGGTTTGTTTTTTCATTTAAGTTCCGTGTATGTAAATAAGAGCAACTGCATAAGGTCTACTTAATTGTACATTCAGTGCAATATTCATGTGTATAAATTATATTTATTTTTGTAAGGAAATCTTTTTAAGATGTTTTTACACGTCGGACATTACAGCAAAAACGCGTTGGTATTTCCTCAGACTCACTCTGGGAAGAAAAGCCGAAACAAACAACACAGGTATATTTAAGTCTGTGAACATTCATTAAATAAACTATTAGAGTACTGTATAGGATATAGGTTGAAGAAAAGACCACAGTTTTAAGTGGCTGTGGAAACAATCAAAACTATAAGGTAAACCATAGGATAAAAAATTAAAATGTAAATTGCAAAACAAGAATCGAATAGCATTATGAATGTTTAAAATTAAATACTTTTTTAACATTGCTCTTTATCAAAGTTACATTATTATTATTGCGCTTAGTTATAAATATAATTAATAGATTGAGTGACCATTTCAATCAAACATCGAACGTTTACGCGCGCTCGGTTTTCTGACATCTGTATCAATATGGCTGACATTGGCTGTCAGTTTAACGTCTGTCGACCCTATCGATAGTGATGTTTATTGCGTAAATACGAAATTGGTCAATTTACACGTAGACTGGCTGGGCTATTAAAAAATAAAAACTTGTTGAAAAATTAACAGCTGAATGTTGTTTATGGCTTTATATAAAGCTACACAGAGCTGTATTTACTATTAGCTAAATAGTTTATAATGGCTAAATATCAGTTTCTTTGTATATGACAATAAATATGACAAATTCTTTCATAAATTATTATACACAACCACCACCAACCTAAATATATATTACAATGTGTTGCCCGCGGCTCCGTCCGCGTATATGTCGGTGACTGCGACAAATAGCATGTGTATAAGCTATATTACTGTTAAATTATTACGTAAATCCGTAGAGTAGTTTTTAAGTGAAAGAGTAACAAACATCCATCCAGACTTAGAAACTTTCGCGTTTTTAATATAAGTGGGATTTAAGATAAAAAAAAGTGCGTGCGTACAAAGTACACATGTCAGAAGTGAAACTTCTTAGCTCTCTCCCGCCTCTCGCTCCATGGCACTGTGCGTGATACGACAATCGCTCTGTCTCACTTTTTCTCTCCATCTTTCTCACTTGCTTGCTCCCTGCTCTCACTCCATCGCTAGTTGCTTCATGCTACGTTCGCCCTGTCTTACTCTCTCCCAATCGGTCTCGATCGCTCTCTCTCTCTTTTTCGACACTTCCGTTGCATACGTGCGTGACGTTACATTTGTAAAAAAATTACCCTCATGCGCCTAAAGAAGTTTCACTTCCATAAGTCGTTAAAAATGTGAAGTATTAAAAAAAAGTAAATACCAAGAGCTTGTTTCATAATTATGTAGTTGAAAGTAATTTATATTAGACAAACGATAATAGTAATGATTAGCAAAAAAGTGACAGTAAAGCATAAATCCTCTGTGAAATTTAAACGTTTGCGTTCATTCATAGTCTCTTTAGTTACTTTATATCGTTTGACAAGACTTTTAAACAGATTAAAAAAGTTTTGATTAACGACTTCACTAAATTTAATAAAATTGTCTTCAGTTGTGTTATGGAAGTGTATCCCTGTAGTTTCAAACTAAGAATACAGCGTCTCCATGCCTACTCGTCCCGTGTTTGTTGTTATAGTCAACTAAGTGAGAAGAGAACGGCAAATAGAAGAAAATGTTGAGGGAAAACCTTTTTTTTTACGTGTGAAAACCCCCTCGGGCCTTCACCCCACCAGGGTTTGCGGCGGGGCGGAATTGAACCGACTAAAACCACACGGTGTGCCACTCTGCGCCTGAGACGGGAGGAATCCGGGAACCGCTTTCTTACGCCATCCAGACCATGTTGAGGAAAGACGTATATCAACCCGTCTGCCCTGCGTAGTTTAATATAGCAACACTTCTTTCCAAAGAATCTTATGTTTAACAGTGGATTTGACGTAATGGAAGTTATATTAGTCACGATTTTATTTTTACTCGACTACGGAGAACCCAAAAGAAAGGGAGTTTTGATAGCCTGTATATTTTTATAAGTGCCACCGCCTAAACTACTGAACTGATTTTAATGAATAAGGTGTCAATAGTTTTGTAATTATGACCCGCCGGGTCACATAAATTTTATGAGAAGTTTTTAGATAGTCGGGTTATAGTTCTTTAATTGGGCTTTTGTTACAAACCTAATGTGTCTAAACTAATGTAATGTATACGTACAATAAACTTGAACAATATAAAATATGTAAAAGTGTATTTGGTTTCCGACGTTATCTCAAAATATTATGAATAAAGGTTATTGCAGAAACAACAAAGATTATTTTACCTACTAACTTCTTTAATAAGGTTCGTGTACAGAATATGATGCAGACACAATCGCGTGACGGCCATCTTGGCAACGTAATAACCTTCGCGATCCTACACTGAATGACAGGCACAATTTTGGTAAATAACGACCTGTTCTCAGGCCTGTAATGACACACTCTTTCGTAAAACTATATAAAAAAAGAAATAAACAATAGCACGAATGAGTCGCAATAAAAATAATTATTGCACTTTTGATTTTTGTGTCCATATTCGGTTTAATTGTAGGCTCGACTGATTCAGAGGTCACGTTAAGCAGTCGGTCCCGGTTGTTATCATAGGATAACAGTTGTGAAGCTTAGTTGGAGGCCTTTGGGCGGCTTGAAACATCCAACGGTAAGATTACGTAGCCACAACGTAGTCTTGCCAGTCCCCAACCCGCACTTGGCCAGCGTGGGGACGTTTGGCCTTAACCCTCTCCTGAGAGGAGGCCCGAACCCAGCAGTGGGAC
Organism: Hyphantria cunea; assembly: GCA_003709505.1. Classification (NCBI taxonomy): domain Eukaryota; kingdom Metazoa; phylum Arthropoda; class Insecta; order Lepidoptera; family Erebidae; genus Hyphantria; species Hyphantria cunea. The sequence goes on along the minus strand of PKRV01001311.1, from coordinate 196,068 downwards.
ATTATGGATTATTGATGTATGTATGCTGATTGATGTAGGCTCGACTCTTTAACAGTACACACTTAAAATAACGGCGCTTGAATTTACTACATTTGTGTTTTGTAGTAACATTGATGTATTAATTGCGTTTACATTGACAGTTTTGCCAAAAACTGAATAGTTTTACATCTATGGTATTTTTACTTAGTGATTTGATTCAGTTTTGATCTCTTGTAAGTTCTACTCAACATGAATACAAACAATAAACAATATTTATCACCATTGTTTCGCACTAAAGTTGGCTTAAAGTTAAAATTCAGTATGAAATCAAATAAGTCTTCAAAGGAAGAATGTCAATTATAATCATTTCATTACATTCATATGTAAGTAATAAAATCAATCAAACTAATATAAAACCTGTCTCATTGCATTGCAGCGCTGCCTTCTTAAAAGTTGCTTAAATGCAGTCGCACCGGTTCTCGTTATTTAATCTCGCTAATTAAATATAATAAAACAAATTGTAAGTAGTATTTGGTGAAACCACTGACCTACAAACTTTTTAATAAACTGGCTATGGCCATGAGTTTGGTTATAAATTTTAGGTTTTAGTTAAAAGAAGCCCAAGGAACTCGTATGTTACATCAGCTACTGGTAAACGTCAGTTGGAAATCGATCCATTACTTCTGAAAATCAGCCTAAGCCAACAGTTTAACAACTTATTTTTTTATGAAACAAATAAACACACAGATATAATTGTAAAAAATACATATTATTACTTTCAGATAAACATACATTCCAATTTTAATATACCTAGGCGTTATTAAAATTGACGAGTCGGATATCCGTATCTGTGCCAGCGCATTTAGATATTTTTTTCTTATTTACATTTAAGTTTAATCACTTAATCACACAATATGTTTCTAGTAATTCAAAAATCATTATATTCATTATTTTAATACATAAATAGCAGCCGGAGTTCAAAAAGTTATGTAACAATAATAGTAATCATATCACGAAAAATATCAAAATGAATGCAGTTAACATAATTTCATTTAATAAATTTTAACTGTGTTGCTTCGTCCATTACATCGTTATTCGTTGATTGAAAACTGACGCCAAAACGCCCGCCTGAAATCAACCCACGGGTTCTAATTTCAAACTGGGAACGGCCAATGAACGCGCGATACGATTAGGTACGCCTCGTGATGTACCAATCGAATAACAAAGATGTTTATAAATATCAAGATGGCCGAAACAGACTGTTTATGAAGTGTAAATTGATGGATATGGTAATATAAACTGCAGTTTGATTTAAGGGCTATAAATTTTACAACCACTTTGAAACAGTTGTGAATAAATTAATAAAGTAATTGAGTAGATATTTGATAATGTATTTCAGAAGAGAATGCTGTTATTTTTCATATCACGAGTCAGGAGACATGTCTATAAATTAGTTTGCCTTTATGCCATTGAAATAAATTGCGTGCTGCTAATAAGGTTAGATTGAATGTAACTGTTTTGACACAAAACCAAATAATAAACTCTAAAGATTTATTTGGCACAATGTGTTACTTTTTTTTGCAAACAATGTGTTTTGTTCACGAATTTCTTCTAAAATGTAAATGGAGAATTCCCAAAAATTAAGCAACTAAATTCAAGGTGCAAGCAAATTTATTGTTGAAACCGTAGGTGGTGTTGACAATTTTTCCAACATTGTATGTAAATTGTAAAGTGGCTCGGGTCGCGACTTCCATTGTGCATGCGTGGGTCAAATGTCATTAGCAACAATGGCGGGAAACTAGGGTTGTCAGTATAACACTTGTATACTTACTTATTTTTTCATTTATTCTTTCGATTTCAGTATCATTTTATGATATCGGTTAAAAAGTATTTTACTTGAGAAGATATTTGCTAAATTATAAAAAAAATATTGTGGTCCACAATACATTTCCAATATTCCAATTGTATAATTTTTAGTTTTACTTTAAATTTCTTAATATTTATCTGTTTTCATTTGAGATACAGATTAAAAACCTATTGGTGAGAGCTTTTTTGAAGTGTAGATTATTTTTCTATCCGTCTTTTAGTATGAAAAAGCTCATAATTAAATGAGAGCGATTCATTGCGTCGACTTTTCGCACGTTTTCAGTTTCGTTCCAGTTTTCTTTTTCCTTTTGTTTTGGTTTTTTATTTAAACTCTCGCACTAGAAATAAATCCTATGTCGCGGATGACTTTACAAACATTTACAACAATTCCTACATGAAACGGGCACAAAGAACACCCAGACTTAGTATAACAATATAAATATAGGATTTGAACCTACGACACTTGGCGAAGTAGGAAGCGGCGTGGCGACCGCTAAACGACTAGAACATACGTGGAGTCATTCTATTAAGTATTTTTGATTGACTTAAAGTGTTTTTAGTTTTTGATAATAAATGTAGGCTAAGAGACAGCCCTAAACACTGTCCTGAAGTTTTAAGTATTCATACAAACGTTAGAAACTTCCAATAATTGTTCAACAAGTAATAGTGTTTACTAACGCATACCTATATAATCAATGTTTAAGAAATAACGAAAGAAAACTCCTAGGAAAGCTTCTGACATAGGTAAAGTAGCCAAAATACACAAATGAACACGAAAATCTGCATGATGACTAATTTTGAAAAACTGTTTTATGTTGTTCGGGTACTCCCGAATTATTATTTTTTGTAGTGATATAGTCTTAGAAGGAAAAAAATCTGACTTAAATTTTAAGTTTAAAATTCACGCCAAAACGCTAGGTGGTGTCATGGCGTCCGTTTGTGACGTCTCATCACAGAAGCGACGTCAACGTTTGTCAACCAGTGTCGATTATAGCTCTTAAAAAACAGTATAGTAAACGTCGATTATATCCAAGTGACCTTTATACATAACCTTTATACATAAGTTATTGACTGCCTCTGTGGCGCAGCGGTAGCGTTTGCGACTGCTGTTCTTGAGGTCTCGGGTTCGATTCCCGAGTCGGATCAAATGTTTGTATGATCTACGAATGTTTGTTTCGGAATTTGGGTGTTTTCTATGTATGATATGTATGTTTTTACAAAAAAAAAGTATATATGTATTTATACCAGTTGTTTAGTACCCATAATACAAGCTCTGCTTAGTTTAGGACTAGATGGCGTTGTGTGTTAGATGTCCGAAATATTTATTATTATTATTTATTTATTATAAGTGACGTAACTCGTTTTGATTGGTGTTCAACTTAACATTGCGGATTGTTGTATGCTGTTGTTTTATTTTTACTAATTAACTAGTAATCTCGATCTAAATATGAAAATAAACACGATTTTTATACTCTATGAACCCCATTTTAATCAGTACATAATTTTAGTGGTTCTTGATTACTGTCATCATGCCTATTGTATCTAAATCTGCCTTTTTTATAAGAGGAATATGTGGAGATGCATGCTGGTTGTACTTTATATGTCATAGGAATGACATATTGTAATCGTGCTACTAGGGTCTTTAATGTAACGTCCCGTGCCTGAAAATGCCTTCGTAAATTAATAATAAATAATATAATAAATATTCCGGCATTTAACACACAACACCGTCTAGTCCCAATTCCAAAAACTTGTAATACGGGTACTAGACAACTGACATAAATACATATTATAGTTTTTTTATAGATACATACTTATTGTACATAAAAACACCCAACCTCCTTGTTAACTAAGAGAGGCCGGTGTCTAGCAGTGGACCATTAAAAGCTGTTGACGGGTCTAATAGAATACTCTTATTTTGATACAATACGTAAATAAAGTAATTACTTTCATATTTCTCTTTTTTATTCCGTTTAGGTAGGTATGTGAAATATTCGGTTAAACTGCGGTTATATTCGATATTGGTCTAGTGGTTGACGTATGCGACTGCCAATTAAGAGGCGTAGGGTTCAAATCTCAGGTCGGGCCAAAAGTATCATTGTGTTTTTCTGTTTATAGAAATACTTAATAACAATTCGGAGTATGTTAGTTGGTGTCTGAGAGATCACGTATAGCTGTCGGTCCTGCGCCTGATCTCTCCCCGGTCGTGTCGGTTAACCGTCCCATCGGATTGTGACCGAGAGGGAACAGAGAGTGCAACTGTGTTTGCGCACACACTAGTGCTCTATAATATCACCCGAGTAGTTGGCTGGTTTCCGTTGAGACTGGCCCCCGTGGCCGAAATCGGCTAGTAGAACATCATTCGACAAGTTCATAAGTTAATGCAAATAAAATGTTTGGCAATTACTTAGTAGTTTACGCAAAACGTGTACTTCAATATAACAGTTTTATAGACAGTTTTAATAGATATTTAATATCATAGATTTTACTACGATTTTTTAAAAATATTTTTGCCTATAGACAGGATTGCGCCTGTTGGTAAAAATAAGTTAGCTTATAGTTAGCTTTAGTCTATAGACTAAAGCTAACTTTTGGAACAGTTAATCTTTGACACAGCTCAAAACTCTGTTTGATACTATACTATTCCTTTAGGCGCGTTGAGCACTTTGTGGATAAACAAAACTGGAACTCGAGTCATCGCCCCCGAACGCTTTCCATGAGTTATATGTATACTGTATGTACACTACAGTACTTTGTCGTTACAGCACGCTTCTCATGAAAGCAAACAATAATCTAATAGCTCAACGCCACTTTTCCCAAGTTACTTAGTTTTAACTTCTATTGGCAGTCTTCAAAGACTGCCTCGCATTTTTTAATCCTTGTAATTTCGACTGCCTCTCTTTTGACTCAGTTCCGCCTCCTTTTGATCTAAGCGTGATTAAACCATTCTATCTAAGGCACGCAAAACATACGTTTGAGAAAAAAGTGAAAATCGGTTAGATTGTTTCGTGACACGAGAATTATATACTATAACAGATTTAGTTCACGCTACACGGAATATTTGCTACAGTAAAAGAGGTCTTGTATATTACCTTATTCTCAACTATACTTATTCCAAGGATTTTTGATTTTGGAATTAATTTATCGTTGCAGTTACTAATATGTCATTACTAGAGATTGGGCGTGTAACTTTACACACAATTATCCTGTTTTTGCAACAAAATGTTTAGGTACAATTCAAGAAAATTATAAACTTTTTTACTTCCGAAAATTAAGATTAAGACCTCGATGGAACTACCTACAAGGTATATCCGGGCCCAACCTAGTGACACGCCACATTAACAGGCCGTAGACCTGGAAAAGCTATTCCAAGATCCTAGGGAGTCAACGAGAAGAATTACGAAAAAGGACTTTAACTCCAGGATGAGGTACAAGGTTTCGGAACACAAAAAGTGTAAAGAAAACATTTGAAATGTAGTTTTTAGTAGGTAACTAACGAAACTAATAACGAACCAAGTAATTATATACAACAATAATATATCTACACAAACAAGAAACAATAGGTATAGAAAATAACAACCTGAGGTAGCTACTTCGAAGTATATTCAAAGAAACATTAAATTTTACAGGTGTTTATTTAATTTCAAAACTATTGTAAATGTTATATAAACTTACAATAGAATAAATTATAATATGAAGATATGAATATAACTTTAGGAACGTAGATACCTATATAATCTATAGATATATACTAAAATTGTATGAGGACAATGTCTGTACATTACAGATATTGAAAAAGGGAGGGAGTCTTCATTAAAGTAACACAACTCACACAGCTATTAGTCTAGTCTGTGTGTGTATGTCTCTTTGTCTGTGTATACTAAAAAAACGTTAAAAAAAGAATGACATGCTAATTCTACACAAAAATCCATCGATCCAATGTGGCAGTCTACATCCATCAGCTATTGGATTTTTTCCTCAAATCGTCGGTCCATCGTGCTATTATATTGTCTATGCATTATCGTGCAAGGCGTCTTAGGCCTTAGACTATGTTTGCCTATCTGCTATCTACACAGTAGTCAATAAAAAAAACTTGCACAGATAATTTACTAACACAGATAAAAAATATTTTCTTAGTTTTGCGCGGCAAACAATATAACAATTTAAATAATAATTTTATGTATCTTTTCTTGCACATTATAAACCAGTGTCTGAACAATTATTGTATTTTAAAATAGATTTTAGTTTAAAATGTATATGAAATATATGTCTTCAAGTCCGGATTACCAAGACCTTGAGTAAATACGTGAGATAATACCATTGTTTGAAGCACATAAACACATCTTGGGAATAATCTTAGCCAAAACAATGATATACTAAATATTTAATTAGGACTTGTTTTTAAGTGTGTAGTTTTGTTTATGAGTGCAAAAAGAAAAAGTCGATTCAGCTTCATTGAAGCTGTTTCGTATAGACGTTTTACTAACCTCAAATCTGAAAGTGAAATTCTGGTAATAACATGTATATATACTTTTTTTATGTATATTTATTTATATATTAAAAATCATTAATATTTATATATTAAAAAACTTAACTTATAAAAATTACTAACTCATAAATAACTAAACTAATTATTGTGGTATAATAACTAACCTTCGTCTAAATTTAAATTGGCCTACCGAGATTAAATCTATATAAATAAATAAAATTGGCCTGTCTGTTTGTAATATTAAATCAACCGCTTTTTACTAAATGCATATGTATTCACGGTACATATTTTTTTTAATCTTTGTCTGTCCGTCTGTGTTTTCCAGCTAATCTATGGAACGGCTGGACACATTTTGACAGAACTTTCACTGGCAGATTGCTAATAATATAAGGACTACTTAGTCTACTAGTTTTTTAGCCTAGCTTTGCAACGCGGCGTTAACCGGAGTTATTGTTCAGCCAGTCTGCAATATTTTCTTGGGTTAAATGACGATCGGTGAACCGATTTTGAATATTCTTTTACTAATGGAAAGTCACATTATTTGTGAGTGTCGTAGGCTACATAACTCGAAAAATTAGTACCGTTACATCCGACAAGAATCAGGGGCAAAAGTTAGTATAAAACAAGTCAAATTAATTAAAAAGGAATCCGACTGCTTCAATATCTGTTATCTTTAAATACCGTTAATCACCGTTGAAAATACTTTATTTTGATATCACACGCGATGTATTTTGAAAACCTATTTTTTAAGATTATTTTTTGGCGCCATAAAACCTTAGTTTTTTTTTTGATGTACCCAATATCACTTTCACGACTAAGAAGAATCTATTAACCCCACTCACATAAAAATACGACATGCTATTTAGGCTCTAGGGCGTGCCAAAGAATTACACATACATACACTCGAAAAACATAATCCTCCTTCTTTTGCAGTCAGGTAATAAACGAGGTTTCATTTTAAATAGCTGCTAACGTACCAGGGTAACCGTTTTACAAGAAGGTAGAATTAGATTGTACCGTTTCTCTGTTATTACGCAGAGTCAAGGCTCGCACCCGTCCTCTGTTCATGTCATGCTGCCCTGGTACAATTACTATATATTTACTCTTAAGTATATACTACGTACAAATTGGCTCTACGTCCGTGACCTCCATGCACTTCTGGTAGGCAATTAATTTACGTAAATTAATTCAATGTTCATTTACTGTTGATTTTTTATTGTACGTTTCCTTTGAGCTTTGTGATCATTAAAATTTTACGTTTTTTTACCATAAAAGGAGAATTACTGGCAGTTTATTTATCAACAGCAAATTCTTTTTGAGCCTACAATCTGATGGTAACTCTTATTGTTACATCCTGGTCCTTTCAGTTAGCACAACGCACATGCCCTGAAGTTTATCGGGGTAAAGTCTTTTACATTAAAGGACAATAACATATTTTTTGTGGCTTTGTCGAAAATTACCTACAGTATATAATGTTCTTACTAACAGCTCTCTCCTCTAACCCTCTCCTGAGAGGAGACCCTAGCCCAGCAGTGGGACATTATGGGTTGTTGATGATAATGACTAACAGCCCTCAGAAATTCTGTTTTTGACAGTTGTCCCTCTTGACAAAAGGTTGACCTATTCTTTTAGACCGTAGATATATTGTAACTTTTATATTAGTTATATCTAGATTTATAGCACAAAGATAAACCTTGGTAGTTTTTTAGTTGCTATTATTATATAAGACTATGTTTTTTTGTATTTGATAAATAAATATATATATATGGCATTTCTCTATCCTCAGATAAACAAATTCTAAAAAATCAACCACAAAAGCATCATTAAAAATCCTAAGATAAAAATGTTCTTTCTATGATCATTTTATCTTTTGAGAGGGAAAACCTTGAAAGAATACGGCGGCAATCTAAAGAAGATTCTATAATAAATTTAAGAAGTGACAGAAATGACATTATAAACGGGTTGTTTTGTCAACAAGCGAATGTGGAACTGTCGAGTTGACCTTCCAATTTTACCTTTTTATCGTCATTTGCTTTATCGTCGAAATCTCACGTATTTAGGTACCTACTTACAGTCAACTACTAAAACGTTCTAATAAATTTAAAAAAAAATCACATAGACATGTCATGGACTGCCGACAGAAGTGTATAATATATTGTCTATGAACAAGCAATTGTTTAAGCTCACCTAAAATGGACCTTATTACTCTTTTAATAAAATGCGCGATAAAAATATGTTAAAAATATATTTCATGGAAGGCGTTCGGTGACAGTGACGCGGGTTATATGATTTTTGTGCACTTAAAAAGTGCTCAAAGCACCTAAAGAAGTTTTCACTTCAATAGGTACCTACTTTAAATAAATAATAGACACTGTTTCTACCGGCTTCGGAAGACGCAATTTTCAATGAAAGAAACGTGGATAAGTCGGTTATGATAATTTGTACCCAAAATCTTGAAATTCAACGCGGCCTTCACCACATCCGTCGAAACCGTGGGACAAAACTTGCATGCGTCTAAACTTTTTACTGGACATAAAATAATGAGGTTATTATAAGAATAGCTAGTTAGATATTTCGGGCTTCACAACATTCATCTGCAACTATTTAAAAGAAACAACAAAATAATCTCAAGTTAACCAGTATCTAAAGAAAACTGAACTTTTTAATTATGATAGGCCTGCAATGTCCGTGTTTGTTTGTGTGTTGTTGGACAACGAATGTGGAGTTTCTTATTCCTTGAATATCTCAAAAGGCGACTAAGAGAATACACACAGAATAACAACACTGCAAGGAGAAGGAAAGCTAGACGCACGAAAAGAGGGGTCCAAGCATACCATTCCAAAATATTTTTGCCGTGGTGCCTTATAAATATTGAAGAAATACATTCATAAACTCAGTTTATTTTTTCAGTTACAATGAAGTTGTCTCATAGTATGGACGACATTTTTAAAGACCATCACGGCCCCACCGAAAACCTGTTTGAAACAGCGTTAGCGCTGTTGCTCAGAGTGAGTGAGGATACCGGAGACCCATATCCCAAACGAGGGGTTCCCATCCCCCTCCCTATCCCTCAAAGTCTAGCTATGCACTTATGAGGCCTGTGGTGTTGCAGGTGTCCATGGGCGGCGGTAATCGTCTACGATCAGGTCATTACGTCTGATCGTTTGCCCGCTATTCAAAGAAAGTAAGGAGATCCGCAGTAATTACTTTAATTATAAATCCACATATTTTACACAAATTCTTGCAATCTTCAATGTGTATTAGTAACTTTCAGTTACCTTTAAATATGTCTATTTAGGTAGCCCTTTCGGTAGAGGTTCTTGCCAGCGTAAAAAATTGAGATGTAAATAAAAACAGTGACTTGACTATTTCGATATTCTAAATCATATTTAGGTATCTAATTAAACATCCAATATATATTTTTGACATTCAATCGAATACATAATGTAGTTTTAGAACTGCATAAATAATTATTGAACGTTTGACCTCTCAAACGTTATAAATGGACTTCAAACGAATTGAAAACCAAAAATATATATTGCTTAAAAACAAGGCTCCTTTAAATAAATAACCAAGATATATATCTACTTACATAAATTAATTAAAGGTTAGTAACATATATTTGATACGTTTACAATTAATCAATTAATAGTGTTTTTTACAAGCTTTTATTTAAATATGTTTGTTAGGGTCAAATCATCTTTTTTTTCAAGTAGTATAAAAATAAATATATAAAATAAAAATAATGATATAAATTTGAAATACGGAAAACTTATTTATCATGAATGACATTTAATACACGTTAAAATTGTTCAGATCGTATTTGAACGAAAGCTAATGTAAATTTCTAATACTATAATGATTTTTGACACGTGACGTATGCAAGAAACGCGCGAAAATGGATAACCTTTCTTTAAATTCTTTTTATTTCTTTCTCTGCCCTGGCATTTTCGTATAAAAAATTAATGATAAAATAAACTATTCTATATAACATATGCTATAATGTTCATTATGATTTGTGAGCATTTAAATTACAATTCAGCTAGTGAACACAAATCAATCAATAAAACTACTTAATTTGTAAAGCAAATAACCTATAAAATTTAATTTAAGTGTTCAATGTGTTACTAAAACAACAACTTAGATGTGTGTAGACTAAAGCTATTAAATCATGTATGATAATTTATATGAATTAAAAATGCTACGGTTTTAGTGCATGCAGCAAAAAATATACCAGACACTTTTTTACGGTTCATCGTGAACTCATTTTGTTACAACAAAATGTAAAGCACTTCAGACTGACATTCATAAACATCGAAAGCAAAGAATAGAATAATAATATACTAAGCATAATTGTGAATAGTCCTCATAAAACAGGGAATTTTAATTGGACTCAATATAAAAAAATTCTATGTATTCTGCTTTATTGCCGCCATTTTTGAATCGATTTAAATCATTCTTTTCATATTAACATGAATAAAGGAAATGTATAACACGGTGCCCCGGAAATTATGGTTTAATATTATTCATGATGATTTAAAGTCGGTGAGATGTTTTTGTTAATATTATTTTAAATTATTCTATCAATTTTTATGTAAAAAAGTTCTTGGTTTGTATTTCCTTCATAAAAGTATACCACGGAATATAAATAAAAATTTATCTCTGTCTCTCACACACATACAAACTCAAACTCTCTTTAGAAGATTTGATTTAAATATTATATTTAAATATTTTATTATATTTGACTGCCTCGGTGGCGCAGCGGTAGCGTATGCGACTGCTGTTCTTGAGGTCTCGTGTTCGATTCCCGTGTCGGAACACGAGAACTCAAGAACAGCAGTCGCATACGCTACAAATCATAATGATCTACAAATGTTTGTTTCGGAGTTTGGGTGCTTTCTATGTATGATATATATGTATTTACAAAAAAAAGTATATATGTATTTATACCAGTTGTTTAGTACCCATAATACAAGCTCTGCTTAGTTTGGGACTAGATGGCGTTGTGTGTTAGATGTCCGAAAATATTTATTCATTTAAATATATCTCGAAGTCTATCTCCAGCTGTGGATTGAAAGGCTGTTGATAATACTACAGATGGAAGCACGCTTCGGCACGAATGGGGCGGCTCGACCGGAGTGATGCTACAGCCTCACAGCAAACCGAAGTGCAACAGCTCTTGCACTGTGTTTCACCGAGTGAGTGAGGATAGCGGAGGCCCACACCTAAATCCCCCCACCATCCCCCAAAGGCCGGCAATTCACTTGTGTTGCGGATTTCCATGGGCGGCGATATTCGCTTACCATCAGGCGATACCCCGCACGTTTGACATCTATGTCATAAAAAAATGCCATTCTTAATAATTTCAATTTATTATATATTCAATTCAATTTATAATAATTTAATATAGTCATCAAATTAAACAATTACCAGTGAATCCTATTAAAAATGACAATAAATCAGCAACTACTAACTAAACGTTTTATACTGTACCACTATCTATCTATACTATTGTGTTGTACTATAATATGATAACTAATTTAGTTCTAGAAACTTTATAAGAATCTCCATAATTGATATAAACACTTATTAGGACATCAAGATGACCTTGTATTCCTCAATAAACTCTCGCGTTTAGACTAAGCATTTGGATTAAATTGTAGGTACTTTTTTGTAGATGGCAACTTGTCTATCTGTTTGGCACTGCAATACAGAAAAAAAAACAATATTGGCGCTCCCAGAATAATTATATGTACCCAATATATCATTACATGTAAAAATGTTATGTAATATTTATTTAATTGCCTAACAGATGATAAATAATAACTCCGGTTGACGCTTAACTTTTTTCTTATTGACGTTCGTTTATTACGTCAATTAGCTGTGTGTGTCAAATATTATGACGCAGTTTGGAATTTGACAACACTTGGCGGGAAATCTGTATCATTATGTTGTAGACCAGTTTACAAAGCCAGTTGAAAGTCGTGTTTTTTTTATATTGTTTGACTCTTTTCTCTGCCTAATGGAAAGCACGAGAAGAATCCGAGAATGGTGGTCACGAACCTCAATGCGCATAAGGACATCCCAGGATGGTGACCTACACCATGGCGGATAAGGGAGATGCTTTTTCAGCCCCGTTTATAGTATCATAGTCGTGTTTTTGTCGTCAAATATATGTGTTACTACTTCAAGATCTGGACTAAATTTAAATGGGTCCACACGGGAAGCACCAGCTTTCAAATCAAAACATAATCATCAAAATCGGTTCACCCAGTCAAAAGTTCTGAGGTTTTATTTTTTATGTTCGTAACGAACATAAAAATCACCTCCAGACCTCCAGAACCTCAGAACAGTCGAATTGATAAAATTCTTCTTATTTTGAAGTCGGTTGATAACCAATTCATGGACCAGTATACCAAGTGACTTTTTTATTGCTATTTAACCTACATCGATAGTTTTGTTAAGAAAAAATGTAAGACAGGTAAAGCTTTTTATTTTAGGTCATTTTTATACACAATAGTAAATTAGTAGCAAGCGCTATGTATTGGATGTAAATATATATATATATCTATATAAAAAATATAATTACTTATTTATATAATAAATTAATAAGTAATGAGAGATAAAAGACAAAAAAATATTTTAGCCTGAAAAATAAAATAGATTATCTTGACAAAGATGAAGACAAGTAACAAGTTAAGCTAAATAATCTAAATCATAATCTTTTCATTTGATTATGTCTGTTATGTCACGGATATCAGACACATGATAAACATAATTAATTTAAAAAAAAATGGCGTAATCGTAAAATAAAATTAGTTGGGGACTTGCTTTATCTATGGATTTACTACAGGTTCTGTAAAATACTAACTTTTAAACTTTCGCGTTTCATGATATAATAATTATTTTCACGGGAAATAACGCGATCAGTTATTTAAAGGTCAACCTGTGACCACATCCAGTGCCACCTCGAAACGTCAGGCAAATCAGAGCTATGTAATTTAGATAAGGTTCTTTTTTTTCTTTTTTTTTATATATATATATTTAAGCTGCCAAAATGACTCTGCCCTGCCTGATGGAAAGCATGAGCAGAATCCAAGAGTGGTGGTCACCATCCTCAATGCGAAAAAGAACAATGCAGCATGGTGACCCACACTATGGCGGCCTGGGGGGAAAGGGGATGGTGAGGGGGATAGAGGGCGTTGGCTCACTCACTCGATGAAACATAGCGTAAGCGCTGTTTCACACCGGTTTTCTGTGAGGCCGTGGTATCACTCCGGTCGAGCCGGCCCATTCATGCCGAAGCGTGGCTCTCCCACGGTATGTTCACGGTTCTATGAAACCTTGGCATCAGACAACTGTAGTTAATAGAGAGTTTTATATCTACTTAAAATAAATTTTTATTTCGTAAATACAAAAATTACACCTTAACCACTTCTATTCACAGTAAACTGCATGTCAACGACATTCATCTACGTATCTCACACAAATATGAATAGGCCTAATTAGATAACTGTATTTAACGCTTCTCAATATCTATCTATCAGTCGTACATTCCACACTATGCCAAACAGGTAACCTAGCGGTGGTACCTTATCTGGTAACCTTTACTATCAGGTAACACGTCTAATTATTTGCCTACTATCACCATAAATACGGGTTCGATTCTTGTCAGGTTTAGGAGTGTTATTCAGTTTTACTGATTAATAAAATGCTTAAAAAGACCGGCGTTTGGAGGTAGGGTCTTAAATCCCGTGCCTCGTAAAGCACGAAAAATCGTCGGTCCTAAGGCTTTTCTCTTCTCGGTCGTGTCAGATAGCCGTTTCATCGGAGTATGAGAATGAGGGAACAAAGAATGTACCTGTGTTTTTGCACTATAATATCTCATAGGTAGTTTGCTGGTCGCCGTTGATAAATTAGCCAGGTATACATATCATGACGATAAAAAACTTTGTATAAGTTATATAGGTACATAATAAATAATAATTACCACACCACATTTTAATGTTGGTAACACCAGGTAATTTAAAAGTCAGAAATCATTAAGTTTGAACAAGTGAAGCCATAATTAATCAGACGGACCATTTCGTACAAAACCTTGGTTACTTGACACATTTAACCCATCAACTGCAAACGGCCTTCTGTAGCAGGTTATTTAACTTCTTAACCCGTACTCCACTGTTATAAGAAGTGCAAACAACGTAAGAATTATCGTAGAAAAAATAATTTTAATTTAATGAGCAAACGTATAGTGATAATTGGTAGGAAGTTGTTTATGTAGCGTTAGTTCAATAACGATTTTGTGTTTATTGACGTAGCTTTTAAGTCACAATTGAGCAGAAATTATGTCATTGGTGTTCTTTATACGGCAAATATAAAAAAAATATTACATATTTCAATAATTTTCATCGATAATTTAATATTTTTGTTGGAGTTATAGTAATTTTATATTCTTATTTCTGGAACTTTAAAGAAAACCAGAAGACATTTGTAAAGAAGAAGAAGTTCGCTGTCTCTAGATTCCTTGAAATGCAATGGACAATACAATTCTACGATTAAATTCTACCATTATGATAATAGGCGAATAATGACATCCTTATTAGCCTATAATCGTAATGGTAGAATTCCTTGAAAAACGTAGAAAACTACTAGAGGTATAAATGCTCCCATATTGTGCAGATATGTTCTTCCACAATTAAATATTCTAAATTTAAAATCCATCTGTCTGTTGTTAAAATAAAGAATTACATTTATGAGTTGTTATTGCGAAGAACAATTATTCTATATCTATTCTATTTTGTGACACAATTTATTTACAAAATATCCTATGCTAATAGATGACTTCAATAACCACTTAGTTAAGGATCCCGAGTGTTGACATAAACACGCCAGTTTATGTAAGCGAGTGTACTCTGACGTCATATCCCTCTCTGTAAATGTGTAATGGCGTCATTCCTTATTTGCGATAGATGGCTAAGACACCATTCCGTACAGCCTGTTTGTTTTTAAATGGAAAAATATAGAAACTCTTTAATCTATTTATTTTTGTATTGGTATGAGGAAAAGAGTAAGAAATTTTTATAAATCCATTTATTAAAAGTCTGACTGACCTTGACAACTTTGTACAGCGTCTCTCTAAATGAAAATATACTCTCCGTTTCTGGAATATTCTTCATTGCTGCTGGGCTTCTATCTGTCGTAGTACGGTGTTATATAGCGTATAGTTTTCCTGAATAAATTGGACGTTCAAAACTAAAATATAAATTCAATTCAATCCAGTACCTGTTGAGGTTGGTGCGTTCAAACAAACTTTACAGCTTCATGGATGAGTATTTTTTTAAAGACATTCACTAACGACCTTAAGTTTGCTAAAAAACGGCGTCTAAGATAAATACGTAAATCACTAAAGTAATAAGCCACTAGTTAAATTTATCATAGAAATTTTGAAGCTTGCTTGCTTGTCACGGCGAGATCAAGGTCTGTCATAGTTCGAGATGAACACTATTGGAAAATTTTGGCTTATTTTAACGCAAAATGGCTGTTATGTAAGATGGCTCAGGACCTTTGGAGCTGTTTTATGGTACCATTAGTCATATCGGCAGCTATAAGAGCTATCATAATGAGACGCTCATAGCCCAGTTGCACTCGGTGATTAGAAACAATCAGCGAGGGCAAGGAACGACGGCGCGGTCAGTACCTGGATGGGTGACCGCTGGTGGCATGTTACCATGAGCGTCTCCGTGATTCGGAGATCACGTTGTTATCATAGGATAACAGTCGTGAAGCTTAGTTGGAGGCCTTCGGGCGGCTTAAAAACATCCAACGGTAAGATTACGTAGCCACAACGTTGTCTTGCCAGTTCCCAACCCGCACTTGGCCAGCGTGGGGACGTATGGCCTTAACCCTCTCCTGAGAGGAGACCCGAGCCCAGCAGTGGGACATTATGGGTTGTTGATTGATTGATAAGAGCTATCTCGGATTGGTAGTCACTCGTGTTAAGCATGGTAACTCAAGGTTCTTATTTATACGAGCCTGCCAAAGTAACCCTCCTCTGCCAGATAGCATAAAAAGAGTTCAAGACTAGAGGTCTCCATACTCATTGCAAATCCAGACAATGCAACAATGCAGCTTGGTGACTCATACAATAGCGACATTATTAAGATGCTTCTGCATTACTGGATCTTCGGTCTCACATTCACTAACGAAAAACATCAGCACAAATGTTGTTATTTTAGGTTGGTCTTCTGTGAAAGGGTAGTGTGGCAACTTCCACATACAGCGCAACAACATAAATATACGACGGTGCCATCTACCGAAGAAACATCGAACTACGGAGTATCGAAAAAACTAAGAAACTACCAATCCTGCATCGCGCAATAGAAGTTCTCGTGACGATTGATATATCTACAACTTCTCAACATCAACCGTTGGGCAGCGGCCAGCCAGATATGATCACCTCGCCTGGTTGGAGGATCCTCCCTTTGTGTTGGAAGGACATGATATCCATTCCTCCACAGTATCGTCCCGGTAGAATCAGCCCGTTCGTGCTAGAATCAGCTTGGCTCTATTACTAGAAACTGCTATACCTTTTTTGAAATATGCTGTATAATGATAGATGACTAATGCAATCATAATTGAACTTGTTACATTATTTTGGCAATTAGCTAACTAAATGAATATAAGAAAGAAAAATGTAAAGTTACATTTAACAAAAATACAACTTAGAAATTAATGATATAAGTTTTTTTAAAGTAAAATTTACGACGCTTTAATTCGTAATAGCAATCTATAAATAAATTATATATATATAATAGTGGGTCTTAAGTGTGCTATGTTTGATTTCTATAATATGTATGACAGAATCGCCTAAACACCCGGAAATTCACCCTAGTTAAAATTCAAACAAAATTCTCATAGTAGGTATACCAAAAAACGACATTTGCGGTTTTCGATTCAGCATAAGATATGCGGGGTTCTTATAAAGATCAAGATCTCAGAAACGGTGTTTAAAAAATCTTAGATAATCCCTTCTTCACATAGTTCATCACCAATTCGTTCAAGATTTTCCTGATGTATATTTGCCCATCACATGCGATATACCATGGTAATAGTAAATACAACTACAATACCAAAATGAACAGTAAAATAGGACAGAAATATCTTTTTAAACCCATTCAACAACGGCCGTGACATTCGCGAATCCTTCAAACGCTGACAAAGTCTAAGACTAGAATACTAGACACATATAGCTCTATTGATTGTCATCTATTCGACAAAAGACACTGATAATACTGTAGCATTGTTCGCTGATACATATTATGTAAATAAGGATCTATTAGATATGATAAAACCCTGGTTTTCCAAACAGAAATATACGCTAATCGCTGACTACATGAATTCGGTGGCTTATTTTAAGAACAAATAATCCAATGACGTAAATATGTTGGAAATACTTTGGCTACAAGCGAACCGGTATCGGAAAGCTACTTGTGTTTCTATTAGTTAATGTATTGTATATTTAATCAGTTTTTTAAAGAGCACAAATGAATAAACCTGTCACCTGAATGAAAGCGGTTCCAGCTACGAACACCTACAGTTTAAGATGCGTTGAAGCTCTTTGAATGCCTCTCCCAGATATAAAAAGATAGAGTGGTTGATCCTCTAGTAATCTTACACGTTTACTGAAAAGCAAAGGAAAATATTGCTTAATACTGCGAAACTCCGCTCAAACTGGACTTTGTATTTTTGTTTAAATATTCCCATCGAATCACGGACCTTGCGTTTATATATACTTAAAACTAATGTTCTGTTCAATTTCTGTTTGTATTTCTTATATATTTACAAGTTATTAACGACCTATACTATAATAATGTCATTATTGATTATTTAGACACATACTTAATCTATTGGTCTGCGCGAAAATCCACTTAAAAATTATTTACTTAAGAGTTTCAAGCAACCAAACTAAAACATGCATATTATACGTGACAAATTAGTAAAGTGAAGTTGTATTTTCCTAACTAACTATTAGTACTTATTTATTATTTATAAGTTAGAACTCTGAGAACGCCTTTTTTACAAAGTTACCGCGCAATTCTATAACACAAAAAAAATATCATAAACAATTTTTTCTTTTAGAGTAACCAGTTTTGACAACTTTTCTTTTTTTATTACGCTTACGACAGAGGTATTAAATGGCATTATGGTATATGTTTTACACTATAAATATTAGCCTAACAATATTTCATAACATAAATACCGCGTTACATGTGTATTATCTATATATTTGAATAACACACATAAAACGTTATGCAAATCCGTAAATTGAAATATTATTCTAATGTCTTTATTTAGAGATATATAAGGATTGCGAAAAAAACCATTAAGACGATATTATAAATATAAATAAATAAATATTTTTTGGATAATTTCAAAACTATGAGACAACCGATTGTGTCTTTCGGTCTAAGACAATATTATGAATTGCGAAATAGCCCGTAAGAATGTTTACTCTATCGTCATTGAAGAAGACTAGGGGAGCCTATGAGCAAGAGTTTTTTTAAAGTGAGTTTTAGACCATTGCGTACGCAATACTTCAGCACGACCTCAAGCAGGACTTTAATTGGTAAACAACAATAATCGCAGTGAAAATGTTGAGTTTTCTGTCAGACTTGTATAAACTCCTTGGAAAAGGACGTTAATACAATTCTGGAACAAACCTGGTGAATGATTTAACTATAAATTTTTAAGTAATACCGTCAAACTAATATTGCACCAGAAAATGACATTGTTTTAATGAAAATAGAGGTACGGAACTTTACGGTTACCAGTGTAAACTCGTGAATATATCACTTCCGTAAAGTTGCAGTGATTCCCCGTTTTGTTTGATTAAATACAACACGCCAATGTTCCTACTAATGTGTGACATTTATGAGCAATTAAAAGAAGCGAGGCCGAGTTAGATTGCATAAAGTACACAACTTATGTGACGTATACTTTTGTTCAAATTTTAGTTAAAATAGTTGTTTAAAACTAAAAGTTAAAATAGTTGTTTAAAAACAAAAGAATAGTTTAAAACTAAAAGCCGCAGGTTCTTAATTTAAAAGCAGAAAGAAAATTCATTACTTTTTCTAATTTGAAATTGGAACACTCGAACTCCATCCATTTGTATTGAGCATCTTTTTAAATGTAATTGATAGGCTTTGGTAAACGCCGAAGCGTCCTTTCAAGTTGAACACACAGCAGAGGTGTTGCCACCCACGCTTATTCCTATGGTGTCTGTTGTAAAAAAAACATAAGATGTTATGTCATCGATCCTATGATAAAACATATTATTTTTATCCAAAGACATGAATTAAAAATAAATGTTACACGGAAAACATAACATACATAACAAACCACTCAAGAATTGCATCACAATGAAGCAATTACTGTCGTGCAGTGGCAATTTCGTAACACACTCCATTCTGATCGATACCATTCGATGTTAATAATCCCATAAATATAATGTCAGCAATTTGCGGACAATCTTTAATGGTAAGCTAAAGTTTTATAATTTGCTAATGTGTTTTAACAGCACCACGTTTTTCGGGTGACGATATAAACTATGTGCAGAAGATATTTAGCTGGTTTAAACTTTGGATTGGTCTAAATTTTGAATTCTCTTATAATCAATTCTCTTAATTCATATTTATTTCAAACTTTATGTACCTTGTACATCGGCGAACTTAATACACAGGGCATTCTCTTCTAGTCAAGTTATGTAATTATTATTTTAACTATAGTATGTAACAATATAAAGCTGAAGAATTTGTTTTTTTTTTTGGCTAAAAACGTTAATATCAGGAACTACTGGACCGAATCGACAAACTATTAATGTTGAAATGAACGTGTATCGAAGAAGGCTCTAAGCTCTAGCGTCATGGCGACTAAACGACTAATAATTTTTATATTAGCTTACCAGAACCAGGACTGAATTAGAATGTATTATTTCTAAGTTCATAACCTTTGCATTTTCGCCTAGAAACTCTATTAAAATGGTAATCTTGACTAATGTATTATGGCGAATTGACGATGACTCTGTGTTGCCAATTGTAAATAATCCACGTGTAAAATCGGTAACTATTGAAGGAACATTTTATCCACAGTTACACATCGTTAACTACACTGTAATTATACTTCATCTCAAACCATTATCATGTTTTATCACAAATATTAAAATCATGGCTGCCAACTGGTGTTGGAAAGTCTGTTTTAAGATTCTTATGGAAGGACAATATGTGAACACAAAAATATATTTTGAATCAGATAGTATTTTTCAATTCCTCTTGATTTATTTGGGACTATATGCTTAAAAGCAGAGATATCTGTCGTTAAATTTTATTTTTGTAACAGTAAATTCTAAGTCGGTAAAACTTCGTAAACCTGAGCGGAGATCAAGTGTATGTGTCGAAATAGGCGTGGTGAATACATATTGTTCTTTTACCTTTAGAATGGTTCTAATTAAATCAGAAATATCTAACATCTACTTAAATCATTGATATAATTTAATTGGACTGAAGAGTTAAAGATATAGGAAGAAAAAATATATCAATTACTTTTTCTACTATTACGGTAGAAATTTCCTGAAGTCTGCAACACTAATAACTACCCATCTAAAATTCTACTTTATGCGTTTTATCCTTATAATTTATTTATGACGAAGAAAACGCCAATTACAAAAACTGTAGCAACAAAGTAAGGCATAATAAACAGTTTTCAATGTAATTAGTATGCTGGTATTGTTAGTTTCTGAACAGAAAACGTGCAATGTCAATAGAGGAACTAGGAAACGAATGGCGGGAGATTGACGCCATTGATGGTTGTGTTACGTAAAATACATGTATTCCATGTTTGAAATAAAGAAAATCACTGCTGGTTTTAGTTTGTCTAATACATCTAGTACATCCCGTAGAAAGCTGTTATTCAAATAAGGCGCGAATTTTGTTTGACACATAAGTTAATTTTATAACGCTAAATTATATTATTTTAATAAAAAGAAACATAAAAAAGAAGGAAATAAGTATTTTTAACAGAATAAGCTAAGAGTGCCTACACAATATTCATCTTTGAGAATGAAATACATATTTCAGTTTTAATAATAATGTATAATGTGTATAATATCATATTATGTCCATGACGGAAGTACATACATATATGTTTCGTGCAAGTTTGACATACTGTTATTTAATCTCTTTGAATTATCATAAAATAGGACATGAAGCAGGGTTCAAAGATAGTTTTATTTACTTTAAATAAGTTTGAATTGCATATATTAACTTTTTGAACGACCATAAATATATGCAGCAAATGATAGATAAGTTATTATTGACACTCACTTAAAACAAGCTGAAAAGAAAAGTTAACAGGAACGCTCATAGATATTTAAGTAAACGTACAAACGTTATAGTACCGATCTCTTATTTCATACATCCTCTAAAAACTACAGTATTGTCTATGGTATAATACATTTCAGTCATCTGTCACCGTGGGAGAGCCACGCTTGAGCATGCATGGGCCAGCTCGACCGGAGTGATACCACTGCCCCACAGAAAACCGGTGTGAAACAGCGCCTGCGCTGTGTTTTACCGAGTGAGTGAGGCTACCGTAGGCCCATAATCCAACCCTTCCCCTCATCCCCCTCCCCATCCCCCAAGACCGGCAACGCACTTGTGACGCCTCTGGTATTACAGGTGTCCTTGGGTGGTGGTAATCGCTCATCATCAGGCGATACGTCTGCTCATTTGCCCCCTATTTCATAAAAGAAACTATCAGTTCTGTATCTGTTAACTTTACATTTGGCTTTTGACAGGTATTAAATGACATGAATTGCTCACTAATTTAAATAGTCACAACATCGCATCACTTTTATGGGTAATTCCTACATAGGACGACTATTATCGTGAAATTCAGGTATTAGTACAGAAACCAGGATTTATTCTATTACACCAATTAATTTAAACTAAAATAGTTTTATCTTTCATGGAATATTTCCTTGCTAGTAAAGAGACAGTCAGTTTCTTCTATCAATCGAGTTCAAGCAAGAAAAAAACGAATGTGTCTGAAATGTTACCTTGTATTCTTCATATTTGTCTTGAAAATTACCTGAAAACAAACAATACATTGAGAATGATAAAATTAATTTTTTGAGCTTCTTATCACTATATAAACAATAAAATAAAAAAAGCTTGCGACAAACATAAAAAAAAGTTACAAGCATGTATTAACTTCATTTTAACTTTCTGAAACCTTGATGTTTAAGACGTAAACCAATATATGGCATATTTTTGGTAATTCAACATTTTTTATAAGCTGCTAACCCTAAATCCGCTTGTCAAGATAATGACACATGATTAATCTCTATCGGCTATATTTATTTTAGCATCACATACACAATTCTATTTTTAAAACAATAATAATACAAGGGAGGTCAGATCGTTAAGTTCAACCGTGTGTAACACTTAATGACGCAACGTATTTAAATGTACATGTTAGTGATTGATGCATTTATATTGTCTATGGTCAGAGATCAGGACCACAGGTGAGTGAAGCCATATAATTGCCATATAAATAAATTTATATACTTGCCAGGCTTAAAATAGTCAACAGTATAAAAAAATAAGAATTTAAATATTCGCTTCTTTCGGACGTTACTTTATAAATTAAGACTTAGGTTTGCCTGTAAATAAATTAGTAATCCCAAATTCAATAATTTTCAACCACCTATCAAATATTTCATAGCTCATAGCCCAGTTGCACTCGGTGATTAAAAACAATCACCGAGGGTAAGCAATGATAGCTCGGTCAGTACCGGATGAGTGACCGCTGGTGGCATGTAACCATGAGTGTCTCCGTGATTCGGAGGTCACGTTAAGCAGTCGGTCCCGATTGTTACCATAGGATAACAGTCGTGAAGCTTCGTAGGAGGCCTTTGAGCGGCTTATAAAAATTCAAAGGTAAGGTTACGTAGCCACAACATTGTCTTGGCAGTCCCCAACCCGTACTTGGCCAGAGTGGGGACGTATGGCCTTAACCCTCTCCTGAGAGGAGACCCGAGCCCAGTAGTGGGACATTATGGGTTGTTGATGTGATGATAAAATATTTACATAATTGAAATATAACATTCAGAGAGGTGTATTCTATACGAAACGATATAGGAAAATGTGTTATTTCGATACATAAAATCAGCATACATGATAGAAAAACGCCTAAATAGTGATGGGACACGTACAATATTTACTTTAGTATTATATGTTAGGATTACAATAAACTTAATTCCATGATAAACATCAACCGACCACCAAAGAAGACTTAAGGATAAAAAGCGAACCCGTAGATGAAAAAAATAAAGTTATCGGGTAACATTAACACCTGTAGAGATGGCAAGACAAAGGTTAAACTTAAACTGTTGTCTCTGGTCGGGGCTGCAGACATCATACTCAAGGAATTGCTTAAAAAATTAAAATATAATTTACTGATTGACATCAGAAATATATGTTTCGTATATTTCTAGTTAGAAACTTACACACATAATCTGTGAAATTGACAAATTAAGAATACGTAGTATCACCCTTCCCATTAAGTCAAAATAGGCAGACACCTTTATCAAATGGGGAAGCAATACGGATAAAATAGTACGGGTTATAAGTGAGCAATATTTGATTACTATGTATGGCAGGATCGCCTAAACGTACGTACATTCACCCTTGAACACAAGATCCCCATAGTATACCACCATAGTATATGAGAGTAAGACTGAGAGGTCATTTCCCTTCCTTTGTTGTAAATTCCATTCGTGTTTCAAATTTACCAATTTCCAGGCTCCATGTCTTTTTTACTCAATTTAAATCAGTTACTTAGCTGTATTAATTTAAATGTGTTTTGACTTTTATAATGGAATAAACACGTAATATTAAGTCCAACAGTAAAAAAAGATATTTCAATAAATTTTTTTTCAATTCACAAACAGCTGTTGCAACGACACCATTTTGACGCCATTTATCAAAAAAATATTGCACAGTTATACAAATATATATAGGTATTTACAGATTATTTAAAAGTTGACCTAACTATACTTATTGTAATTTGTAATGAGAAACAAATTAATACGTCAAATTTAGGCAACAGAAAATATATTACCCCAAAAAAAAACTTAAAGCTTTTTGTAGCTTTACTACTCATTTCAAATGCTTTTATGAAAGGTTATTTCTGAAATTATTCTTCTTTGTAAAGTTTTCAGTAAGTATAGTGTTTATTTAGTCGTCTCAATAAAACCGGACCTCGCGTAGAATCGACGTCCGACAAGTACATTTGGCACTACCATAACAAGTCGTTAACGTACTGCTGCGATAATTAGTTTTAAGGACTTAATATGTTCATGGTTGATAAATATACATTATGGTTACCAGCGAACAACACAGGGTACCAGCTCTGCTGAGGAAATGAAAACTAGTAGCAAACCTTATTACGACTTACCGGCGTGTTATAATGGCGTGATAAAGAAGGCCGAAACTTCCTTTCTAAAGAGAGGCTGAGACTGTTGAAGATGATAGCATAAGCAGTTAAATTCCCAAGTAGAGGTCTGTTTTTTTATGTGGGCAAACGAGCAGACGTACGCCTGATGGTAAGCGATTACCGCCGCCCCCGGACACGAAAGAAAAATTTTTTTTTTCACTTTTTCATACATCAAAAGCCTGCAACCGACACACTCGAGCTGCAGATTGCCATGAGCGCGGTTGTCACTTTCCATAAGGTGATTCCCTATCGCCCATATGTCATATTTACCACTAAAACACTACTAAAAGGCCACCGATAACTTTGTGTGGACTTCTGGCCTAGACATGGACAACACGGTTGGCCTAGTGGTTTCAGTGGTCGCCACAACGCTTCCTACTGCGCCAAGTGTTGTGGGTTCAAATCCTACATGAGACAACACTTTGTGTGATCCATAAATTGTTGTTTTAAGCCTGGGTGTACTTTGTGTCCGTTTCATGTATGTTTGTAAAGATCCCCTTGACATAGGAATGTATATTCCTAATGCGGGAGTTGTCTTAAAAAATAACAATAATATTAAAGAATTTTCATATTATTAAATGCATTTTTATTATATGTAAATTTGAAGATGTATATGTGATGTGTTTAATAAACAGGATAACATAATTCTATATGCTTAAATGTAATACAAAAATGGTATGTTTTTATCATATTGCCAAATGGGCTATCCACGTTTAGGCCAAGATTAGACTCAAGCCTTTTACACTTGCAACACTACAGTTATCTTTCTTCATCCTTAAGCTATTTGACGGTCAACTACACAATTTATAATCTTTGGTGTTGCAAGCTTAAAAAATATAGATACAGAGCTTATATCAAATCCGAAAATCATCCTTTATGAACACCTAATTTATTCGTAAACACACATCTAAATAAGGTGCTTTCATAAACTCATTTTTACGTAAATGTTATCAAATATTGCTTGCTTGTGAGATAAGATAAGTCTGATTACAAATAATTCGCACATGTATGCGATAATAGCTGTTAGATTGTATTGAGAACGTAAATTATACGGCAAAAAAGATGAAAAAAAAACTGCCAACAGTTAGCAAAATTGGTTCACCTGTTTTTTTTAACCTGATGATTTCCATGACAGGTGACGTGCCTGTCAGGTATGTCATCCGATTGAGTATTTTTTTAAAACATTTTGATCAGAATATGGTGGTAAAAGTTGTGAAACCTGAGGGTTTGCAGTTAACTTGTAAAATTTTGTGTACATTTTGATAAGCGTCTTTTGAAAACAGCCTTAGCGATTTAGATCCAATTAAGTATGTTATACCATTTAATTTTATCTATATGTAAGTGTTTTCTTACCATACCAGCCTGATCTGGCGGATTGGTATAGGGTTTTTTCAAGTATTCCTACTCTCTTCCTTCTCAACGTATATTAGTATAGAAATAAAGAACAAAGAATTCATTAACAACCCATAATGTCTCACCACGGAGAGGGTTAAGGCCATACGTCTCCACCCTGGCCGAGTGCAGGTTGCGACTAGCAAGACTACGTTGTGGCTACGTAATCTTGCCGTTGTATGTTTAAAGAATTAACTTAGTTTTATTAACCTATCTCTCTGCAAAACCCTTCTAACTATGTTCGTATAAACAATAATAAAAGTCACAACGAAGTTGGACCTGGTAATAAAGTCGTAACAAAGTACGTTTAAGTAAATAAACTAATAGATAACAAATATAACGACGCTACCTATTTACTATGTACTTGAAGTGTAACTAAACAATTTTTATGTCGGATGTCATAAAGGGCAACATTATTTTATAAAGTTTATTTTTAATTTGATTAGGTGAAGATGTTGCCAGATAAAAAAAAATGATTTTTTAACTTTTGAAATAAGGGAAGTCTGAATGGTCCTTTCAGTCAGTAATAGTATAAATCATAGACCTACTTACGACGGATTATTTTAGACGTAGACTGCAGATGTAGACGTCGTAATTTGGATTTATAGTTTCAATATACGTGCGTTTTGCACAGTTTTCAGTTATATATGATTTATGAGGCTTATGGCGATATACGGAAAATTAATATAGTCTGCTAAGTACATCGTGTTCTACTGTCATTTAATTATTACCATCGACTAAAATAGTTTTTTTTTCTTCTCTGGCTTCGCACGATTTGTGCATTCAACCTATGTGACTAATAGTTTGTGATTGAAAAAAGCGGGAAATTTTCAAGCTCGATTTTTTAGGGTGTTTACAAATTCATATGAGGAGATCTGGTAAAAAATAAAATATTAGTGAAAAAATATTTAAGAAGAAAATATTTCAATGAAATCTAGAAGAAACAAGTTTTTACACAGTAACCAATGAGTTAGTGATGTAATGTTTTTCATAGAGTACTTTATAAGTCAACAAAAAAAACCATAACCCCTCTACTTTAGACATTTTGTTAAAACTTATTTAACCTGAGCCATAATTAAGAATCCATTGACGCCTAGTTTTTTACTATCGGATCTGTAGCTTAGACGCTGGAATAACATGGATGACCGAGATTTGCTCGGTATTTCTTTTAGATAAACTTTCTAAAGTTAAATCCTAGATAGATCGATTTATCGCCCTTGAAACATTCTGCATATTAAATTTCATGAAAACCTTTTAGCCGTTTCCGTGGTTTAGATTACAAAAAAAAATTGCTCGTTAAAAACTATTAGATATACTGCCAAAAATATTGCTTCCTTACACTTATACCTAGGTGAAAGCATAATCATCATCAGCCTATCGCAGTCCACTGCTGGACATAGGCCTCTCCAATTAGGTGAAAGCATGCATTGGTTATAATTTTTAAGTAGGTACCTGCTAGTTTATTTAAAACAACGGCTTTATATGAAATAGGTAGTGTTTTTTTTTTGTTTCATTATACTGCGTCGATAAATAATCAATGCAATTGACAAAAATTTTACTATTTTAGACCTTTTCATTTGATTTTCACAAATTCAAATAGTTTTATGATTTAAAAAAGTGGCTTAATGTTTTAAAACATTCACTATTTACAGATCCAAATAGTAAAAACTTTTATTTTTTTTTAGAAGGCGATTCCAATCAAATCTAAATACAGAGTATACAAAATATTCGTGTGTGTTATCTAATCGCGTGTCTATCAAGAAAGCCACGCATGGCTATCCAAACATACCGCTTATTAATTACTAATTAGGCATATCTATCCATTTAATTACCTGCACCTTCGAGGTTTTTACACGCTTCAACAAAATAAACCTACTTGTTTGTTAATTTCTTTTATTTCTTACGATACAAATACATTTATTTATAATGAAGGATACATTATCTGATAACATGTACAAATGTCATCACGATCTGTTGAGCATTTACTTAAAATGTTAACGCTTCACACAAACAAACAAGATACCAAATTACAATAATTGTAGTTAGGTCAACTTTAAAAAATCTGTTTATACCTACATACATTTGTATTGTTTTGACAAAGGGCGTCAAAATGGCGACGTCGCAACAGCTGTTTTGGAATTGAAAAAAAAAAGTCATTGTTTAACATCTTTCTTAATTGTTGGACATAACATTACGTGTCTTTTTCATTATAAATGTTAATACACATTTAAATTAATACAGAGAATAGAGAAACTGTCTGTGTAAAAGTCTGAAAAATGGTGAATTTGAAATACGAATAGAATTTACAACTAAGAAAAGGAAATTGATCTCCTAGTCTAACCCTCATATACTATGGCAGTATACTATGGGGATCTTGTGTCAACTGCGGTGAATGTACGTGCGTTTAGGAGGTTCTGCCGTACATACTGTAGTAACCAGGTACTCATAATATTTTATCCGTGGTGCTTCCCAATTTGAAAAAGGTCTGCCTATTTTGACTTCATTTTGTCTCCCGCTTTGTTAAGGAGAAACTTGGACTTATTATAGTTCCAATTCCTCCAGTTTTCTTTTGACTGATTTTGGGCTTTTAGACATTTCAACTTTTCCTGTGACTTCCCGACCGTTCTTCTTCTTCGAGTTCTTTCCTTCTGTTGATCTTGATGCACAGGAGTTATAGTAGTGACTGTATGGGCGGGATAGGTCCTATTTTAACACTCAAGAGTATAAATTTAAATAGCCAGGTGTCTGCCCACGTAACATTCTACTCTATAAGGATAAACGATATACGTCGATTGCCAAGAACTTTCAATTCGGCTAGACTCTTTGGCGCTGCGTAGAGATGTCGCTTCGCTGTGCATCTTAGCGAGTGCTCCGAGGAATTGTTCAGATTGATTTCTGCCGCTTCTTTCAGCCATCGTCCTACGCGACAGAAATTACATCCCCGTCATCTAGATGGTTGGGAGTCCACAACTGTGCGCTTTTTTAGTAACTTTCTGCCTCGCACAACAAAACTGTGGAATGAACGGTCGCTTGCGGTATCCCCGAACCGTAACCGAAAAGAGCGTACTCTCTCTTAAAATGCCGGCAACGCACTTGTGACAACCTCTAGTGTTGCGGGTATCCATGGGCGGCGGTAATCGCTAACGATCAGGCGATACGTCTGCTCGTTTGCCCCAATACCATCATAAAAAAAACTTATGTATAACTTGTACCGACAATTTTATTCAATGCAAATTCACTTTAAGATATTAGGTAATCAATTTTTTTAAAAATGTACTTAATAAATATTGGTGTGTATAAAGCGCATATCTAAAGAAAAACCACATGTAAGTGGGCGATTAGTTAGATACTTATACCGAATTAAAATAAATGTGTTTAATAGATGTCATTAACTGACACGTTGAACTGCGATGGCACGTCATTTTAATTACCTACAATTTTTTTTTATAAACTTAATTGTTCACGGCAAAGGAAACTTTTATATCCGACAGTTTGTTTTAACATGCTGTAAATAGTTTTGAATATTTATGTTACGTTTAGTTTTTAAATCGGGGTTTATGCAATACTATAAAACATAGCCCATTTTATAGATTTCGTTCGTTGGTGTGCTGTCTTGTATTATTGTATGGAATGAATTGAATTTTGAATGAACAGATCGTCAACTTCCAACTAGCTTACCAGAGACTAAAGAGTTTTCTTTTGACGTTATTTTACAACACCGTAATATATTAAAAATAATTATTGTGAGCCTTTATATATCGATGTAATGAATACACATTTCTATTGATAATGCAATGGAAACATAAAAAAAATAAAGGATTCTATATTTAAAAAAGAACATGGTATAGTTAAACATGGTTGAACATTTACACAAAGTTCATTAACCCGGTCCTTTGAGAATGATTCCGCGTTTGAACATATGACTTTTTTAAAGCAAATTTATATCTGTCAAATTTATTAAATATCCCGCAAAAACTATTTTTGGACCATATCTTAGTCACATTCCCCATCCTTCCATAAATCGTATCCTTATGATAACCTTACTGTGTTAACTTTCTCTTATTTTACTAAAACACCAATTTTTATTGTCATCTGTATTGGGTTTTGAGTCTGACAAAAGACATGACGTATTATAAACAATTCCTCTATTTAAAAAAAGTAAAAAGATCAAATTTAAAGTCGATTAATGTTTTAAGTATTGTAAGTAGGTTTATTAATTTCCGTTCATATAACTAAAGTGTCCGTAACCTTATAAATTACAAGCTAAAATTTAATAAATCCCGCAAGCACTTTATCCGTTAATTATACGACAAAAATGCCTTCAACATTTTGGAAAAAAGCTGATAGTCTTACACTGCTGGACCAATTTAACGAAACATAGCTAAGAACCACCGCAAAATGGCTTTCAAATGAAAAAAACCGCATCGAAATTGATCACAGACACACACTAACAGAGAGGCAGACAGACAAATTTAAAAATTTAAAATGAGTTTACAAACACGGAAAATACCGCGAAAAGTACAGAAAATAACAAAAATTTTAACAAAATAAATCCGACTTTAAGAACTGGACCAAATTAAAATGGGACCACAATGGAAGCACCAGTTTTCATATAAAAAAAGAGTCATATAAATCGGTTAACCCAGTGAAAGTTATGAGGTTATAAAAAAAATAGAACCCCCCTCCTTTTTTGAAGTCGGTTAAAAATAGTTAAAGAACCTTATAATTTTTGGTGGTGTTATAATTCGATCTAGACTTTACACATTTGCGTCCTTTGCCTTAATATGACACGATTGAATAGAACGTTACCATAGTTTACTTTTTTATTTACCGCGCGAAATTCACAACAACAGATAATTACAATCCACCAGTCTTACTACTCGGCATACATAATACGGAAAATTACGAAACGGATGTTGATGCAGTTTTTTACACTGATTTTTTACTCTATCGCAGTCGATCTTGTGTAAATGTTTGTTTTAAAATCGTGATTCTTTCGTCAAAATAGCTACTAACACATAAAGCTAAAGTTTTTTTTAAAGAGTGAATTTAAGTTTCAATACCTGTAATGAATTAAAATCTGTATAAGTTCTACAGGTTGACGTTAAAACGTCTTCAAAACCTGTTTCTATACCTATAAAATTCTACAGGCAAAACACAGTATACTAACTAACCGCGACGTTGTAACTTGTATTCAAGTTACTAACAAGGGTCTGTTAAATGTAAAGAACCATATTTTTTTTCTTTATTTATTAAACGAGGGTTTAGCCACGTGTGATATCATAATGGTAAACTTTATATTTTTATATAAAGTGCATGGTAAACTTCTTTTATAACTTTAGTTCACTTTTTGATTGCTTTACATGGGAGACGTCTATATTTAACTATATATATTTACGTGAAGCAATAACTTTATACCTTTGGCCTTTGAGTATGAAATTTGACAACGTTAAAGTTTATACAAAAAGAACAGTGCATTAAAGCTTCAAAATTTAAAAAAAAATATATTACATGAATATTAGGGATAACGCGTGTTTATTTTTTATTCCTTAATTTGATTATTTACATCTCAATAACATAGAAAAAAATATAAATAGGCTTGAAAATAGTCAAACCAATTTTCAAAGTGAAATTTATAGTACTGACTAAATTTGAGCTATTCAAACGCCGCCATTTTGCGCGCGCTTTTGACACATTGTCATTTCGTGATTGTTTACTATTCAGTGTTTCAGTTACTTTATACTTCTTCTTTTGATGAGATGGCAACCAGCGGATCAGCTATTTCTGCCAATGTCAAGTATTTAAAGTCCTCAATTCTAAGTCTTCGAGTTTCAAGTCTTCGTCGTAATGGGATTAATGATAAAAAATATAAAAATGTGGATGACATTAAATGGGGACCGTCTTTCGCAAAAACAAAACGCATTTCAATTTTTTTTTGCCCTGTGTCTACTTTATACTATACTTAGTTACAGTTTTAATCGTATTATAGTATTAAATTCGTGTCGAATAGTAACGTGTTTCGTAAGTTTGAATTTTCCTCCCATAATTTTGATTTAATTTTAATATTTTATTTGCTTAAATAATCACTAAACAAAAAAATACCTGTTATGTATATTGTAAAGACAACAAAGAATGTAGAAAAAAATATTTGATTCAAACAAAAGTTTTATGAAATTTCGGCATATTCCTTATTAACAATTGCCTTCGGGCAATAAGGCCGCCAATTGTATTTTATTTCCCTCGTTTAAGTTTCCCTATTTAAGTTAACCTTGTCATTAATCTGGTACACTAAAGATATATGTTATTATCATTATTGTAAACGTTGCATAGCAAAAAGCTTACTAAAATGTATGTTGCAATTAAAAAAAAAAGTTATTTCTAACTTATACCTACACACTTAAGTGTTTATATGATAACGAATGAGATAAACAAACGGCTGATACAACAGGTGTTAAAAGTGTACACACGTGTTTAAGACAAGAAAAGAAGGTGCCTGTCAGCAGTAGCTATTATATTTAAAGTAGTTTTAAGAAAAATAAAAATGTTGTTAGATGTGTTAAATACTTGACTTTTGGCTAATTAGTATGTTTTTTTTTTAATTGTCATTTAAATTTCAAAATGTTGTGTCATTCACATGACAACTTCCTTGAATAATGTTATGTTTTGATTTGCCTATGAGTGTCAGCCTCCTTGTTTTAATTTTGCTGCTATTTACTCCCTAATTTTAATTTGAAGTAAACATAATCTGGACCTCATTTTCACCAATCCAAATTACCAATCCTATCTTTTAGAATACCATTCTCTTCTTTTTTTTACGTGTGGGAAACCCCTTCGGGCCTCTAGTTTTCGGCGGGGCGGTGCGTCGGAATCGAACCGTCTAAAACATCACGGTGTGCCATTGTGCGCCTGAGACGGGAGGGATCCACGAACCGCTTTCTTACGCCATCCCGACCCCTCCCAGCGATATTTAGAATACCCTACTCCAGCCTATTCCAATGTTAGTCTCTTTCCTATTTAATACTTGCATTATGTCTTACCTAAACTCTTGCTTTATCTTTTCGCAATCTCAATGTACTTTATGTTTTTGTCTCATCTGAAAACGATTGTATTCCTTCCTAAAGAGGTTTATAGCCACACGCCACTAAAAACAGACAATACTTTTTGCACGTTGCCGTTCCAGAGTAGAATAGGGACGAGGAAATAAGAATACTAAAATATAATGCAACTCAGCCTTGAGTATGTTGTCCCTTTGTGTGGTGGTCATTGAAATACTGCGTGTTACCTGCGCCATGACAGCTCCTATAAGTGTGAGTAGAAAAAGTCAGAAATAAATAAAATTATATGAATCTTAACACGTACAGGCAGCATTAACATAAGCTATCTTTTTTATACAACATTTTATACGAAAAAGCTTGCGATGGAATAAAAAACAGATCCGCCTTGACGCTAACCTTAGAATTAGTTGTTTTGGAATAAAGTTAATTTGTGTTTGGGAAATTATTCAATCTTAGAGACTTAGGCATAGAACGCTTCCTATAAAAAGTGCTAGATATAAATGGTACGATTAAAGCTATTTATATATATTCCAGCTTTTCGGTTCTAAAGATATATCTACACTACATAGTATAAGTTAATCTTTTATAATGAGAATGTATCGCGTTTGTTGATATTCCGTTTAAATGTCAAACTAATATTAAACCTATTTTGACGAATTCCAGTATTGTAAGAACACCGCACTGACAATAAAATCATCAGAGATTGTGGAATGTCCAACGTTATAATTTATTTAAAAAGCGCCAGAAACTGATGAGTTTGAATGCAGCAATTGATGAATGTGGACGAAGCAAAATAAATGTATCAGGACCGTTATGAGTGGAGATCAGTTATCTCTGCCTACCCCTCTGGGTAAGAGGCGTGATTTTATGTAAAATAAGCTCTAAAAAACGATAAATTCCATAATCACGATTTGACAACAAGACTTCCACAGATTACCAATAGTCTTACATAGTATGCTATGAAGTAAATAAACACACACACACAATTAATAACAACAACTATAATAGTGTTTGTAATCAACTTGTTCAAAAGGCACAAACATATGCGGATTTTTAACCCTATCGTCACCCGTGATCAAACGGACAATTGAAAAGGTCCGTCACACTTGTTGAGCACGGGGGAGGCAACAAAGCATATCCCAATATAGAACAAAATTTAAAAAAAGAAACTTATTAAAGGTATTCCATTCTTAAATACAACTTTTCATCATTGTTTATTGTGGTCAATTTGAAATTCTATATTTTGTTAATCTCAGATTCAGAATTTTAAAACAGTTAACTATATATTTATGCAATGATTGTTACGTGATTGTTCTAGATTGTATCTTGTCCTATTTTGCAGCAAAATAGTTGGTTTAAATAGTAAATAATACGTTTGTATTAATCTCACCTTAATGTATGTTTGTAAACGTATTTTGAAACCGGGCTTTTTTGGTTTTTGAACTATGTTATATATATTTATTTATAGAATTAAAATTACAAGTAACTGAGGAACCGAAATTTCAGGTTAACTCTTATTTCAATAATTTTCTAGGAACGGACGAACCGTATATACAAATTGTATCATTGGTGGTAGTTTAAACAGTCACCTTGGCACTTTCTATAGCTCCTAGTATTGTGGGTTTAAACCCTACACGGTTTTCGGGTTCTTTGTGCCCGTCTCATGTATGTCTGTAAAGTCCTTTGAGAACATTCCTAATGCAGTTGTTTTTTTTATATTAGTCCAATCTATACTTAGATCATAAAGAGGTTATGTTTCTGAAGTTGTAAGCGGTTATTTCTGAACCGATAATCTGAGAAAGTCATATAAATTGTGACTGTCACAGGCTATATAAGATATTAACCAAAAAATTATTACCGCGGTATATTACGCAAGCTCCCAAAGCAAAAACTAGTGTAATTAGATAATAAACGGCTAATAAATGTTATAGAACCTGACACTAGTATAAATTAAAGTTTATTTGATATTTAAATAATTATGTCGAACCCACGCATTCAAACGTGACCTTATACAACACTTTATGTCGTGTCATTGAATAAAAAATAGATAAGAACTTAAATTTTGTAACAAATAGTAATATCCAAACGATTATAGTAATTGTAACATAAAACACAACACAAATATTATAATTGTAGTATTTCAAATTGCCATGAAATTGATACACAGCAATTAGGTATATTCATTTCAGAACGCACAGGTATTTCTTTTTTTACATACAACTTCCTAAATCGATTGTAAAAAAATTGAATTGTCGGTGGTTCCCATCAAAACATCATGGCTGGATACAATGGTCATGGAAGCGTAAAGATGTAAATCGGTAAGGTTAGATATTTCATAATTATATTTTCAAATGCACAATAATAATAATTATAATTAATTACCCAGTGCATAATTATTTGACAAACAAAAGAACATTTATCATGATTTGGTTACAATGGACTCATTTAAAAATTAAACTCTGACGTTAAGACAAAACATTTTTTTTGTAGCCCTTTTAAGCCAGTGTGGACCAAACAAAACTTTTTGTGTTGCCAGCATAAAAAACATACGTACATCTTATAGGTTCGGCAGTAACCACGTTCGTGTTTTCTCTCCATCCTATGGTTGTCTGTAAGATATAACATACCTACCTAAAATAAAGAGATTCCAATTCACGTGATAAAAATTAATTCGGTCCTGTTTCAATTTACTCTAAATCACACAGATGTTAGTAAAGTTTTTGGTATAATACTGTGTCAGGAATCTTCTGAGATATAATTTTATCATATTTGAGATGATTACGATGACATGTTTACACATGTTTATCTGTATTGACAGTAACCGTTTAAGACTTCTTCTGTCCCACTATCAGTATGTACTAAGTATAAATGCGAACGTTTCTGAGGATGTTTAGATATTTGTTACTCTTTAACACAAAAAGTTTAGTAGTTTTTGTGTTAACAGTAATGTAGCTTATACATCAGAATCACGCGTTAGCTACAATTTAATGGGGGTTTGTGTCATTTGGTCATATTATAACTGTAAGTATCAAATACGTCGCAAAATTTTTCACCCGTTTGAGCATTATTTTGACGTACACTGCCTAAATTTTTGGAGTTACATGGTAATGATGTACTGTGGGATTGTTCGTCTTAAATAATACTAAATAAAAGTCCACGATAGGATAGGCTTAGGTGGAAGCCAGTAATTAAAAGTTTATTAGTTTCCTACCGCCACGATCTCTCTTCGCACGGATGTTTTTAAACTTCTCGGATTTCCATGTATTACACATATTAAACCTTTCTCTTAGATCACTCTGTCTTTTACTGAAAACTTCATTAAAATCCGTTGAGTAGTTTAAAATATCTAAGTGAACACATTGGAACTGGTTTCAATTGTTTGTATGCTCCACCCTTATGCCTAAATTATTGTCTTTATTAAACCGATTTTAATGAATGAGGCCAATATATTCGTGATAATGTCTCGAGTGAAATAGGTTATCTAAATTTTACCAAAGAGTATTACGTAGTCGGGTTTTTTGTATTTAACAAATTTTCTTACTGATAGATAATTTTAAACTGCAGAACTCGCCTCATATTTTCACAAATGTAATATAAGTACTTAAACATTGATCGCTATCAATTGTAAGAATAATTTGAATTTCTAATGCAGACGTTAC
Source organism: Hyphantria cunea (assembly GCA_003709505.1). Taxonomy (NCBI): domain Eukaryota; kingdom Metazoa; phylum Arthropoda; class Insecta; order Lepidoptera; family Erebidae; genus Hyphantria; species Hyphantria cunea. Next base: position 159,076 of record PKRV01001311.1, on the reverse strand, counting down.
ATTATAATAAACAGCCATTTAAGTGGTTTATCACGCCCTTACTTACATAAAAGGAAAAATGCATACGTGATTGAAGTTGAAATACGTTTCATTAAATTATTATAATTTCTTGTGCTAATTCTATCTTACTAATATTAAAAAGCAAAAATTTGTGAGGGTGTATGAATGTACACGGTAATGGGCAAGAAAAAATGCACATCGACCTATAGAAAGCTTTGTCCCTTTCGCACGAAATACTAACAGTTCGTAACTCCACCGCATTTCGAACGACTGACAAAACGTAACACATATAGTGTGCGAAAGGGACAACGCTCTACAAAGCCGAAACTAACCGAAGGTTTGTTTCTTGACGAGTACTGTACGTATGTACGAATGTACTCTTTCACACAGAACTACTAAACGGATTTACATTAGTCAGAATAGCATATATTCCACTATTTACCACGATTATTATGTATATTACCAATTTACAGGCCTACCTATAATTATCTATGTTTTAAGTACATTTTGAATACTCCAATGGTTAAACTTAACTATTTATTTGTAATATTTAAAATAGTAAATAATTCAAAATGGGAATTTTGAATAGATTGCATTCCAAGTATGGAATTCAACAAAACAATTTTGAGGTTACAAGTTTGTAACGAGTTCATTAATTATATAATTAAACATCTATCACGGTATTACTTATTAATTATACCTAAATTGTTTTTTAAATAGTTATGTTTTAAAATATTCCATCGACATCGCTTAATGATTTCTTATTCCAACGGCGAAAGTTTTATTTCAATTCGTAACATTTAATGACAAATCCGCCATTTTGAAACGAATGAGTTCGAAGTTCAAATGACATTATTCAACATACATGTATATCAAATTTAAACAAGAAAGATCCCATATTTTTCACCAAACTAAGTTTTTAATATACCTACCTACTATTGCCCCGGCTCGTCTTTGAGATTCGCTGATTACGCCTTCTAAGCATAATATGCATTTATTATACATATAAATCTTCTTGAATCATTCTATATATTGCTGAAAAATCAAATCCATTGCTTTCAAATCCGTTGAGTGGTTTAAAAAAACCAAGAATTAATACAAAAAAAAAATTGGCAGCCATAAGGACTGCGTATAGAGGTGAACACTTATAACTTAGAATATTATTTGTTATTGTAAAATTAGAAATTTTATAATGTTTCAATTAAAATTATCAAACATCAGCATGTCGGTGATGTGAACCCATAAGATTTTATTTTACCCTACCAAGGGCTCAACGCGGCCAAAGAAGTTTTGTGACATCAGCATGTCGGTGAAGCGATCTCAAAAGATTTTCTCGTACCAAAAAGTGCTCAACGCGGCTGAAGAAGGTTTCATTTTAAATACTTTTTTAATTTTTGGAGCGAACATCCGCCTGGTGCTACTTAAAATTGTTTTTTAAATGTTTCTCCTAAGGATTTCAAATATTCAAATGAGGAATACAGTTCACTAACATTTCGCGTTCTTTTTCTTTGTGTTGGACTTTATGTTCCGTTTCATGTACGTTCGTAAAGTCCGACGAAAGACATAATATTTCTAATGCGGAATTTATATTTAAAAACAAAAATATCATGAGCTAATTTTGCTGTAACTAAAACTACAATTCTTTACATTTAAATTAATGTACATACCTACATATATTTTACAAGAAGTAAAAACTGTGCCTCAACTTAACCAAGTTACAAGAGATTTAAGATAGTATTGTATTCATTTATATAAATGTAGATTTTTTAAATTTTAATACCTGATTTAATTACCATAAGAATTGCCAGCTCAAATATATAACTTTCGGCCAACTCTTTACATAACGGTTGCATTACATTAAATTGCTAATTAAACTTTATTACACACTTAGAAATACATCCGCGCTTATGTCGTAATAAAAATATAATTGTATCTACTAAACTTGATTCGTAATTATTTCCGATTTTGTAGTTGTGTATTTTTGTTTCATTCAATAAATAAGCTGTAGAGGCGCTCATAGCCCAGTTGCACTCGGTGATGCAACGATGGCGCGGTCAGTACCATTGTATGTGACCGCTGGCGGCATGATACGAGTGTCTACATGAATCGGAGATCACGTTAAGCAGTCGGTTCTGGTTGTTATACTAGGATAGCAGTCGTTTAGATTAGTTGGTGGCCTTTAGGGTATTACGTACTTAATTGACTTCACGGATAGGCTAGTGACTTAAGCGGTTACCTCACAGCTTAATACTAAGATCCCTATATGTAACAACAGATTGTGATCCATGAATTGTTGTTCAGGGTCTGGGTGTTTTGTGAATCTGTTTCATGTATGTTTGCTAAATCACCCACGACAGAGGAGATAACAGCCGTGAAGCTTAGTTGGAGGCCTTCGGGCGGCTTAAAAACATCCAACGGCAAGATACGTAGCCACAACGTATTCTTTCCACTCCCCAAGCCGCACTTGGCCAGCGTGGGGACGTATGGCCTTAACCCTCTAGCAGTGGGACATTGTGAGTTGTTGATGAATGTATTGCACTTAATTTGTGATAATAAAACTGGCATGTGGAAAAAATTAAAATATAAGTTTAATATTCAAAGTTACTTCGACAGTTTCACAACCGGTCACAGGGACCAAGAATTATTTTGTGGCGACTTCCACATACAGCGTCAACATAAATTTATGACAACGCCATCCACCGAAGATATACTGAACTACGGAGTAACGTAGTGCACGAAGAAGCTACCAATCCTGCATCGCGTAATAGAAGTTCTCGAGCCGATTAACATACTTCCCAACATCAACCGTTGGGCAGGCATGATCACCTCGCCTGGTTGGAGGATCCTCCCTTTGTGTTGGAGGAGCATGTGGCCCGTTCCTCCACAATTTTATAAACTGTACTTTACGATGTAAATGACAGAGCAAATTTGAACTACAATTAGACCGTACTTTTATTCCAAGAATTGGCCTACTCGTTTGGCATTTAGAAGTTTTAGTTAAAAAAATAAATAAATACATGAATACAGAAAGCATCATACTCCCTTGTTTATGCAATTACATCACAAAAGACAAGAATTTTGCTAATAAAAGATACAATCAAACTTTTGTGATGTCACTAATTTCTAGTGTCAATCGCAATAAGTGTTAATCACTGTAAGTGTTAAAATGATCTTTTTCATTAACAATAGCCGGTTAATAGATTAATTAAATATGCGTAACCTCTGCTATACAGTCTTTTTGTTATTTTATCATCATTTAGTAACCATGAATTGTGGTGGTATTATTACCTCGGTGGCGTAGTAGTAGCCTATGCGACTGTTGTGTTTGAGGTCTTGGATTCGATTTACGGGTCAAACCAAATGTTTGTATGATCTGCAAATATTTGGCTCGGAGTTTGTGTGTATAATATGTATGTATTTACAAAAAAAAGTGTTTATGTATTTATATAATTTGTTCAGTACCCATAATACAAGCACTGCTTAGTTTGGGACTAGATGGCGTTGTGTGTTAGAAGTTCACAATGTCTATTTTTATCTATTTAATGAATAATAATAGTAAATAAATATTTTTGGAGATTTTAACACACGACGCCAATCCCAAACTAAGCAGAGCTTATACTATGGGTACTAGACAACTATTATTAGACAAAAAATAAATGTTAATATTAAAAAATACTTAACATTTTGTAATATTAACATTTAATTAATATCTAAAATTAACATGAAATAACGGAAGAAAATTAGTGTCTTATCACTATGATTAAGCAATAAATACTTTTAAAACGCAAATAGATATGAGACGGGCCTGTCGGCAAGAGCTCTTCAGTTCAAATCCAATCAAATCAAGCACATTTTTTTGTGTAATGAACACGTTCAATTCTTCTGTGTCTAGGGGCAATGCCTCCCCTCCCTCTGAGTAATACTGGAAGTAGGATTTTCAGCACGATAAACATACTCGCCTGATGTAAATCAAGGAAAGAATTGATGCTCATTGTATTTTGTCGGCCAAACTGGACCGTTTGTTCCGAAGCATCTCCTCAGCCTTTCCTTCTGTGTACTATTTTATCAATCCTCTACCATTACTAGGTTGTGCAAATGATTGTCAAAACTATAAAAAATGTATTATGTGATCGAAAGTAGAAGGGTTTAAAGTAACTCTAAAACTTTGTTTATCATGCAGAGGCGTAAAAAAAAGTATAGATGGTAATTTCCTGCCTCAACAATCATTTAATGATAATATCTCTTTGTTTTATCTGTGGCGGTTGTTGAGCGCGTAACAATTAAACCAGTTACCTACATATTCATTGGTGTCTCTAATTTTATCGATCACGACGAATGACGAATGTGAGAAAACTAAACAATGCAAATGAAAAAACATAATTAATTAAAAACAGAAGAGCTTTTTTTTACTAATATCACTTATTATTCTATGCATCTTCAAGAAACCTTGAAATAAAAGTTTTGAAACTATTTATTAAACGCAATTTGGTAACAAAATCGTAACTCTAATATTCTTAGTTCGTGTTTAACATTTTGATGCTAACATAATATATAATTTATGTTTGACAATATACAAAAACGAAAAGGAAAATGGATTTATAAATTATAATTTCTAATGAATTGTGTGACTAAAATTAAAATTGTATTTGACAGTTCTTGTTACGTTCGAGAAGGAGAATTAGGGAATTAACGTGTAGCATAATAATTGTGATGGATGGATGGGTTTAGAAATCACAATTAATGAATATAACACAAGTAATGAATTATTTAAAAAAACCGACTTAATATACCCGTGGTGCAAAGATATTGTGTGATATCATTATAAATTGTAGCCTATGTGTTATTCTGGTGTATAAGCTATATTATTGTTAAATTTCATTAAAATCCATTTAGTAGTTTTTACTTGAAAGAGTAACAAACATCCATTGTTACGTACAAACTTTCGCGTTTATAATATTATTAAGATTTCCTAGTTATAAAGATAAAATTAACAATCCACAATGGGTCCATCAATCTGCTATTGTTGTGTCAGCCCCCTGATATCAATGATTTAACATACATTTAACCTTTGTCAGTTTAAAACTCCTCATTATAATTAGTAATTACCTTCGTTAGTTGAATAATAGAACCTGTGAAGGTGTAAATATAAAAATAAAGTACGTATATTACAATGTCTTGACCTCTTTCAGATACTTGACAACAATTTTCGTTTATTTAATTTATATTTATGATTAAAAATAATTGGCTATTTCCATTGCGTGTGAACGCGGTAACGTCTTGATAAATTAACTGTTTTTTTTTAAGATTGAGTAGGTCACTTAACGCGGTAGAATATCTCTGGGACAGTTGTCACCAGTGTAATTTTATAACTTACTAGGTACACGTGAGGGTTGAAGTTTAATATATAAATTGTATTGCACTTCGTATAAGAAAACTGACACGTAAAGAATAAAAATATAGGTGATAAATAAACATGACACTTGTTCAAAGTTAATTCGTCGGTTCCGTAGCCTTCTGGTACAGAGATCAAGCTATGTTTTAAGTACTGTAGTCATTCGTTCAGCTGATCATATCGCCAAATATGATTAATTATTCATTAATCTGGCGGTACTATACAATAATATGGCCGACTATTTAATGGAATATGACCATATATGTCTTTTAACTGCCTGCTCATAATCATTAATAGCCCGGCGTTCGCACTCCGCTGAGTTCGTTAGGTGGAACATTTTTACCTACCCACAATTTTTGAATATTTTTGAAATCTTGCATTTCCAAAGTACCTACATTTTAATTTTATTGCTACAAATTACTATAATCGTGAATTTACATTGTATTTAATTAGTTATTTGGTAATGTGCTAACGTGTGCTTTCTCCACGCCTCGGCGTCAAAGCCCTCTGCAGTGTATGTAATTATTGTTTTTTTAATTCCCACTTTAGAAATTGGTACTATAAATCCTGTTTCGCGGGGGACTTTATAAACATAGACGGACTTTACGGACACAAAGACCAAAGAGACAGAACAACTATTTGTGGTATTTGAACCACAAACTTGGCGCAGTAGAAATAATCGTGCCGACCGCTTAAACTACCAGGCCTACAGCCTAGTAATCAAATTGAATACAAGCCACATTAAAAAAAGTAAGCCGAGTGTATGATTCTAGTATGTTAAATTAATTTATATTATGATTATACTCAAAGAATCTATACCTACATGTTAAGAAGCTAATATGATGACTTTCAAAACTCTAGCTGATAAAAGCATTTAGTATCAAATACCTAATTTTCATCGATACCATATCATCTACGAAATTTAAACCATTTTCAAACATTTGTAGAAAACGGTACCTGGTTGTTTCTTTGAACATATTTATTTAAAAGAAATATTGTTAAACGATATAGCTTGCTGGTCTAATTTAATTTATTTATTTTTAATTTTAATATGAGGTGTACAATGTATTTACCTAAATGAGTCAGTTTAAAGAAAACTTTTGACGTCAAAAGCCCTTAATATTGTTTTTTTTTATTTTGATGTAGCCAGTGTCAGTCTCACGATTTAGACGAATCTATTGACACCACTCGCATAAAAATATGACAAGCCGTGCAGACTCTAGAATGTGCCAAAGAAATATACGGGCCTCCGATATCCTCAGGGTCCTGCATCCGGTTTTCTGTAAGGCCGTGGTGTCGCCGGCCCATTCATGCCGAAGCGTGGCTCCCCCGTAAAGTTAAATATCGTTAATAAATAGATGGGGGTTAAAAGTCAGACTTACAAATTGTGGAGTGTGATAAAAATATTTCTTATACTCAATACCGAATGTGTTGTTGATTTAAAAGCCTGACTGTAACAATATATTGATGAAAATATATATATATATAAACTATTTTCATCAATATATTGTATTGATGAAAATAGACGGAAGCGTTTATAATAAAATCCTCACGATTTTTATAACGTATTCTATAACCAATCTAAAGCAAACAAATTTGTGTGTCTTATTACTAGTACGAATCTTGATCCTGCATTTGTATTTTTTATAGTTTTTGGCCTCTTGAGTATTTTAAATAGCCTGACATTAGGTCCTCAAATATTCTCAAAACAACTATCGCAAAAGTGCCTAGATGATCGAACTTTACTTATTTCTTTTTTGGTAAATTTTCTTAAATTGAATCCTTACTCAATCGATTTATCAATCTAGAAACCCTCTTCATAATGCATACATTTCATAAAACTGGTTGGAGTTATTTCCGAGATTCAGATGAAATATATACAAGAATTGTTAGTTTAAAGGTACAATTAGATAAGATATCTAAACTGTCAGGTGTATAGAACTCAGAAAAAATACATGAAAATATACTTTTCACCCCAACACTTTAAATATTATACATATATCTATATAAATAAATAAATATACATTTCGGACATCTTAACACACAACGCCATCTTGTCCCAAGCTAAGCAGAGCTTGTGTTATGGGTACTAGACAATTGATATAAATACATATATATACTTTTTTGTAAGTACATACATATTATACATAGGAAACACCCAAACTCCGAAACAAATATTTGCAGATCATATAAACATTTAGTGGAACCCGGGAATCGAACCCGGGACCTCAAGCACAGCAGTCGCATACGCTACCACTTCACCACCGAGGCAGACGAGGTGCTTATATTACAAACATAACTACATATTATTATATTATTGTATTATATTATACATATATGAATGTTATTGTGTTTCATAAGTAAACATTTTAGAACCACTTATTTAATTCATAAAATTGTATAAATATGAAATCTTTGTCTCATAGAAATCAGTTTTTTAATAATACTACCGCCTATTACATCTGGTACGTATATTAATTAAATTCAGATTAATTCATTATAAACTCTATTATATGTATATTATATACAGCGAAGGATATAATATAACATATATTTATTATATCTAAAACATTAAACAAAGAAGTACGTTGTATGTTTTCTTGCATTAGTTGCATAATATTTCTTGTTTAAAAGTATTTTGTTCGCCATTTTGAAAGAAGACCTATCAAAATGGCGGACGGTATTCGGTGCTATTTACTAACTGAAATAATGATAATCTTAATAAATTTGTTTTAACTTTAAGCATCTTCCCGGCGGAATTAATGTCCTACGCATTTTCCAGCAGCCAAATTTTAGGTGATGAAAAAATCTAGTAAGATATTGATCATTTAAATCTTAGTTTGGAAGAATTCTAAGTTATTTTCTGCTACAAATTTATATTTTATTACTTACTAATATACAGCACATTAGTAGCTATATCTACGGGAGGTCCGTAGCTACTGCGTAAACCGGCGCTAACTGGGAGCCGGTCTAATGCCCAGTCATCAGATATGTTGAAGAATAAGCAATCATATTATGGTAAAATATAATGTCAAATATGTAAAGAAAATTATACATAGTTTTAAATGAAATCGCTTACGCTGTGTTCGTTTAGATATTTTAAACTACTCAACGGATTATAATTTAGCAATAGATAGAGGGATTCCAGAGGATTTTATGTGTAAATATACATATACTAGTTATGTTAGTTATCGCGGCAAATAGTAGCCTATGTGTTATTCTGATGTATTAGCTATATTGCTGTAAAGCTTCATCCAAATCTCACAAACTTTCACATTTATAATATTAGTATAGATCAGGTATTTTTAAATAATTAAGTGCGAAGCTGGGCTGGGTCGCTAGTTAGCTTATAACCTGAATGTTTAAATATTCATTAAAATGATTTTCATATATCACTGGTCTTATAAAGAAAACCGGACTTTTATAGGTATTCGTCTCAACTTAAACATTTAATATTCAGTCTTTGTTGCTAATAAGTTAAGAAGTCAATAAACTGTCTATTGGAAAAAGGTCCTTGTTTAAATAAAACCAAATGACATACGTTTTGACCACTGAGCGAGGCTACTGGTGGCATGATGCCATGGGCGTCTCCGTGATCCGGAGGTCACGTTAAGCAGTCAGTGCCGGTTGTTATCATAGAATAACAGTCGTGTAGCTTAGTTGGAGGCCTTTTAAGCGGCTTGAAAACATCCGACGGTAAGTTTACGCACCCACAACCTTGTCTTGCAAGCCCCCAACACACGCACTGCCAGCGTGGGGACGTAGGCCTTAACCCTCTCCTGAGAGGAAACCCGAGCCCAGCAGTGGGACATTATGGGTTGTTGATGACATATATTTTGTGTGATGTCCTAAGAATTGTCCAATTATTTGCCATTTTGAAAGTCTCGTATAAAGTCTGCCGTGTATTCTTTTTTTTTTCTTTTAAAGACAACTCCCGTATTAGGAATATACATCCTGTGTCACGGGGGACTTTACAAACATACATGAAACGGACACAAAGTACACCCAGACTTAGAACGACAATATATGGATCACACAAAGTGTTGTCCCATGTAGGATTTGAACCTACAACACTTGGCGCAGTAGGAAGCGGTGTGGCGCCCACTTAAACCACTTTTTTTTTTGACGTGTTGGACTGCCTTTACGCACTTCGCTCCCCCCCTGCGGGTACAGGGGGTTCGCTTCGTGTGGGACTCCTGGCTGACACCAACCAGACTACCCACTAAACCACCACGGTGTGCCACTCTGCGCCTGAGACGGGAGGGATCCGGGAACCGCTTTCTTACGCCATCCGGTCCCACTTAAACCACTAGGCCAACTGTGCAGTCAGATTTAATAGTGTTTAGGAAAATGTATCGGTCCACTGACCTTTTCCCGCGGCTTCGTTCGCATCTATGTCGGTTACCGCAGTAATGAGTATCCTATACCCTTTCTCAAGTATTTCCATGCCAAATTTCATTGAAACCCATGCAGCGGTTTAGTAGTCAAAGCGCAACAGACACTTACAATCGAATTGGAAGTAAGGATTGATGTGAACAGTGATGACCCTTCTAGAAATAAATAAATAAATAAATATTTGGGACATCTAACACACAACGCCATCTAGTCCCAAGCTAAGCAGAGCTTGTGTTATGGGTACTAGACAACTGGTATAAATACATATATACTTTTTTTTGTAAATACATACATATTATACATAGAAAACATCCAAACTCCGAAACAAATACTTGCAGATCATACAAACATTTGGTCCGACCCGGGAATCGAACCCGAGACCTCAAGCACAGCAGTCGCTTACGCCACCACTGCGCCACCGAGGCAATAAATATCCAGTACATCACAGGGTTACAAAGTGTGATTTAAGCACACAATTATTTATAATATCACCTCATCTGTCATGACACGAAAAGATTATCTCTAAACCTCTAACTACCAGCTAATAACATCCTATTACATTTACCGTAATAGCTTAATATACGCCATCATGCTAAATTTTAAAGTAATAGTTAAGGCTGTCTATGCATGATTGTATCCTTCAGTTACTCCATAGCGCCTAAACTACTAAACCGATTTTAATGAACGAGGTGTTAATACATTCCGTCATAATAGCCCGGGTGCCATACACAGTATAAATTTTGACAAACGTTTTTACGTTGTTAAGTTACAGTTTCTCGAAAAATGTAAGCATCAAAGCTGTTTCAATAAAAGTCTTTTGAGTAAGGAATTGAGTTTAATATTTACAACTCTGGTAAAGAGAGTAACAAATTTAATTAATTTTATTTAGCCATTTTTCTTGTTTACGCTCAGTGATTAATAATAATAATTCATTTTGTTTTCTTTTTCCATTTGGCGCAGTTATGTTTATACTTGAATTGTGTCAAATTTTACTCGGCGTTACTCGGAGTGCCTGGTGTTAAGTGTAAAATATATGTACGCTTTGTAAAAGCATGATTAGCACTGACTTCTCGCCTTTGGCTTAAGTTAATATTTTGCTGTATTGTAATATATTTCAAACGATTATCTTGAAATAACAATTCACACTAAACGGTGTAGGCCTATTTGGACATGAAAATATGTCAATTCAAACGATTTTCCCTGCCCTACGTAAGATTTGATCATTTACATTTAAAAAAATGTTAAGTTTGATTTTGGGAACTTCACAAATTTGGTCAGATAATGTAAAGACTAACTTTTGCGAACTCCGCCCACGTTTTTGTCGCGATAAACAGTGGCATACCTCCTTCCTCAAGAAACAAAGTATCTACATGTCAATTTTATTGAAATCGTGCAGCAGTTTAACCATGGAAACATAACAAACAAACAGAGTTACTTTCGAATTTATAATATTAGTATGGAAATATGAATTTGAGAGTGGAATTGCTACTCCAACCTAAGGTTTTAAAACTGCAGTAACATCAGTACTAGTATAGGTATAACGATATTTTGTGGAGTTTTTTCAACAAATATAGATACACTGACAGCCGCCAAAATAATTTCAGCTACGTATCTGATTTTTGATTATAAACTTCTGCCAAATTTTCACCAAAACGAGTAAACATTAAGCTATATTGACGATTCTAAAGAAACCTATATATTTTAGCACTAATAGTTATATTCTTTGTAGAATTAAACTGAAATAGATTAGCTTGAAGATAGAATTTTTCTATAACTAACATTCACGACTGTGTTGATGACAATCAGAACTAGTCTTATAGAAAGTTAACAAAACAATCAACTAAAATACAAACGAGTTTCAAAACTGCGAATCATTTTTTTTTTATTTCTACGTTGCATTACTTAAATTCATGTCAACATGAAATTGACAAGAATATTATTCTGCAAAATTGAAATGTCATATAGATGTTCTACAGATTTCGACAATATATTATCTATGGTATCATTGCCTCTCCTTATTCAGCAAGTAGGTAATATAACAAAATTGTTAGTTGTTATAATAATTCCGGTACTTCCACATTTTGACCTGATTTTTGCTTAATCGTCTTTAAGAATTTGACGGTGGTTTTAAACGCGTGGTAGATAGTCAATCGATAAATTATATTACCAAACTAGTTGATAGTGTTATCATATATTCATTCAAGTTCTGTTCGCACAAAGAAATAACTGCTTACAATTACAACCGGTCCCTTACGTGGCGTCTGGTAACGCGCTGTATTCCCACTGCCGGTGGTAACTGTAAAACAGCAGGCACCGAGACTTAACTAGACTGAGATTTTTTCAGTGTAAGTTCAATAAACCTGGTTTATAGGAGTTTTTTTTACTAATGGACTGTTTTTCTGCTTACCTGGTTAGTGAGGACATCTATGACGATATAGGCAAGGTAGACTGTCTCTTCCTCGTCTGAGCCGAGCGCGGCACCGCCGAGCCCTGCGGTGCGCACGTGCAGAGCGCACACCCAGCCACCGCTGATCATCGCGCCATGCAATATCAACAACTTCACAACACAACTCTTCGCTACAACCAACAAATCAACACACCACGTCCATTTAATCCGACGACTGTCCAAGTTTTTGACAACTTTCTAACGGGATCAAAACCTCTCCGTCCTACTACGAGTGGGCGACGAAAATTCACGTACGCGTTTGTGTATGTTCGTCTCGAAAGCACTTTTTAGAAACCTGACGGTTACTCAACATGAAACAAGAACTAGCGTGCGGCGCGGACGGCGTTTTACCGCTAGCCGTCTACGTAAGCTGTTTCCGCTGTAGGTGAAAATCTAGAATTAACTCACAGCACATAGCCACGCGAAATCTAAGAATTCAGTCAATGCTACTCAATGAAAAGAACAAGCTTTTCGAATGATGTCTTTGAACGTTCCCAATTTGAATACGCGATTTGTCCACAAATTGTTAAGTTTCCACTTGGTAAGGTTTTGAAAACACTTTTAAAGTACTGAGGCGTCACTTTATGAAGTTGTTTTTGAAGGTAATGAATATTTTGAATTTAGAACGGCAAAGACAGCTCGAGACGAGCGTGTCTGTCGGATCGTCGGATCGACTGGCGTTCGGCTCGCTTGCCCCCCTGTTGACAGTAGGCAGGTAGCGCCAGGTGAGCGACGCGACGTTGCCAAACCGACCATTATCAATGATGATGAGATAGTTGTTGCCTTACCACGTTATTTCGAAATTTACGCACCGTTGCCAACATTGTAAAATGACGTTTTTATTAAAAACTTTATACTATTAAGATATTTTAGAGCAGCGATGGAATGCGCAGTGTCATAAGTATCGAGATTGTGCGGTCGCTTATAAAAGTTGACTTAGTACATTATCATTAAAAAGAAAATAATTAAGATATTTAACATTTGATTACTTAGAGATACATTGCGTGCGCAATTCGGTATTTTTATTAGTGGAATGTTAGAGAAAGTGTAAATAGTGATGGTGTTATGCGATTTTATTTGTTTATCGTGCCCGACAAGGTCGAGGATTACTTATTAAAACTGATTATTTTGCTGTAGGTAGATTTCGATTTTGTGTGTGCATCAATTTTATGAAAAGTAACACGTGGTTGCATTTCTGTCTAATTAAGTCTAAACTGGTATTTAATGAAGTAGGAAGGTAGGTAGTTATTTATTCAGTGTCCTATTACGTACCTACATAACTATGTATATAATATATCGAGAAATGAATCTGTTTAATTTTGAGAGTTTTAGCAATTAATCTTGTATTGTATTTCTTTGAGTAATTAATGTTATGCTAAGTTATTTGGTATGTACTTACTTGCATATGAAATTATCTGCTTTGTGTTTACCGTACCTAATGGTTTAAGATTCGATGTTGTTTGAAACAAGAACCTGTAAATAATGAAGTTTAAGCTTGAATGAAATGAGTAAATAATGTTAATTAATTAAATATTAGTGGCTTTTAAGTTATTATGTATTTCGGTTACATTTCCAAACCAAAATTAAAAATCAGCTCAGAGCGAGACGGACTTGCGCGCGAAGGGTTCCGTACCTTTTTTCTATACTCAACAAGCCATTACCTGTTGACGTTAGTAATACCGAGAACAAAGGCTGAAAAGGAGCCCCTTTAATATTTATTTGTGTATGTATGTGTGCTCATAGCCCAGTTGCACTCGGTGATTAGAAACAAACATCGAGGGTAAGCAACGAGGGCGCGGTCACTACCTAGATGGGTGACCGCTGGTAGCATGTTACCATGAGCGTCTCCGTGATTCGAAAGTCACGTTAAGCAGTCGGTCCCGGTTCTTATCATTCGATAACAGTCGTGAAGCTTAGTTGGAGGCCTTCGGGCGGCTTAAAAACATCCAACGGCAAGATTTACGTAGCCACAACGTATTCTTGCCAGTCCCCAACCCGCACTTGGCCAGCGTGGGGACGTATGGCCTTAACCCTCTCCTGAGAGGAGACCCGAGCCCAGCAGTGGGACATTATGGGTTGTTGTTTGTTTTTTGTTTGTATGTATGGGTATTTCTTTCTCACGCCCTAGAGCCTAAACGGTTTGTATATTTATGTGAGTGGTGTCAATACATTCGTCTTACTCGTGAGAGTGACACTGGGTACATCAAATTTAAGGATTTTTGACGCAAAAGAGTAATCTCAAAAAAATATGTTTTCAAAATACATCGAGTGTAAAATAAATATATAACTTTAAAAATAGTTTTTTTTTTTTTTTATTATTTTTTTTTTATATTTAAGCTTTCAAAATGACTATGCCTTGCCTGATGGAAAGCATGAGCAGAATCCAAGAGTGGTGGTCACCATCCTCAATGCGAAAAAGAACAATGCAGCATGGTGACCCACACTATGGCGGCCTGGGAGGAAAGGGGATGGTGAGGGGGATAGGGGGCGTTGGATTGGGGTATGGGCCTCCGGTATCCTCACTCACTCGATGAAACACAGCGTAAGGGCTGTTTCACACCGGTTTTCTGTGAGGCCGTGGTATCACTCCGGTCGAGCCGGCCCATTCATGCCGAAGCGTGGCTCTCCCACGGTAAAAAAAACTGTATTTAATTAAGATGACAGATATTGACGCTCTCGACTTTTATTTAACAATTTTACTTGTTTAGTATTTGTTATCAAAGCGGCAACAGAAATACATCTATTAACAACTGTCTCTCCGTGTCGGTTCCGCTTTGCCCTTTGGGTACGGAACCCTAAAATATACAGAAGTAACTATATCTGATACGCTTTTACGGCTAAACTGCTACACCGATTTCAATGAAATTGGGCATGAAAATACTTTGATTCTTGAGGTAGGACATAGGCTAATTTGATTCTTGGGGTAAGACGTACCTACACCCAGGCGTAGGCAATTAAAAGCTAGTAATAGATGAATAAATAAGTATTACTTAAATTTAACTTTTATTAAACATTTTAACAATTTTTAACCTTTCTCATAAGATTTTTTTATTAGAGACGTATGCTGACCTTATTATTTTTGACGTTTTTTTTTACACATTTAGCCATTTACTTTAATAATGTATGAAAATGATAAAATATGTGGGTACCTACCTATATACTAATGTAGGTAATAATAGATATTAAAAATTATAATTATCTTAAAAACTGCCTCATCGGTGTAGTGGTTAGCGTAAGCTACTGCAGATCAAGAGGTCTCAGGTTCGATTCCCGGGTCGTACTGCTGTTGGGGTTTTCTTACAAGAAATTCTTAATAGCAGCCCGGAGTATGAAATATCGCGGTGTATCCCGCCCGTGACTCGGAGAACACGTTAATCCGTCGGTCCCGTTTGTCATGAACATCTATGGCAATCGTTATTGGGAAGTCAGTGCACTCATATACTTTTTTTTTACCTGTGGAAACCCCCTCGGGCCTTCACCCCACCAGGGTTTGCGGCGGGGCGGTGTGTCGGAATCGAACCAACTAAAACCACACTGTGTGCCTCTCTGCGCCCGAGAGGGGAGGAATCCAGGAACCGCTTTCTTACGCCATCCGGACCCTCATACACTGACCACTAGTTCAACCTTCGAATTCAGTTCACCTTCAGATGCCAGTCGCTCCGTGTAAAAACCGATATTCAGGTAAAACCGGTTGAACTAGTAGCCGACACCAAATCTTGGGAATAATAAAGGCTAGGAAGATGATGAATTATCTTAAAAATATTAGATAGGTACAAATCTTAGAATATTAATTATGGAACATCGCGATACAAAAGAACAAAAAAAAATGACACAACTTTTCTATAGTTGTGTGCGTGGCGTGGCTATTACGCCTTACACTCGCCTCATGTCATTTAGATTTCCTAGTGTGAATACATGATTCCCATTGTTGTTTTTTTTTAGAAATAAGCTAAAAGATTTTCCAGTGTATATAGTTTATATAGTGTAATATACTAGAAAAACTGCCTCATTGGTCTAGCGGTTGATGTATGCGACTGCCAATCAAAAGGGTCTCGGGTTCGAATCCCGGGTCGGGCCGTTTCTGATCATAGAAATACTCAAGAACAGCTCGGAGTTTGGAAGTTAGGGTCAGAACCTCCGTGCCTCGGAGAGCTCGTAAAGCTGTCGGTCCTGCGCCTGATCTCTCCCCGATCGTATCTGTTAACCGTCCCATCAGATTATGAGAGAGAGGGAACAAAGAGTGCACCTGTGTTTGCGCACACACTTGTGCACTATAATATCTCCTACGTAGTTGGCTGGTCTCCGTCGAGACTGGCCGCCGTGGCCGTAATCGGCTAGGAGAACATACTAGAAAAATGAAATGTGATACAAACTCATACCAGATACAATAAAATGTATTGGGTTTTTTATTATTTGTTACCATTTGCAATGGACTGTTAGAGACCGCTAAATTAATTTTGGTCTGGTATTGTGAAAGCCAGTAATTAAACATTTTTAAATCTGTTAAAATATATAAAATATATTTAACCTGTGTAACTGTCCNTAAAATATATAAAATATATTTAACCTGTGTAACTGTCCTCTTTTTTTTTTTTTTTTATATTTAAGCTGCCAAAATGACTCTGCCCTGCCTGATGGAAAGCATGAGCAGAATCCAAGAGTGGTGGCCACCATCCTCAATGCGAAAAAGAACAATGCAGCATGGTGACCCACACTATGGCGGCCTGGGGGGAAGGGGGATGGTGAGGGGGATAGGGGGCATTGGATTGGGGTATGGGCCTCCGGTATCCTCACTCACTCGATGAAACACAGCGTAAGCGTAAGTGGTTTCACTCCGGTCGAGCCGGCCCATTCATGCCGAAGCGTGGCTCTCCCACGGAGGTAAAACGACATTTAAAAAGAAAGGCAGGTACCAGAAAAGAAATAATTTATATTACTTTTTTAATGGACAGATTTTATAAGATTAAGATAATTCCATATTAATATTATGGGGATTAGAATTGGACTTTCAGTTTTTTTCAAATTTACATTTAGATACAAAACAATGGTTCTAAACGATGATAGGTAACTTTCTTAGTTGCTTTACCTCGTTCTCTGTAATTTCTACACACTTTTGTCGCACAGTCCGCCATTTTTATCAACACAAAATATGACAGCAACGTGTGCGTATCCACTGACAGTACGTTTGATAATAAAGTACTAAAGGCGGGAAAACCATTTTAGCGTCTGTAGTTGGCGGTTTTTTTTCTTTTGTTTTTACAGCTATGACTGCCCATCTAGACATATTATATCTTTACCTAAAGTACAAATATAATAACTTTACTAGATATCAACATATCAACTGCAAAGAAACGAATAGCACAAAAGAAAACAAGAACAATCGAATTGAGAACCTCCTCCTTTTTTTAAAGTCCATTAGAATGAAAACTAAATAGTTGACACATACTAGCTGCGCCTTGAGGTGTTACCCACGGCTTTTGTTGTAAAGGCAAAATAAACAAAAAACGCGGATAACACCGCGGGGTGCATCTAGTTAATTACAATATTATTATATTGGACTGTATCGTAAATACCGATGTCTCCTTCATTGAAACGAATATTACAAAATAGCTCGGATATATAATTATTAGAAATTTTCATTTTTATTACAAACTTTAATCCAATATACATTGAAATATATTGCTTAATTGAGTAGTCTAAAACATTAACGTTACAAGTTTGTATTTAGTACATTTACTTCTTTTTTTAACGAGATGGTAACCAGGTAATCAAGTATTTCTGCCAATGTCAAGTATTAAATGTCTTCAATAGGGAATTTGCATAAAATTATCATTTGTCTCAAATATTTTTTTCTAGATTCTTTATTGCCTTACAATGTACTTAAAAGGTATTTTTTTTTGTTTAGTGATTATATAAACCCAGAAAATTTTAAATAAAAAGTGAAAATTAAGGGAGGGAAATTCAAATTTACAAAACGCGTCGCTATTGGTTGAAACGAAAAGTGACGTCGGTAGTCATTTCATCGAAATTATCGGAGTCGAAATTCAAACTGTTAGCTGTGTTTGTGAGAAAAATTACCTTCCTTGATTTTTATAGCAATTAAAACTAAAAATAACGTAACTGAAAAACTCAATATATTAAATCAAATAGTCAGGTTTACTGTCCCTTGGAGCTATGAAAAAATCAAATTTCTAAGCCAACGTAATCAGAAGAAAAATACAGCCGTTTACGCTGCAAAATTTTCGACAACCGCAAGGGAATCTAAACCTACAGGGTACTTCCCGTGAACTCAGAATCTTGAAATTTGCTACGAAGTTTTCTTCTTAAAGCACAGATAAAGGAAAAATTGCGAAAAGAATACATTTTCAGTTGCGTTATAAAATATATCTAAAGGTTCGTACGGAATCCTCAGTGAGCGCCTCCGACTCGCACTTCGTCGGTTTCTATTTGGCTAGGCTCGCTCGGCAGCGGCTCAGCTAGTGTATCAATTTAAAGATGGATAGAAAAAATAATATTACGCAAGTGAATGATCATATTAGGGATACTCTGAATGAACTGTCGCCTGCGGTATTCCCGAACCAACACGACCTTCAAACCTTCAAGAAAAGAGCGTACTCCTTCTCAAAAGGCCGGCAACGCACTTGTGACATGTCAGGTTTGCGAGTGTCCGTGGGCGGTGGTAATCGCTTACGTCTTCCTCTGCTCGTTTGACACCTATATCATAAAAAAAACTCTATAGAAACATACAATACAGTTCTTAATCTTAATAAAAGCGGCGTTTAATTAAAAGACTCGACATTTAGTTAACGCGTCCTTGCTCCCTGAGTCGCATTTAAATAATTTCATCACTATCTTCGTAACATTATCGGTACCGTATAAGTGGATTTGGGTTGAGGTTTTCGAACGGATTTATCAGCTTCCGTAAGCTGATTGGCTGAAGAATAACACGTGGAGAGCTCAACTGCAGTGAAATCACAGAAATACATCAAGATCCTGATTTATTCCTGACAATGATGCGGAGTTACAAGTTTAAAAAAACGTTTTTAGAGCTACATAAAGCATCAACAAAGCAAGCAAATCATGAACTTTTTTAGGATCAGGATCAAATATATCTAAAAAGGTATTTTCCATTCTATAATTATTCTCCATTCATAGATGTAAAAGTATAGATACCTTCCGAAATAAGAAAAAAAATATGTTTAAAATTCATACTAATGTTATAAACTCGAAAGTAAATCTGTAACACTATCTGTTTGTTACATTTTACTTGGAGATACTTTGATTCTTAAGGAAGGCCTATAAGCTACTTTTTACCGCGATAGCCGACAAACACTTACAGCCTGCGGTATTCCCGGCCTATACGACCTTCAAACCTTCAAGAAAAGAGCGTACTCCTTCTTAAAAGACAACGTACTTGTGACGAATCTGGTGTTGCGGGTATCCAAGGTCGGCGGTAATCGCTTACCATCTGTTCGTTTGTCCTATTTTACATAAAAAAAAAACAAGTATGCGCGGGCATAGCTAGTCCATACATTAAGACTGAAGATATGAGCGAAAAAATCAACAGAATTGAGAATCCGCTCCTTGCCTTAGAGTCGGTTTTCTATCATAGTGTATCTTTTTAATCACAGCAGAAACATAAGGGTACCCAAAGTTTTTTTTTAATATTTATTTCAAGACATCTAACACACAACGCCATCTAGTCCCAAACTAAGCAGAGCTTGTACTATGCGTAGTAGACAACTGATATAAGTACTTATATACTTTTTCGTAAATATATTGACATATTCCATATAGAAAACACCCAAACTTCGAAACAAAAATTTGTAGATCATATAAACATTTGGCCCGACCCGAGCGTCAGCAGTCCTTTATGCTACCACTGCGCCACCAGGGTAGTTAACATCTTTACATAGTAGGTATTAAATAAAATAAAATAAATAAATAAACAATGCCTTCATCATCATTATCACCGTCTTCCTAGTCTTTTATTGTTCCCAAGATTTGGGGTCGGCTACTAGTTCAACCGGTTTTACCTGAATATCAGTTTTTACACGGAGCGACTGGCATCTGACCTCCGCAACTCTGAGGGTGAACTGAATTCAAAGGTTGAACTAGTTGTCAGTACATTTGAAGGCACTGACTTCCCAATAACGATTGCCATAGATGTTCATGATAACCGGGACCGAAGACTTAACGTGCTCTCCGAGGCACGGGCGCGAAACACCGGCATAAATCCATACTCCGGGCTGCTATTAAGAATTCCTTGTAAGAAAAACCAATCAGCAGTCCAACTCGGGAATCGAACCCGAGACCTCTTGATCTGCAGTCGCTTTAGCTAACCAATAGACCAACGAGGCATCATCATTATCAGCAGCCTTAAAATAGTTTACAGGAAAAAAAGGTCTTTCTTAAGAAAGGAGGTTTACATTTAGCACTCTTAGATCTTTGAAACAAGTCAGTGTATTATAAAGCGATTTTCATCAACAGGGGAAGTGATTCAAGTGGAAGGTTTACACACGTCCAAAACCGGGACATTAGGTAATAAGCCGATCTATACTAATATATTCAAATGTATTAATTATTTCGCCGCTTCGAATGCACCCATCTCTGAAGTATTTGACTTATTTAATAAATGTTTTTGGAATACATTTTTTTACATAAATGAACCTGTCAATGTGACTCCTCTCAGCCTGAAGGAAAGCATTAACAGAATCCAAGAGTAGTGTTCACTATACTCATTGTGAATTCAAACAATGCAACATGCATCATCTAAATGCACGTATCGTGCAAAGACAAAGAAAAAAGGAACATGCAGCATGGTGACCCACACTATAGCGACCTATTGCGATGTGTCTGCACCAAATACACTAAAACTCTTAAAAAATGAGCACTGATCATATGAAAATGGTAGAATAAATACTAATAATGACGATTAAAAAGGATTAAATAATAATTTATAGGTAACCGTATTGTATAAATTGAAAATAAATTTGGATTGTAGGTACGGTAAGACAGAATAATTTGATACGTGATTAATAGTACCTACTACATTTTGATTTGGTATTTTTACATTGTTGATCTGTTGTTTGTAGATTATTTTTTGACATTGTCATTAATAAATGACGTTTATGGAAATAAAACTGACAATCGGCAATACATTGATAAACAACTGTATCAGTATTATTAGGTGCGAATAATGTAAATGGGTACCCCATTTTAAACAAAAATTGAATATTTATTAGTGGTAGCGTATTTACCCTAGCATTTAATTTAATTAACTGGAGTTTTAACAAGACTATACCTGTATTCATTTTGATTCTAGAACCAACCAAATAATTAACCAAAAAGATTCAAATATCGATTCATATAAGACATAGATAATAAAAAAAAACATTTCTTGGCGCCAATTTTCTTTATTTACTTGGAACGTCACAATTTTAAAAGTGGTTTAAAATTTTAAGTCTTCACAATTAATCATTTAGCTACATTAATATTAGTGTCAAAAACCCTATTATATTTTTTGTTTACGTTTAAGATAAATAAGCTAATAGCAACATCTTCCGCGTCTTATGAGAAACATACTTGATGTTATTTGTATAACCTCTTCTGAATTCAAAATGTCGAGTTTCAATGTCATGGATTGTTGGAAACTTGTTAGTTTTACGTTGACAACATTGTCACATTATTATTTATTTCTTTTTTAAATACCTTCGTAACTAGAGGAGCTAGCGAGCGATATAACGGCGTGGGCTAACACATTGGATAGGTAAGAAATCCTAGCTAGATCAGTTAGTCTATGATCATGACCGTGACCATAATGACAGTCTGTGACCATTCTTGACGTATTGAGACCCTCTGTGTCTTGGAGAGGACGGAACAGTCGGTCCCGGTTGTTCTTTGGGAATCGTTACGGGGTTTTCCGAGTGTTATAACTCGGTCCGTTCACTGCTGTCACAGTGGTGGGCGTGTGGGCGGGATTAGTTCCGATCGTTACGGGTATTTGGAGTGTTAAAAGTCCGCCAATAGCTGTTCTAAAGAAGATATCACCAACTAAAAATTGGAGTCGACTTAAAGACAACACTAACATAGGTATTTTTTTTGTATCCAATGAGATCGCATTGGCAATATTCAACATTATTTAAATGTTTGTAGGGTATAACGTATAGGTAATTTGGGTAAAAATATCTCAGAGGAAGCTAGGTAACTAGGTATGCCACTACTTAATGCGGTTTCCTGTTAGCAAGATAAATACCTACCCTTTACGCCTTCTAGTCCCAAACTAAGCAGGGCTTGTACTATGGGTACTAAACAACTGATATAAATACATTAATAACTACTTTGTTTTTTAATTACGTATATATTATATATAGAAAATAAAGGAACTCTGAAGCAAATATTTATCATAGAAATATTTGGCCCGACCTAGGATGTAATTTGAGTCGACCTCATGCACATCAGTCACGTACGATACCACTGCACTCTCGATGCAGTTAATTAATTTTAGTTAAGTAAGTTTTTTTACTATGTAATTACTGTTTCCGAACTAAATTTCTCCATATTTAAACTGACATTTTTTACATTAGGCTGCATTTTTAGTAGATGGCTAGTAGAACGCAGCACGGCATTGTGACAGTTGGAAAACGCAAACACAAGCGTATTAGTGTTTTTTAATTAAATTAATTTGTAACATGTTGTCATTTGGATATTTCAAACCACTAATAATAGAAGCTTTTTTGTCCAAGATGTATGGTAGCGAATATTCAAAAATCATCATAACTGATACTATTTAAAGTATTTAAACCAGTAATAAGTGTAAAAGATACTTTGAACTTTCGTATTTAGTTAAGTACGTACCTACCTACTTCTGTCACCTGTCGTTTCCGACGAGGTAAAGTCAACAGGTTTAACTAGGTAGGTACAATATTGGTATGTCACCGGAAGAATGCAGTTTTCCTTTAAACGCAACTGTAAAGACCACAGACAGACTAATACAAAAACACGATGGTCGTAAATACACCTGCTGCGCTAACTTATGCGATTTTTTAATGTAGCCTCCACACTACTCGCGAAGTTGAACGAGGTTAGGCGAATACGATAGTGTGGAGAGGCACTATGACTTCTTCGTACAACTTCGGCTCGCCTCGGGCAACTTCCATTTGCTGTCGGTTTTGGCGTCCGAGTCAAAGGATTTAAAGTAACGCGAATGTATTCTTCGCGAAGTTGACCGAGTGTGTACTACATACTTCGGTCTACGGTCAACTTTCTCCAGTAATTCGTCAAGTAACTTCGACAGTAGCCTGGAGTGGTCATGAGAATTTATCTAGTACATTATAGCAGTTTTAACTAATAAATATCTACCTAATCTTACCTATACCTATCTATTATTACGATTTGTAACTACACTACTAAATTCAAACCCTTTCTATTGTTTTTATAGTATTTTACATTAAAATTTATGACAAATACAGTAGCTGTCATCTATACAACAGTTTATCACAGCCGATGTGCAAAGGAAGCTGCGTACCGCCCTCGCGAGCGATTGGCGCGCTTATTATAAAACCAAGATGGACGCCCACCGCTCGAATTACCCGCCACACATGTGACGTTTGTAAACATTCCTGACGACCTATTTATACGTATATGTAACAAAGTGCTAAAGTGTGCTGTGATACGTGAATCCATAATGGCTATTATTGGATGCAATTGATAATTTGAGGCCTGTTTAGGCAGGGCTAGACTTAGAAGAAAACATAGATATTTTTACGTTTTGTTATCGCAAGACAATTTTATCTATTAAAATCAAACAAGCCAATTTGAAGTCTTGAAAGTACACTTCAGTTGGGTAAACGTTTGAAATAGACAAAGCTACGTTAGCTAACTGTAGGAACATATATCATATGAAAATGTAACTAACTGTGTATGAAATGAGTTCATCTTTATCCACCTAATTAATAAGTATACATACAAAAACAAACTTATGTATTGACTGACGTAGTAACAACTCTTTGTGTGATCCACAAATTGTTGTTCTAAGTCTTAATGTTTTTGTATACGTTTCATGTATACTTATTTGTAAAGCTCTCCGTGACACAGGAAAACAGAAAAAAAAACTCAGTTATGTAGTTCAATTTTTATTTCTATGATGTAGGGGTCAAACGGGCATGCGTATCGTCTAATGGCAAGCGATTACCGCAGCCCATGGACACCCACAACACCAGAGGCATCACAAGTGCATTAAGGGGCTTTGGGGGATGGGGGAGGGGTTGGGATACGGGCCTCCGGTATCATTATTCACTGTTCTGTTCTGTTCTGTTCTATTCTATTCTGTTCTATGATCACGCGGGTAGCTAAAGGTCAAATAGGACGTGTATTGAGTACTTTTTATCGAGAGTAAACCTAACTCAATAATTTTGAAATTAATTTACTAAAATATAAAATAACACAGTATTTAGGAACCACAAAGAATTTTGAGGCATTGAAAATTATTATAAAGAACAAATCAAGTAGGTAAATGACGTCAATTCATTATATTTATATATAAATCTTATATTCATCGGTCGTTCAATATCCACGCCTACCTAAATAATAGTAAATTCGAAGGGAACATTGTCTATCTGTTTGTTACATTTTCGTAGCAAAAACGCTGAACCGATTGCAATGAAATTTGATACGGAGATACTTTGATTCTTAAGGAACGAAATATGCTACTCTTTACCGTGATAACCTACATATACGCGAGTAAAGCCGCGGGTTAATGATAGTTGTCTATGTTTTTGATATTCTACTATTTGATTTAGTGTTTAGTTATGCTTATTGTTACCTCAAGGTCGTAAGTTCAATAGCCCGCAGGACAAATAATTGTAATTATAATGTGAACAAATATTTGTTCACTGGCTGTAGGTATACTATACCTACCAATAAAATATACAGCTAGGTAAGCTTATAATATTTATGAAAAACAGTCTCAATTTCTCTCTCTCTCTCTCTCTCTCTCTATCTCTATCTCTCTCTCTCTCTATCTCTATCTCTCTCTCTCTATCTCTATCTCTCTCTCTCTCTCTCTCTCTGTCTTTCTCTCCCTCCTCTTTCTCTGTCTCAGCCGTGTGCGAGATGTCATTGTGTGAAATTATATTAATATATCTTCATCTTCAAAAATACTAGTATTGTATATGGGTGGTATTTTCTTTTTTCTTATCTATAGTCGTTCTTTTCGCTGTCAACACATTGACAAACTTCACTTCTTAAATAGTTTTTTTTTTATATTTCGGACATCTAACATACAACGCCATCTAGACCCAAACTAAGCAGAGCTTGTATTATGGGTACTAAACAACTGATATAAATACATATATACTTTTTTTTTGTAAATACATACATATCATACATAGAAAACACCCAAACTCCGAAACAAACATTTGTAGATCATACAAACATTTGACCCGACCCGGGAATCGAACCCGAGACCTCAAGAACAGCAGTCGCATACGCCACCGAGGCAGCCAGTTCTTGTTATTATCTATGTCATGTTGTTTAATTATGTTTAGTAATTGTTATCCGACTGCGAAAGAAGGAGGGTTACATTTTTCGAATGTCATCATCATCATCATCATCATCAGCCTATCGAAGTCCACTGCTGGACACAGGCCTCTCCAATTTCACGCCACTTAGTTCGGTCTAAGGCTTCTCGCATCCAGCTCCTGCCAGCCGTCTTGCGCAAATCATCGCTCCACCTGGCCTGTGGACGTCCTACACTACGTTTGCCGAGACGCGGTCTCCACTCAAGAACTCGAATGTATGTATGCATATTTCTCTGGCACGCCCTAGAGCCTAAACGGCTTGTCGTATTTTTATGTGAGTGATGTGTGTTTTTATTAATCGTGAAAATGACACTAGGTAAATAAAAGAAAAAGGAAAAAAAAAACTTTTCAATTTATTATATGTATTTAGTTCTTCAATGAATTTATTAAAGATGGTAGATATTGACACGGTCGGTTTTTTTTATTTTTAAATAATTCATTACTTGTTTCGAATATGTATTTGTGTTTGACCCGACTAGACCAGAAGGAACTTTATATTTTCGAGTGTATGTGTACTATATTAAATTTATTTTACAGGCTCTGCAGTAGTGGATTTTGGATTAAGAGGAATTGTTTTATGCATTTAAAGTGTGAGACCCCTCCGCTAACATAGACTTAATAAAAATAGCAAACATAAGCTAGCCAGCTTGTAAATAATACAATGACTGCACGGTTGGCCTAATGGTTTCAGTGGTCGCCACACCACTTCCTACTGCGCCAAGTGTTGTGGGTTCAAATCCTACAAGGGACAACACTTTGTGTGATCCATAAATTGTTGTTCCGAGTCTGGATGTAGTTTGTGTCCGTTTCATGTATGTTTGTAAAGTCCCCCGCGACACAGGAATGTATATTCCTAATGAGGGAGTTGTCTATAAAAAAAAGAATGTCACGCAGTTGGATTTTGTTTTTTTAAATATATATTTATCTTCTTTTTAAGTATTGGCTTCCAAATTGACTACACTCTGCCTGGTGGAAAGCATTAGAAAAATCCAGGAGCAGTGGTTACCATTCTCACTGCAAACGTGGTCAATGCAGCATAATGACTCAATGAGAAGCTTCTTCACGTCCCTCTTAGGACCCGGTATAATAATGGGAGAGAAACACTGTATAAGGTTTTTAATGAAACGCTCACTTTTGGCGAATTTTATAACTAAAGGAATTTTAAAAAGAGCAAATTTTTGTTGTAGCCATTACTGTTTTATGATCAAATGGAATGCATAAATCTTTCACACGTTATTAATAAAAACAATAGGCATGATGACTAATTTTGAAAGGCTGTTTCATAAAGACAATTGTCAAAAACAATTATCTTTCTACAAAAAATTAAGTTTTAGTAGGAAAAAATTGCGATTTAAATTTTAAGTTTATAATTCACTAGAAAACGCTCGGTGGTGTCATGGCGTCTGTTTGCGGAAGACGCGAAATCACCATTTGTCAACCAATATGAATTATAGCTCTTAAAAATAGTAAAGTGATCGTCGATTATATCCGAACGTGACGTAACTCGCTCCGATTGCTGTTCAATTTGGCGGATTGCTGTATTTTGTAGTTTTATTTTCGTTTATTAACTATTAATCTCGCTCTAAATATGAAAATAAATACAATTTTTATATGTACTCTATCAACCCTATTTCATCTGATAAATACATAATATTAGGGTTCTTGGTTACCGTCATCATGCCGATTATACACCAGTGAGTATACATTAGGTATAAAGACCGGAACGTAACTTGGCCAAATTCGTTACATGCGCAGAAGTCGTGTTTAGGTCCCTTTGGTTGATAGAGGAACACGG
Source organism: Hyphantria cunea (assembly GCA_003709505.1). NCBI lineage: Eukaryota > Metazoa > Arthropoda > Insecta > Lepidoptera > Erebidae > Hyphantria > Hyphantria cunea. The sequence continues at coordinate 131,468 of PKRV01001311.1, read as the reverse complement.
GATTGTAACAGCACCGTTCCGAGCAAGCGATTGGAGCGTCAGTCGACTACATTTCGATTTTGTTCATTTTGATATGTTACAATAAGTGTACTATGCGCGAACTTAACCCGACTACGACAAAATCTGGCCAAGTTACGTGCCGGTGTCTGTGATACAGTGACTGTTTTGACGCATTACGAATAGAATCACCACCCCTGTTCGTTCTGTAGGTCTCTTAAGACGACGAGGGATTAAACTATGCAGGACAACATTCATTTCAAAGTGAAGAAAAACTTTAAAACAAACCCAACACGTTTGGCCAGCGTGGTAGCGCGTACCTAAGAAGTACGGTAGTACGCTAAAACTTTTTGCTAAAGAAAGCATAACTCCAGGTATTGACAGTTAAATGCTGTTGATGATGGTGACAACTTAAACATCGTAAATCATAAATCATTGCATTTGTGTCATTCCTTATTCGAGATTACGTATACATAAAAAGTACAAATATCACATTCGGAGTTTTACAATCTTTACAGTTGTAAACAAACCAAACATACTTACGAATTGTCTAGAATATTATCTTGCTCAAACAAAACATAAACAATTGTGTACCAGTTGTATTCAATAAGAGAGAGCAACACCATACTAAAGTAAGAGTAAAAGAGATGGAACACAATTGACAATGCTGTGACGAGTAATGACTTGACAAGTTTTTTTTATGTTGCACCTGCAAACAGACTCGGTACTCACGTGCCTGGATTTTGAACAAAGAAAAAAAATAAACGTTGAGTATAGCCTAACCGAACATTAAATGTTTTAGAAATAAGTTTGTATGTATAGGTAGGTACTTTTTCTGGTTTTGATATTATCGAATTATAGTGATTTATTCTGGTTATAAAATATAATATTTCTTTTTTTGCAAAAAATGGTTTTGTTGATAGACTAGAGAGTATGAAGCTATTATTAAAAATATTGAGAATAGTTTATCCGTGACAATATTTGGCACTAATTGGCAGGATTGATTGACCTTATTACCTAATACAATGCTCTTACAGAAAATTGGTGTTAGCGATTTAATTATTTCTTTGTTTTTCATAAGATTAACTTTCAACAGGGCATCGCCAGTTACTTACTATCAGGGGACACACTGCTCAAATAGAGATTGCAATATGTTAAACAATTTCTTAAATTAATTATTTATATATTTATTTTAAAACCTAATATTACAAATTTTATAGTAACTCTGCCCGTCTATAACGATATCATTTGGATACTTTAACTCTTGAGGAAGGTTAAGGACTACTCTCTACACGCCCACGGGTAAAAGTAAGTTTTTTATATAGGTACTATATATATAGGTACTTCAATTAACGACCTAAGAAACTCCACAGACTTAAGAACTTAATTTCAGTGGAAACTAAGGCAATGCTTGTTCAAACCCTGATATTCCCTATAATTGACTATGGTGATATGTGCTATTTCGACCTGAATGCAGATCTGCTGAATAAACTTGACCGTCTTCTCAACAATAGCATTCGATTCGTTTTCAATTTACGCAAACATGATCACGTGTCTCAACATCGCTTCCATTTGACATGGCTTTCAATTCAACGTAGGCAGATACGAGCATTAACTACTCTATATCCTTCTCTCTTCTGAGTTGTCCTTCCTAGTTAACTATTCAACTACCATATTTAGGTCCAAACCACATCAGAAACCTTAGATCTTCAAACAACCTACTTCTCCACTGTCCACTCACCGCTGTGACTTTGGGAAACGCGCTCCCTCTCTAGATTAGGATGTCTAATAGTAGCCAAAGACTGAAGTATTAATGCGGAAACTTTTTATAAACTCTTTATCAGAGCCAGCTTAATTTTATACTCTCAACTTCTAGAATTTGTATTATGTAAACATATACATATTATATGTATTATATAACTTATGTATATTATGTTTTGTTAATATACTATATGTATGATAACTGTGGCGGCTTCGACATACAGCGCAACAAGAAAAACACGCTACAGCGCCATCTACCGAAGATACTTCGAACTATGGAGGAAACGAAGAAACTACCAATCCTGAATCGCGCAATAGAAGTTCTCGCGCCAATTATCATATATGCAACATCCCAACATCAACCGTTGGACAGTGGTCCGACAGGCATTATCACCTCGCCTGGTCGGAGGATCCTCCCTTTGTGTTGGAGGGAGGGGTCCCACAGTGGTGAATCCAACGTGATTGGAAGCAGTCTTCGTAGGAGCAGATCAACAGCAGCAGCAGTGCTATCATCATGTTCACTCCCCACAGCAAGTCTCAGCCAACCAGCAACTTCGGCCTTAACAGGGATACACCACACGCAGGATGCGTCCGAACAAAAAATACATTTTAATTTCTGTGCATCTGCCATGATGGACGATGCATCGCCATAAGGTCGACTCTTAGAGAATGCATACGGCATTGAGTCCGCCTTTGTACTTTTGTGCATAAAGATAAATAAACTAAATGAATAAACCTAACTACCATGAATTATTCTAATTTAGACCATATCAATATAAGAACGTCAATGCGGCTTTATTAATAATCTTTGTAAAATAAAAGGTACTGAAGAATTATGAATTGAGCTGTCATACAAAGCACAGAAATCGAAAAGTATATGCTTACGACCAGAAATATGTATTATACTCGTATATCTATAGGTAAGTAGTTTTTATTTATTTATTTGTCTTTATTGTATATACATAGTAAGAAACGGTACAATAGGAACAGTCACAAAGTATGTATAACAAATGGCGGTCTTATCGCTCTCGGCGATTTCTTCCAGACAACCATAACACGGATATGAGTGTTTCAAAATTTTGAAATTTAGGGTAGGTTACATACAGGGAACACATAAAATATACAAAAAAACAAAAAGAAATAGTAGCGATCCATATACAAATGTTAAACACTATTCACTAGTTATTATAGGTATATAGTATTTCAATGAAACAGGTGTCAACCGTCACAGCTATCAAGCTTTTTATAAAGGGCTATTATCTTCTAGAAGACAAACACTAGTGAAACACAAATTACTTTCAACATTTTAGAGTGTGCGATACCAAACCATCACTCTTTGCAGACCCTACATTTTAAACACCTGAGTGTCATAGCACATACTAGCTAAGTCCCGAGGTCCCGGTCCTAGTACCATCAACTATCTACCAATGAAAGTCCCGTCAAAATCGGTCCAGAATTTCCAGAGCCGGAACAAACAAACATACACACATAAATGAGCTTTTTTGATGTATCTGACTACCGTATAAGTCTATTACCTCCATATGCATTAAGTCTGAAATCTGAAATTACAAACAGACACATCAATTTTATCTATTTGTACAGATAGATAAATCAAATTAACTTTCAATCAATCATATATAAGGTACATCAATCAACAACCCATAATGTCCCACTGCTAGACTCGGGTCTCCTCTCAGGAGAGGGTTAAGGCCATACGTCCCCACGCTGGCCAAGTGCGGGTTGGGTATACTTAGGTTCAAATTGTTTTTCTTGATGTTTAATTATTATGCCCTTTATTCCCTGCAAGAGATTTCATAAAAAAATATAGTTACTATACATTCCGGTGATGCATGACCTAACCGGTCTGCGACCCTTCGTAGCTTGTGACACGCTTCAGAAATTCTAAAACAAAAAGCTTGTAAATTAAAAAAAACTCCTTTTAGAATACACTTAGGCATAAGAGTATATTTATGGACATGGATAGGTGGTTTTTTGGTAAATTTTCTAGAAATGAATCCCAGCTAAATCGACTTATCGCCCCCGAAATCCTCTGTATACTAAAGAATGGCAGATCCTGTACCGATAACAATGTTTTATATGATTTACGAGTTTATACCGTTTAGTACGTGAATCATTCTAATTATTTTCATTTTTATCTTATATATTTAAATTATAATAGACTAGGTGAGCCCCGGTGTTGTTCCCCGCTATTATTGTTGTAGCCATAGTAACGCTGCGGGGTGAATCTAGCTTAAAAAAGTAGGGTTAATGATTTACTTTAAACTTGGTTACTCCTTTCATCATTAGCTATCTGCGTGTGAAAGTCCCATCAAAATGGGTCCAGCTGTTTCAGAGATTAGCCGAAACAAACAGACAAACAAAAATTGAAAATCTTTCAATTGTAGCAGTGGAATAAAGCATCGGCAGTACAATTTGTAGAGATATTGTGGCGACTTCCACATACAGCGGCAACATACACATATGACAACGCCATCTACCGAAGATACACTGAACTACGGAGTAACGTAGTGTACGAAGAAACTACCAATCCTGCATCGCTCAATAGAAGTTCTCGCGCCGAAAACATATATACAACTTCCCAACCTCAACCATTGGGCAGTGGCCCGCCACACATGATCACCTTGCCTGGTCGGAGGATCCTCCCTTTGTGTTGGAGGGACATGTAACCCGTTCCTCCACATTGTTTTCAGCTTCGGTTAAACTGATTCTACTCCTTGTATTTACTCCGTTATTCCAATATTTTTTATGGGATAAGCGGCAAACGAGCAGACGGATCGCTTTATGGTAAGCGAAAATCACTCGCAACACCAGGGGTGTCGTCACCTATTGCGTTGCCGGCCTTTTAAAAAGGAGTACGCTCTTTGCCTGAGAGATTGAAGGTCGTATTGGTCCGGGAATACTATGGAAAATTCCCAGTCATTACACACAATTTGCTGATAAGTCATTCTCAGTGCAAGCAGTTAGGCTGTGGACTTTACCTGCCTTTGAAAACTTGCCTGAGGCAATAAGATAAGCTAAATCTCTGCAAGTTTTTAAGAAGCAAGTCACAGAATATTACTTGACAATGTAAAGGCTTCTGGGGGGGATGTATGTATCTATGACATTACGTGTTTGTTTATATATGCATAAAATTTTTGTCTCATACATTTTTTTCTAGATTCTTTATTATATTTATAATAAACTTATTATTTTACAATAAACTTATTAGTTTTTATCTTTACAATAAACAGTATATTTTTTAGTGAATATTTAAACCCAGAAAATACTAAATAAAAAGTGAAAATTAAGGGAGGGAAATTCCAACTTATAAAACGCATCACCATTGGTCAAAACGAAACGTGACGTCGATAGTTACTTCATCAAAATAATCGGTGTTGAAGTTCAAACTGTATTACATATTAGTGTTTGTGAGAAAAATTACCTTCTTCCATGACTTTTATGGTTATTATTTAGTTATTAAAACTGCAAGCAAATTTAAAGTAACTGAAACACTAATTATTATTAAACACGAAATGACAATGACGTCATTGGCTGGGTCAAAAGCGCGCGCAAAATGGAAACGTTTCTATAGCTCAAATTTAGCCCATGTTTTAAATTTTGCTTTTGAAATTATTCTGTTGTAAAAATTTTTATTTTAAGTTTGACTATTTTTAAGCCTGTTTATATTTTTTTCTATGTTACAGAGGTAGAAATGATCGGATTACGAAATAAAAAAAAACATGTATATTCCTTATTATTGATATGACGTAAAAAATATAAATTTTAAAATGTCTAAATAAAAAAGAATATCCTGCCATATGTGCTATAATATATATTTTACCATAATGATTTAATTTTCAAGTCTGGATAATTATTGTAGAACTGCTGCTCTTTTTGAACGAAAAGTGCGTAATATCATATCTTTTCAAGATGAAATTGATATTTCAAAATGGCAACATTTACGTGTGACAGATGTTTACGCGCCAAACAACAATGCTTGCTGCATACGAAGTTTAACGCTTGATAACTTTGAGTTGAAACCGTTTTAGATATTTTTTCACTGAGGAATACAGTAATACATGTGAATATTTGCAATATAACCATTATTACTGCATTCGCTATTCATTGTGTTACATCAAGTTTATTAAGGGAAATATTAGAATATGTAGGGAGGTTCGGCATTCGTTCCGTTGAGATGTAGTGTTTTCTTTCTCGTGTTATTTGTAATTAAGGTCAGTAACCAGTTCAAAGAGATGGCTGCGATAACCCCGAGACGTTCAACACGTATCCCTCATAGTCATACACCTAAAATGACTGAAAGGAAAAAGGGGTTGTTTCAAAGCGAGGACATGGCTTCCAGGGAGTCCTTGACGACCCACCGAACGCTCCCGGTTGTGGATAGCGAGAGTGATAGCGAAGAGTGTGACTTGGGAATCATCAGTACCTTAGACTCCAGTTCTGGAGACGAAAATGACCAGAATATTCTTAAAACACCAGAGAGGAACTTCGGGCGTAAGTTTTGTTAAATGCTCTTAACTTTATTGCCCTTATTTATGATTTTGATAGCTACGGGAAGCTGTTATGACGTGTGTCTGTACTTTCGTAAAGAATCAAGGTTCCTTTTGTCATACAACTTTTTGGCCCTAACCTCATCAACTGGTGTCATGTTATTTCGACAATTTCCTTGTATTATAGATTACCTAATTTACAAATATTTTTTTTATAACTCTTTGCTACAAGTGCATGATACAACATCTAAATCTGTATTTTATGTTCACTATAAATGTAAATCATTTATAAGGTAAGCACATTATCTTTGAAAACCTAAAGTACATTAAAATGGAGATTTAAAGTGCATTTTTTTTTACCAAATTTCGTTTCCAAAGTTCTCTTAGTGGAGAATAAAAGGAGTGTTTTAGTGAATTCTGTGTTTAATGCCTTATGTCCTCTGCTGTTATCTCAATTTATTACCAAAGCCATTATGCTCCATATCTAAATTTGTAAAGCCAAAATATAAAAGCAAGGGGTAAAAAAGCATCTCACTAGGCTGCCATAGTGTGGGTCACCATGTTGCTCTGTCCTATTTGGCATTGATGATGGTGACCACCACTCATGGATTCTACTTATGGTTTCAATCAGGCTGAGTAGAGCTATTTTCCTAGTTTGATAATAAAAAAAGTATATAAACTCTTCCTTGATAGATGAGTAATAAATTAAGAAGTATTAAGCAATGCCAACCAATGTTTCTGGCCAGCAGGGTATAGTAGATTAAAACCTCCTTGCTAATGAGAGAGGTCTAGGTCCAGCAGTGGAATGTTGAAGGCTGTTGATATGTGTAGAATGTAAGACAACAATTATTATCAGTAATACTATCACACATGCTCATGATAATGAAATGTGGAGCAACTAAAATGCCCAGCTAGCAATAAACACAAATTTAGGTCATATCATATAATGATTAGTTTCTAGGTCATCACATTGTTTAGTGTACAGTAAAGCAATGTATTAAATAATTATTCTTAACATGTTCTTTTGTGCAATAAGAGATATGAGAAATACCTAGAGTGAGATACTTGGATTTTGAGTTGTCATTTTTACAGTTTAATCAAATTTTTTAGTCCTTGTGAAATTAACACACTTGCTTGTACAGTATCTGGGAGTAAAGTCTATATTATGTATGTATGTATTCAGATATATTTAAGTATTTTTATCTGCAACCCGGTTACTATAGTACAGGCTTTGCCTAGTTAATAGTTTAGGTTTGATGCCCACATACATCTGTTTCAGAGGATATTTATATTATCTAAGTTCCCAGAGCAACTTAATAAGTGTCTAAATTGAATTTAGTTTCCCTGTTTTTGCAACATTTTCTATTTATACTCTGCACCTATCGGTTATAGTGTGAGGTTAAATATGTTAAAGTTCTCATCAAAAATTAGACACTCTTAAAAAAAATATTCAGCTCAAATCGTCTTTTCAGCAAACAGACTTTTCAGTTGTTAGCAAACCAAACTAAATTTTTAGGTGTTAGCAAACAAACTTTTCCATTGTTAGCAAACAAAACTATATTTTAAGGTGTTAGTAAACAATTTTTTCAGTTGTAAACAAACAAAGTTTTCAGCTGTTAGCATATTAACTTTTCAGCTGTAAGCAAACCAAATGAGGTACTAACTGTTAGCAAACCAAACAAAGACTAGCTATTAGTAAAACAAACAAACTATTCAGCTGTTAGCAAACAGACTTTTCAGTTGTGAGCAAACCAAACTAACTTTTTAGGTGTTAGTTAATAAACTTTTCAGTTGTTGGCAAACAAACTTTTCCATTGTTAGCAAACAAAACTATATTTTAAGGTGTTATTAAACAATTTTTTCAGTTGTAAGCAAACAAAGTTTTCAGCTGTTAGCATATTAACTTTTCAGCTGTAAGCAAACCAAATGAGGTACTAACTGTTAGCAAACCAAACAAAGTACTAGCTATTAGTAAAACGAATAAACTATTCAGCTGTTAGCAAACAAAATTTTCAGTTGTTAGCAAACCAAACTAACTTTTTAGCTGTTAGCAAACAAACTTTTTAGTTGTTAGCAAACAAACTTTACAGTTGTTAGCAAACCAAACTAACTTTTTAGCTTAGCAAACAAACTTTTCAGTTATTAGCAAACCAAACTTTTTAGTTGTTAGCAAACAAACTTTACAGTTGTTAGCAAACCAAACTAACTTTTTAGCTTAGCAAACAAACTTTTCAGTTATTAGCAAACCAAACTAACTTTTTAGCTGTTAGCAAACAAACTTTCCAGTTGTCAGCAAACAAAACTAATTTCTTAGCTGTTGGCAAACTAAACCAGCTTTTTAGCTGTTAGCAAACAAACTTTTCAGTTAGCAAACAAACTTCAGCTGTAAGCAAACCAAACAAAGTAATAGCTGTTAGTAAAACAAAAAAACTAGTCAGTTGTTAGCAAACCATACGAAGTACTAGCTGTTAGTAAAACAAACTATTGAGCTGTTAGCAAACAAACTTTTCAGTTGTTAGCACACCAAACTAACTTATTAGCTGTTAGCAAACAAACTTTTCAGTTGTTAGCAAATTAACCAACTTTTTAGCTGTAAGCAAACAAACTTTTCAACTGGGACCAAACCAAATAAACTTTCAGCTGTCAGCAATTTAAACAAACTTATCTGCTGTATAATACCAGTTCAGATTAAGGAATAAATTGGAGTGCTTGGGTTTAAAGAAAGCAAGAACATATAGTAATAGCTTTATATTCTACTATTTCATGTGGTATGGCATAAACATACTTAGTGGTGGCCTTGGAGATCTGAAAAAAATTCTACACCATTTATGGTACTCACATCTTAAATTAATTTAAACTTTTGGGCTGTATAAGGAATAACTCAGTCTACGTTTTTAGACTAGGATGGGTTTCTTTACTAGAGGACGAACCTGTGGTAAATTAATAATAATAATTTATTAACCATTAAGATATAGTTTAACAATTGTGGTATAATCAAACTAAAGCTTAAGCTATAAAATTTATTGGATATCGGTTTGGAGATAAAGAAATAAAGTAGTTTTGCATCCATTTTTTATTTAGATTTTTTTATGTTTAGACTTTTATTAATTTTTACTATAGAGATATGGTCCAAGGGAACAGAAATAATTATTGACTAAGCAAGGCGATTTCGTAGCTTTGAGATAGCAGTTGAGTTAATAATAATAATAATAATAAAGCTTATTTATTCCAAACATTTTAGGTACAATTTTACAGTTATATATATATAATNGTTTCTAAGCAGCAGTTGAGTTATCAAAGTTTATACATGTTTATACATGAATGTTGTCTTAGTAGGATGATTAAAAGAAATTTTTAAACTAAAAGAAACTAGATGTTATTATAAATTTTTATAAATTATTTCTAATTTTCTTTCTTTTTGCTACAGATGAAACCAGGAGTCAAACAAGAAGGTTGTTGAAAAAATCCAATGACTTAAAGAATTTTATCAGGTCCCCATTTACGTTGAAGAAGTATCAGACAAGATACTGTCCCGACTCAAAATGTACAGGTTCTATCTCAACCCCTGGTACTCCCCAATTCAACAACCACCCTCCAACCCCATCCTCAGCACACTCTTGTACAAGTGTCCACACTACCCCTTCCACATCAAGCCGGGCACGCAAAAGCCTCGCTAGCCTTATCGCTGACACCGAGAGCTGTAGCAGTTCTCTCAAAGATCTGAACTTCGACACCGACTCTGGTACTGATTCCAAAGAAAATACGCCGACTAAAACTATTCGAAGATCAAGTAGACGACACAAGATGACACCAAAACTGCAGACTTTCAAGGGGATCTTACTTGAGCAGAAGAAGAACATAACTCCCATAAAGAATGCAGTTGTATACTGGACGAAAATGGATATGGACAGTACGCTGTCCCCTACACAAATGCAGAAGACCCCTCATAATATGACCGAGGTTATGTCACCTCCAAAAATATTACACAACCGTCGCACAGTAATAGAAGTTGATGAAAGTCCTGAATCAGTTTATGATAATGAAAAAAGTCACAAACGTTTACGCGATGATAGCCTTTCGGAAATCGCACCCAGTTCTAAGTACCCCAGGCTTGAGAACGCACCTAAGGCTCGACTGTCTCTCTTCAACAGTGATAGATTAAAAGAAATTCTGTCAGCAAAATCCTTTTACGGGAAGACAAACCCAGAACTTAATACCACCGTTGTTACAAAGATTTCTAGCGCAATCGAAACTAGCACCACTCAACGGCGTATTAAGCATTCTCATTCTCATAGACGTAAAAGAAGGCCTGGCCAGATCAATCTAGGGGTGCGCCATAGGATAAAAAAACCGAAATTTCACAAAAATAAAGTAGTTCAGTATTATAATGCTTGTCAGAATAGTTCTATGTTGGAGAACACTGCTGGTTCTGCTTCTAGTAGGGCCGATACATCGGTCTCAAGTCAAAATTTATCTCAGGATCTTATAAATGGTAAGTACATAATATTTATGTTTGAAAAGTAGTAGTTGTGACTTTAAATTATTGGTAATGGATGTGTAATGTGTCATAACAGTTTTAATTATACGTTTAGTATGCAGTAACAATTGACATTTGTTAAAAATTCAAATACGGAATACTAACATTATATTAATGTCTCTATTACACAGTTTTTTTATTACATATTATTACACAATTAATATTCATTAAAACAAAGACCAGAAAATTCTATTATGAATTTTCATTGGAACTCAAAAGTTATGCTACTAAACCTCTGACTAAATAACTAGAGATGGTTTTGGCCACTATAATTATTTAAATAGTCAATCATTTCTAGGTATTATCGTATCGCTAATAGATCAGAGCTAGTGACACGAGAACAGGATAGCTCCTACAACTTAAAAATTAATACAGGGCCTAGTTTGAGTTTGTTTCACAGCAACTCGGTCACCACATTCTGTGTTGCAATTGGTCAATACTGAAATCACCACCAATTCCAAATTGAGAAAGAGTTGACACCGTATAAACTCGCACTACCACAAAACAAGAATACCGCATTTTTATGGCAGTTATATTTATACTATCTGTAGATAGTATTGGGTGTAGACAAACTGTTACTTAAGCAAAACACTGTCGGTTAATATTCTCATAGATGTTCATTCTAACTTTTTATTAGATAAAGCAGACCCTTTTGACAAAGAAAAACAAACAATCGAAGCTCTCCTCAGCCAATGGACCGAAGAGGAAGTCCCAGATACAGAACTATCATTTAGAAAGCCTGTCGAAGAACTACCTTGCTTCAACAGCACAGTTATAGAAGAAACCAACCAGATCTTCCAACCAGTCACTGCAATACCAGTAAACATGGCAACCCTACCTCAGGACTCTGAAGCTGTTATTATAGAGTTAGGGGGCAGTAAACATGAAGTGTCATTGCCTCAGGGAGTGGCACCCTTACCACAAAGTATTTCACCCTTGCCAGAGACAGGGGCCAGTGATGTGGTCATGGGTGAGGCAGGTCATGTCGAAACTCATGGAGATGTACCGAAGAGTGGACAGTTTTTACCAGTTGAAGGTGGTTATATACTTGTAGAAGAGAATACTGGACCGGGTAAGTTGATTTCATCAAGTTGATAGTATGAGAATGTGTAGATGTTTGTTACCTTTTCGTGCAAAACTACTTAGCGAATATATATAACACAATAATATAAATAAAGTGGTACTGTACTAGTGTTGTTGAGATTCTTTCTTTACATAATATAATATATTATTTATCTATTTCAGCACAAGAAGAACTTCCAGACCTGGACGAAATCGAACGCGAGTTGAAAATGCTCGATGAACAGATTCTCAAGATGGCGGAATCAAATAATATCAATGCGGAAGCTGTATTAGCTTCAACTGAATCTACTATATCAACTGGTGGTAAGTTTTCATCGCTATCAACAGCTTTTAACATTATTTTTTAAGGAATAGGAGAAGACGAGCACACGCCTGATGGTAAGCGTTGCCGGCCTTTGGAGAATGAGGAAGGGGCAGGGGTTTTGGTATGGGCCTCCGGTATCCTCGCTTACTGTGTAAAACACATCGCAGGGGCTGTTTCACACCGGTTTACTGTTAGGCCATGGTATCACTGCGGTCGAGCCGACCCATTCATGCCGAATCAATCAATGCGTGGCTCTCCCTATTCTGCATCGTTTGCTAACTCAGTTGGTCAGATATGTATACTATATATATATATGTACTTAGATATACCTCAGTGCGTTTTCACTTCTATTGGCAGTCCCCAAAGAAAGACGCGCATTTTTTTTTATTTGAAAAGAAAACTCTACTTTAGGAATATAAACTCATGTGTCATGGTGGACCTTACAAATATACATGAATGCTACTTCGCACTACTTCGTTCGTACTAATTAAATTGTTTCATTTTCCAGATGTCACTTCGAAAACTCCTGACAAGTGTGAAAAGGCAGGCAATCATAAACTGTTCTCTATTTTTGAAAAACCAAACCCAGGAATTTCTACACCAGGAGCGAAAGGTAACAAAATTCATCATTCGTTACATAATTTTAGCCTTTAATAATCCACTGCTGGACTTCGACCAGTCCTTACAAAGGAAGTTTTAGCCCACTATACCATACTGACCAGACAGGTTGGTAGAGGGTTTGTTAAAATTTTCATTTTCTTAGCATTGTAGTGTTTTTTACGAGATAAACGAGCACACATATCGCCTGATATTTAGCGATTACAGCCGTCCATGGATACCCGCAACACCAGATTCGTCATGAGTGCGTTACCGGCCTTTGGGGGTGGGGATAGGATTGGGTGGAGGGGTTGGGGTATGGGCCTCCGGTTTCTTATACTCGGTGAAAAACAGTGCTATCGCTGTTTCACACCGGTTTTCTGTGAGGCTATGATATCTCTCCGGTTGATCCGGCCCATTGATGCCGAAGCGTGGCTCTCCCTGCATCGTTTGCTAACTCAGCCGACTCTTTCGACAGCCACGGGATATGTATAGGGGTGGTATCACTCCATTCATTAACCATTCGTATTTACATAGTATCAAATCAAGTTTTTATTCTTGTACAGATTAAATGAAGGTTTACATGTATGTGAGCTGCGTGTCGCAATATTACCAGTGGGGTTTCGTTCCTGCATTTTTTACTATTTCATTGGTTTTCATTGTGTTTTAAGTTTCTCATATAAGCGTTGTTTTCGACAAGAAAAGTCGCTTTAGTTACCCCTTATAACACTAGATATCTGCCAGTGAAAGTACAGTCAAGATCGGTTCATACGGAACAAACACACAGACAACTCATTAGTACTGTGTATACTTTCATATGTGGTATATTTTATTTGAAATTACTATCAGACAACTTTATTTATATGTATAGATAAATGCATAATACAGTTGATTAATCCTCGCATTTAAAATAAAATTCGCCTTGATGACGGGGTCGGGTACTTTAATAAATAATGTATTTTATTTTCCATTTACATTTTTACAAATTACTTATAAATTATTTATGTTAATATATTCGCATCTGTATATTTCAGAAGGTACATGTAAGACGTCATCTTTGCCCTCTGCCCCGTTTGTCACGTAAATTACAATTGAAAATTGATTTACGTTACAAAGTATTATTTAAATTCTTCATTTTCTTTATCGTATACAAAGTTACCAAGCATTTTATGTTAATAATTTTATTTAAATTTTGTTAACTATACTTAGTCTTACCAAACATATTGTTACAAAGAAAAACAACTTATTTTATAATTGTATGCAAAATTTATTACTATTACAGTGGGTTAGTTTAATACATTAATATTAAACCATTAAAAATATATAAAGCCTATTCGAAGTGGTCTCCATTGACTGCAATACAGTCCTTTAAACGTTGAGGCCAGTTATCAATAGCACCACACACTCTTTCTATGGGAAAATTGTTCACTGCCAAATGTTTTAGAGACTTCATGGCGTTTAAAGCAAGCCTTACTCTCTAAAACGCAAATCATTATCCAGTGGATTAAGATCAGGACTAGATGACGGCCATACATCAGCTCTGATGAAGTCCGGAACGTTCGTTTCTAACCAAGTGTCGGTTTTTAACCAGTCTTGCTGAAATGACCATTCTTAATTATTGAACATGGTGCTGTTGAGGGGCTTAACTACCTCCCCAAGAATAGTTTCTTTATACACTTGAGCCGGAATCTTGATACACTTGTGCTGATGTCTTGATAGTTTTTTCACAAGGATATAGCTTAGTCACTCCTTCATAGTTCGCACAATCCACGCCCACGTTGTACTCTGTTGACTAAATGGGAATCTTCCTTAGAGCTTTCAGCATAAATACGGTAATTTTGCTTGTGGATATTGCTCAATTGTAAATGATTACTCATCCGTAATCAATTTTTATCTGTGACCTATCTACGTTTGCGTGCCGCTTAAGTAGTTGTATTGATTTTACCACCCTATTCTTTTCTCAATTATCAGTTAAGCAACGTCCAATAGGTCTCCTACAGGCTCCAGTCCTACGTTATCTTTTATAATACGCGACATGGGTCAAGGCGCTATCTTCATCTCCCGAGATAAAATCTTTTGTTTTCAGACAGGATTTCTTCGAATTCCTTCTCTTACTGCTTTAATCACCTTTTTCGTATGAATGCTACATTGACGGCCAGATCTTTTTCTGTCACAAACAGAGGTTTCATTGTACCTATCAATAGACCGGTACACAAATCAATCAATCAATCAACAACCCATAACGTCCCACTGCTGGGCTCGGGTCTCCTCTCAGAAGAGGGTTAAGGCCATACGTCCCCACGCTGGCCAAGTGCGGGTTGGGGACTGGCAAGAATACGTTGTGGCTACGTAAACTTGCCGTTGGATGTTTTTAAGCCGCCCAAAGGCCTCCAACTAAGCTTCACGACTGTTATCGTATGATAACAACCGGGACCGATTGCTTAACGTGACCTCCGAATCACGGAGACGCTCATGGTAACATGCCACCAGCGGTCGCCCATCCAGGTACTGACCGCGCCGTCGTTGCTTATCCTCAGTGATTGTTTCTAATCACCGAGTGCAACTGAGCTATGAGCAAATATTTGACTTATACTAAGCGTATGTAGGATTTTAAAAGTTTCATTTGGCTCCATACCTACTTTATGTAATGCAATCACAGTAATTCGGTTCTCTTTATCACCCCACTCCGTTTAATATCACAAAATATTTTACAATAAGTAAATACAATGAACAGTCGTATTAAATTTACAGATTCCAAATACACAAGTAATATTTTCTTTATTTTTAATTGTAACAGTATTTATGACCTGACTAAGTACACTTAAACAAACAAATAAATAAAATTGAAGTGTCTGTTTGTAATTTAAAATTATTAGATTGGGTATGGTACTTCCATTACATTATTATCCGTCTATTTGTTCCGACAAATCTTTAGAATGGGTGAACCTATTTCGACCAAATTTTCACTGGTAGATGGGTGATAACATTAAGAGTAACTTAAGCTAATAGCAATTTAGACTAGCTTCGCCCCGCTCTTTTTATTGTAAGGTAAAACAACAACCGAGGGTAACACCACAGGGTGCAACCAGATCTTCAATAAAAATATTTAACAACTGGAACAATATGATTTTTGCTGGAACTGGAACAATTTGACTGCCTCGGTAGCGCAGTGGTCGAGTATGAGACTGCTGTGCTCACTCTCGGGTTCGATTCCTGGATTTGTTTGTATGATCTTCAAATACTCGTTTCGGAGTTAGAGTGTTTTCTATGTATAATAAGTATATATTTACAAAAAAAAGTATAACATGTATTTATATCAGTTGTCTAGTACCTATAACACAAGCTCTGCTTAGCTCGGGACTAGATGGAGTTGTGTGTTAAACGTCCGAAATATTTATTTATTAAATATTTAATGTTGTGGCCTCTCCTTAGCAACGAGGTTTTAGACTGGTTGGTATTAGGCTTGGTTCAAATTTTATTTCTTTTTTCTGTGTTATTTGCTGTAGTTTGTATCTTCAGTGGGCTCTCACGATACCCATGAGATGTAAAGGGATGGTGACATTCTACATTATTATTCCATCAGCACAAATATAAGTATTTATATACTGTTTGTAAAATATTATACATACAACAGTCGTTGCCACACGTGATTATGTTACTAATCACATAATATTGCCGTTTAAATAATATATGTACGTATATTACGCTAATATTTACATTTCTACAAGACTACGTGGTTATACATATTCAAATAATTTTCTACTCAACTGACATCACTTACAATGGATCTTTTAAGATGGCTGAAAGTCATTGAAAAATCAATAGAGAGGCAATGGCTGCACGGTTGGCCTAGTGGTTAAAGCGGTCGCCACACTGCTTCCTACTGCGCCAAGTGTTGTGGGTTCAAATCCTGCATGAGACAACACTTTGTGTGATCCATAAATTGTTGTCTAAGTCTGGGTGTACTTTGTGTCCGTTACATGTATGTTTGTAAAGTCCCCCGCGACACAGGAATGTATATTCCTAATGCGGGAGTTGTCTTTTTAAATAAAAAAAAATGCTCGGGGTTTATCGGCGTGGTCAACACTCCTATGCAACTCATCGGTGTCGTAAGAGGCGGCCAAGGGAACAGACTACGCAAGATTGCAATGATAAGAAAAACTTAATGCACACCCTGTTATATATCTAACAAATAGGCATGATAGACCGTGATATATAGAGCCAGGCTCCGGCATCCTTCAGCAGCTCGACCGGAATTATACCACGGTCTCACAGAAAACCGGTCTGAAACAGCACTTGCGCTGTTTCACCGAGTGAGTGAGAATACCGGAAGACCATACCCCAACCCCTCCCCTATTCCCGGCCGGAAAATTGCCGGAAGGCCGGCAACACACTTATGATGCTTCTGGTGTTGCGGGTGTCCATGTGCGGTGGTAATCGCTTACCGTCATGCGATACATATGCTCGTCTGCCCCATATTATATAAAAAAAAATCCTTTCAAAGTAGAGGCCTACAGTAGTGGACTATTAAACACTATTAATGTGAAATAGTGTTAGCATAATATTATTAATAGCAAGGCACGTTACTCACAGAAATAATGGTCGATAGAGGTTTTGTGTACTGTTTCGTTTGACTATGTTAATAATTTTGTGACAAATACGTGCGTTTCTCGTCTCTGCGTCTTGGCGAAGTTACTTAATGATAACCGTTAAGAGAATTCTATTTTATTTTTTGAAAGATAACTAGTTTCCTCAAAGACAATCAGACCAGCCTCCGACTAAGTTAGCAAAACTATGCAGGGACAACAACTCAACAAAGACTAACCCAACTGGTCTGGTCGGTGTGGTGAGCTAAAGCCGCCTTTATAAGAATTTTTATGTCCAGCAGTGGTATATTAAAGACTATTGGTTGAATGATGAAACAGACCAACAAAAAAATATTAAAGTTTCCTTAATAAAATCCAATAGGTTCTTCAGATAAAAATACTAAGCGGCTCCTATTGAAGACGGGAGACGACCAGTACGTCATTGATGCTGGTCAGAAGAAATTTGGAGCCACACAATGTGCTGAGTGTGGAACTATTTACCAGGTGAGAATACAACCGTGTTACCTTGGTGAGTGCGAGACCGGAGGCCCATTGATGCATCACTAGGCTATGGCCATGGTGTGGGTCACCATGCTGCATTCGCAAGGAGTATGGTGACCACCACTCTTGGATTCATCAGGTAGAGTAGACATTTTAGTAGAGCCACAAAAAATAACAACCATACATTTTTAGAAGATATATGAAACAAATGGTTTTGGAAGTGCTGATACCTGTGGTAAGATCTCAATTGTGAATGTAATGTTTATTGTAGTAATATGCCACATGGCTTAACTCGCAAGACGCAAATAACGAACTTAAAGTGCTAAAAAGCACAGTAGAGAATAGCCATACGTAGCAGTTCCACTCTCTCAAAGTATAGGCCCAAATGAGCCTACGAGTTACTCTATTATGACACGGAAAGTATTTATGTGTATGTGAAATTAGTTTTGTTTTATTCGATAAGTGTGAGTTAGTAATGACGGGCGATTGTTTTGTACGTGAGTCTAAAATAATGACAGACTTTTCAGACAGATTTTGTATTAGGAAATTCAAAATTGAGACGGATTGTGTTGTCCTATGTTTTATCATAGTAAGCATCAGCTGTCAAGTTTCAGCCCCACTAGCTTAGGCTCAGCGTTAATGTATATTTCAGTCATTGCAAGTAATTTCACGTGTCTTATTAAATTATTTTTTTTATTCCCAGATTGGTGATACTCAAGATGAGCATGACCATTTAGTTCATCACAACGCTACAGATGTTTTACGATTTAACGTAAGTTTCACAATTTTAAATTCACAAATTGTTGTTCTGATTTTTTTCTAAATACCCTGTGTCTCATTTACATATATACATGGTGTATGTAAATTTCCCACAGACACAGGGTTTCATTTATACAGGAGTTGACTTTTACAAAAAATAATTATTTTAAACCTGA
Organism: Hyphantria cunea; assembly: GCA_003709505.1. Classification (NCBI taxonomy): domain Eukaryota; kingdom Metazoa; phylum Arthropoda; class Insecta; order Lepidoptera; family Erebidae; genus Hyphantria; species Hyphantria cunea. The sequence continues at coordinate 112,659 of PKRV01001311.1, read as the reverse complement.
AATTTTTGTTTAAAACGCAGAGTATGCAGATGGAAAGTTGTAGAGTGCTGAAAATACATACAAGTTTAATTGGCTTCATTAATGTTGCTGGATTATATTTATTGATTTGTCTTTATTGTATATACAAAGTAAAAACGGTACAACAGGAACAGTCGCAAAGTATGTATAACAATTGGGGGTCCTATCGCTCACGATAATTTCTTCGAGACAACCATAAGAGGCGCTCATAGCCCAGTTGCACTCGGTGATTAGAAACAATCATCGAGGGTAAGCAACGATGGCGCGGTCAGTACCTGGATGGGTGACCGCTGGTGGCATATTACCATGAGCGTCTCCGTGATTCGGAGGTCACGTTAAGCAGTCGATCCCGGTTGTTATCATACGATAACAGTCGAGAAGCTTAGTTGGAGGCCTTCGGGCGGCTTAAAAACATCCAACGGCAAGATTTACGTAGCCACAACGTATTCTTGCCAGTCCCCAACCCGCACTTGGCCAGCGTGGGGATGTATGGCCTTAACCCTCTCCTGAGAGGAGACCCGAGCCCAGCAGTGGGACATTATGGGTTGTTGTTTGTTTTTGTTTAACCATAAACTGGACAATAGTACAGACGACACAAAGGTTTTTCTTTACTTGTATGTGAGTGTGAGTGCTCCTCATATGTAGTATGTGTAGCGTAAGTTTTTCAGTCCAAAACAGCATTGTAACCAGGTTGATATCTTCCCCAGGGTTGGAAGGACGAGTGTGTGGTGGAGACCGTGGGTGCATCTCGCATAGTTCGCGTGCGAGGGGGAGACCCGCACTGGCGAAAGGTTCAGCAACTGCTGGCGAGGGTGATCCATCCCCAGCTCGGGTACGGGCAGGACCTACCCCATCAAGACCTGCACGCATACACTGTAACTATATTTTTTATTAATTATACCCCGCCTCGATTCCGCTTGGTTTGTTGTTCTCACATTGAGAGCTAATGAAAAACAAAAAATAATATTTCAAGAACAATATTTAAAGCGGTCTGTATTTAATGTCGATATTTCAACTCAATCGGTGCTTAACTGTTTAAAATAAAAGCCAGTTATTTTATTTTTTTTATAAACATGCAGATTTTAAAGATATGTCTTATTTAGGTTATGGATGAGTGAGTACTTGACCAACTCAATTAACAAAGTGCTACTTGAATTGATTTCAAGTATTAAAACACTAGAATTTTTGTAATATTTATTGAGAATATTTACAAGTTTACTTGTTATGAAAGGTATATATTTTTTCCAAATCTACTTGCGAAACAAAGAAGTTATCTCCGACTCAACCTTTTCCAATGATCACCTGCTTCAGTCGATGGTAAAGTCTCATGTTGAAAGTTAAACAAATCCTCCATATCAAGTTAGCAATACTGCTCCACCTTCCTGCCTCATCGAAATTTCTAAAAAAAGTTTATATATTTTTTATTTACAGGCATATTTATACATAGACAAGAAACAGATAGTGGGATGTATAATAGTGGAGCCTAAAGTTCGTGCGTACAAGTTAATCCCAGGCGACCCCGACTGCTGCAGTGTCGAAGATTTCCCAGTCAAGTAAGATACTATATATTTGACGTAGTGGTAGCGAATGCGACTGCTGTGCAAGAGGTCTCGGGTTCGATTCCTGAGTTGGACCAAATGTTTGTATGATCTGCAAATATTTGTTTCGGAGTTTGGGTGTTTTCTATGTATAATATGTATGTATTTACAAAAAAAAAAGTATATAAGTATTAATATCAGTTGTCTAGTACCCATAGTACAAGCTATGCTTAGTTTGGGACTAGATGGCGTTGTGTGTTAAAATGTCTGAACATATTTATTTATTTATTATTTTATTTTGAATTTAATGCATGAAATTTTAGTGACTGCCTTGTTGGTCTAGTGGTTAGCGTAAGCGATTGCAGATCAAGAGATCTCGGGTTTGATGCCCGGGTTACTCTGCTGTTGGGTTTTTCTTATAAGACAAATATACTGACAACCAGTTCAATCTTCGAATTCAGTTCACCCTCAGGGTTGTGGAGGTCTGATGCTATTCGCTCTGTGTAAAAATTGATATTCAGGTGTGGTTGAACTAGTACCTGACCCATTTAATCTTGGGAATAATAAAGCCTAGGGAGATGACGAATGCTTAACATTTTAGTGGTTTCCAAAAACCTTAACGGACTTCGTGTCCATCTATTTGCAATTATAGAAGCATCTCCAGAGGGGCCGCCACAGTGTGGGTCACCATTCTGCATTATTGCATTGACAATATAATAAGGCATATCGTGATTATTATTCCTTGGCAGTCAAGTTATGTATATGAAAAAAAAAAATTATAAGAAAAAATATTTCAGTTTCCAGATATGTCGATTAAAACATAGTTTTTATGTTAGGACACTTTAAATTCATTTTTATTTTATATCGTACAATTCGTAAATGTTCGATAAATGTTTAATTTTAGGTGACAGATTTCATATTACTATTGTAGATGCTTATAAAAAAAGCTAAACACAAAGTCTTTTAGAGCTATTATATGGATCTATCAACAACCCATAATGTCCAACTGCTAGGCTCGGGTCTCCTCTAGGAGAGGGTTAAGGCCATACGTCCCCACGCTGGCCAAGTGCGGGTTGGGGACTGGCAAGAATACGTTGTGGCTACGTAAATATTGCCGTTGGATGTTTTTTTTTAAGCCGCCCGAAGGCCTCCAACTAAGCTTCACGACTGTTATCGTATGACAACAACCGGGACCGACTGCATAACTTGACCTCCGAATCACGGAGATGCTCATGTAAACTTGCCATCAGCGGTCACCCATCCAGGTACTGACCGCGCCATCGTTGCTTACCCTCGGTGATTATTTCTAATCACCGAGTGCAACTGGGCTATGAGCGCCACATGGATACTACACCAATATAATTCAAAGGGTTGTTGATTGAATGATTGATTGATAATTCAAAGTTGTTCTCGTGTTCTGACTGAGTCAACCAGTAAATTATAAAGTTTAGCTCTACGATGAGGCTAAGTAACTCTGCTGTTTGTCTACAGATGTGGTGTATCCCGCGTGTGGACACACACCAACTACCGCCGCCGAGGCGTGGCGTCGCGACTGCTGCACTGCGCCAGGGCTTCCTTCCTCTACGGGAGTGCTCTTCGAACCGATGAAGTGGCTTTCAGTGCTCCGACCGCACAAGGGAAAGCCTTCGCCACTAAATACACCGGAACACCAAACTTCTATGTATATCTAGACTGATAGTGTTTTGAATTGTGTTAATAAGTGTACCCAGTGATAGCGGAAACTCCATTTGGGTAAGTTCGTGTTTGTATTCTAAATTTGATTGCCCCCAGTTCATAAGTGACACATTATGTTATTGTAGAAACAGAAAAGTTATGAAAAAGAAGTTTAGATTAATGGGTAGCGTATAATTTCAATTTGCATACCTTATATTGATTTAAAAAGTATTCAATGTTACTGAACAACCTTGCAAAGCATAAAGGGTCTGTTTTAAAAAAAAACGACTGAAATTAAAAAGTAATAATAGTCTAATAAATGTTTTCACCGAGTGATACCTACACGCCTACTTCATATTAAGTTCGAGAACGAAATTCACGTGTCAGTATTAGTTTTAATAGAAAAACCTATATTATATATTTATATTTTATTCCTATATTTTCTTATACAAATAATGGTTTGATTTAATTTTCAGAACCATTAACTAAGCCGAATTTGATTCAGACTACAAACATTTATAAGATAAATTTATGTACACTTAAAATTTTCTAACTGAGAGGCATTGCTTAGCATTATTTTTAACTCTTATTTTAACTTCTTTTATTTCGAAGTTGAATTATCATTGTAGAGACATTTCAAGTGAACAAAACAACCTTTTTGTAACTATTGTCATGTAATTTATGGTCCCTAGTGTTCGAAAATGTTAGCTTCTACAAATCAATTTTGGGTAAATTTGGCATTGCTCCATACTCGTGTACGGGCCTTGGTTTGTAGCAGCCCTGGAGGATACAAAGTATTCTCTTTAAATATTGATATATGGAAAAAGGGTTAAATACAAATTAAAATTATCAGATGAGAAGAAATTAAAAACTGTATTAGTTTAACTAGATTTTGCTCTTGTGTGGCACATACATCAAATGTATTAACTAATGAGAAAAATATATAAAACAAGAAAATAAATAAAAGTTCTTAGTGATAATGATGGGACCAATTTTGATGGTGATTATTTTTATTAGTTCTAAAGAGCCTTACATTTTGTCTATATTATGTAAATAGTCTATTAAGGCCATATTTAGGAGCTACTTACTACCTTAAGACCTCGTAATTTAGAGATTTTAGATATGTAAGTACTAGCTAGTGACCTTTGAGAGGAAATATTTTCCTCCCATCCTTCTCTGAGGATCATGAGAGTGTCTTTAGACCCTCCCTCTTTAAATAATGGGTATTTAGATAGTTTTATTCGGTACGATCAAGGGTCTAAGTCCAATTCAACAGTGATGTCCATATTTGTATGTCAGTTCAATTCTGCCTATCTTTGCGTGTGTAATACTTTCAATGAACACACATGTTATAACCAGATTTATAATATATGTGTGTATTGTAACATTACACATATGTAGGTGTAGGCACAGAACTACACAGTTGGCCAAGTGGTTTCAGTGGTCGCCACACCGCTTCCTGCTGCGCCAAGTGTTGTGGGTTCAAATCCTACATGGGACAACACTTTGTGTGATCCATAAATTGTTGTTCTAAGTCTGGGTGTACTTTGTGTCCGTTTCATGTATGTTTGTAAAGATCCCCGTGACACAGGAATGTATATTCCTAATGCGGGAGTTGTCTATTTAAAAAAAAAAAATATAGATACGAACATGAACGTTACGGTTAGTCTGCACTTATGACCCTTAAATGTATCAATAAAGCAACCTGTAGCTGTCCACTCCTGAACGAAAATGAACTTCATTTGTAGGTAAATTATTATTTCCTAGGACTTAATTCCTACATTGTCTGGACTACTGGTTTGGCTAACATTGAATGAATGAACACCTAGGAGTTTTAAACTCATTTCAGTTAATATAACATATTTTATTCTACCCATTTTTATGATATTAATTGGCGCATGACAAATTACATAATATGGTGCAGCGTTACTTTATTCATGCGAAGTAACAACATAAATGACATCACATATCTTAGTAAGACAATTCGGACGGGGCCGGCTCCAAGGGCGAGAGAATCGCCGCGATATTATCGTCATATCAAGTACATAAATACTCGACGGTTAAGTTACGTGTCAGCACACTGAAGGGATTCTTCTTTCTACATGCGGAAACTTTTAATTGGCATATAGAGAAGCAATATTTTATATATATTGCAATTTAGCTGTAAGCTTAGCAAATGAAAAATAATAATAATAATCGTCTGTAGAGATGACTCGGCGATAGAAGCGCGTATCCGTCTCGATTTTGTCGCCCGTTAATAATAGCCCAGGACAATAGAGGGTATTTCATTAAACACTTTTTTAATAATACTTCGTACTTAATAAGACAACGAGTGCCAATGTCGATATAACTATAGGAATAATGTATTTTATAAGTTATTTGCCTCAAAATAGGTTAGGAATGTTTTTATTGTAAGTTTTTAACTTTTTGACATATTTTTAAGATTTTTCTGTTTTGTAAATCGTGCCTTTTATATGAAATTGCGAGCAGTGTTAATCGATTTTTGCTTTTGGGGAGTTTTAAAATAGTTTGGTAAGATGCTAGCTATCATAATGTATTCCAAATTACTTGATGAGAGTCAATTCAATTTGTTTTATTTGTAATTCAGCTTCTATTTTAAACAGTGTGAGTGTTGCGGGTTTATTTTACATCAAGTCGATTGTTACGATGATGTTCGGCATTGCGATTGTCCCGCACTGAACTCTTCACAAATCGCAACGCCAAGCGCGATCGCTATCTACAACGGCTTAATGTAAACTCACTAAGTTTTCTGATGAGGTTTTAGCTGTGTTCTCTTATTAAAGTGACAATTCCTATATGCAGGTAGGGATAAGGAGTAAATATACAATAATACATACTTATTTATAGCAATTACAGTATTGTGCAGGAAATAATGCATATCGACCTCTAGAAAGAGACATTCGGCTAATGTCGGCTTTGTAGAACGTTGTCTCTTTCGCACACTACTTCTGTTACGTTTTGTCAGTCGTTCGACGAATGCGGTGGAGTTACGGACTGTTAGTATATCGTGCGAAAGGGACAACACTACAAAGCCGAATGTCTCTTTCTAGAGGTCGATGTTCATTATTTCTTGCTCAGTACTGTACACATAACAGAGGTCGACAATTTGTTTTAAAACGGACAATTAGTTTTAAGTTTTCACTTCTGTAGGCAGTCCTCGTCAGTGCAATTTAGTTGAATCATAGACAATAGTTATGTTTTAAGAATATCCAAAATGTTACTATTAAGTTACGTGTAACAGTATCCCAATGCATACCTCAGTTTAAGATATATGTGAAAGTGTTTAGTTAAGTTTTTATGTGTTATACCTATATAAGTGTGCATTATTATGAATAATTAAGTACTTTACCATTTAAAAGTTATTTTGTAACTATTTTTCTACATTTTGGGAATCGTTAACCTTATGTCATCACTTGGCTATCCTGTTAATATTATAAATGCGAAAAACTGCGAGAACGTATCAATGTTTTTACTATTTCACGTAACACTAGTGAATGGATTTAAATAAAACTTTACAGTTATATCGCTTATACATCAGAATAACACATAAGTTACTATTTACCGTAAAAACCAACATACACACAAGCGGAGCTACGGGTAAAAGCTAGCGAAACCATCTCAAAAAAAAAAAGTAATACTCAGTTTCTTTTCACAGTAGCTTGATGATACATAGCCGTCCTCGGCAACTGGGTTATCGAACACTGAAATAATTTTTGAAATCGGGTTCGTAGTTCATTAGATTAACGCGTTCAACTAAACAAACAAACTCTTCAGCTTTATAATATTAATATAGATAGACTAGCTGACCCGGCAAACGTTTTGCCATATATAAAAAATATTGCAAAGTAAAATTGTTATGTTGGCCGATTATTAGGACTTACTGAATATGCACACAAAATTTCATAAAAAATCGGTCCAGCCGTTTCGAAACAAACATTTCGACATGGGAATTTTAGATATTGGTTTACTATCATAATAATGTACAATTATATTTCCAATTTAAAATAATTTCAGGTCAGTACGCTTATATTTAAAGTTAGGTTTAGCCCCGTGACTCTAAAGGGAGCAATACTCTTTATTTGTTATATAATTTGTGATTGAACATCGCCCAATTAGAAGCTTAGCACAGAACAAACGCTGAATAAAGAAAAGATATATTTATATCCTCACTATAATATTTGGTGAGTAATGTTCAAGTCTTTTCTAAAATACCGAAATGCAATGAATATCTATCAGAATTTTGAAATTTCTGTAAGAAATATATGTGCGTAGTCTGAAAAGTTACCGACCCAACGATGATACAAGTGTAACGCGCCTAGTCAAGGTGGCGGCATAGCAACACATTATATTATTACAAACTTATTAAATTCTCCAATGAACATCAAGTAGAACGGACTGAATGTTAATGTACCCGCAACCCACGGCATTTTATAACATCTGACAAGTCCAATTATATTCAATACTAAATTCTCAATCTCAGCAGATAATATTAAACATTGTTGATCATAATTATTCTAATGATTATTAACATATAGGTATTATTTGACAAAACAGCATTGTATAACATTAAAGATTTATTACGCAGGAAGTACCATTATATAAAAGGAGTTCATTAGCAATATTTGTAAGTAGCGCCGGAAGCTGACTAGCGGAAGCCGCCAAGATATTAATATTATTTTATATGAATCAACCATTTACTTGATTATTAAGGTTATAATATATTTTATACGAGGTTGGAATCGTTATTTATTACACAAGACATTTTTCCTTATATCTTTCTATATAACCTTCTTAAACTCTACACATTTTTCCCAGCGATGCACAGTAAAAAAATGCAAAGATGAAAAACTACCTTCACGTTTTTTTATTCGCGAGCTCTGCTAACTTCATGTAGAGGTCGGGAACTTTTCAGACCACCTAGTGCATTATATAAACCATGGTTTATCATGCGTTACTTTGTTACCAATATTACCTAATAGATGTAAAAAATTATGGTAAGCCACAGCTCTTGGGTACTCCGAACCAGGAGAAATCTTTGTGAAGAACACTGTCATATGTTTTGTGTGTGGGTGTAATTTATTTATATTATGTATTTAGAAATATATAAGTATGTTTGTCAGTAGTCTGGTTCCCACAGTACAGGGGCTCTGTCTAATGTGAGATTATACTGCCCTTTGTGAGATATATGGAAATATTATTACATAAGCAAAATGTCTTCTAAAAAGTTGTACAGAGGGATTAAGTTTTTTCAATACCTAGGTTGGACCAAATGTTTGTATGACCTATTAATATTTGTTTCGGAATTTGGATGTTTTAAATGTATTTCCAAAAAAGTAAAAGAGTATTCTGTCAGCTAGCTTTGCTTATTATAAAACTAGATGGCGTTGTGTGTCAAATTTCTGAAATATTATTATTTCAGTACTTCTAGCTAACGAGATTATTCTGTGCTAAGCTTTAGTTTAATGTTAATGATTTTAAAGGAACAGTTGTGTCATCATCGTCCTAGTCTCTCTATTTATATTTGATCTGAATTTGTGAAACTGATAATGATGCTTTTGAAAATTTATCCGCTTGTAGACATTTTTACCTTTTAAATACGATAAGGGCAAGTCCAAAGATGTCTCTTACCTTTTGTATTGCCATATACCTTGTAAATAATATTTATTTTTTGTTTCTCTACTTTTCATTGCTTTTATTGGTTTTGACTTTTTATTTTTTCGAAGTGCTAATAAGTGACACGCGTGTGCCTAAGGTTTTTGATAATAAATTTGATTTTTATAAATACTGTTTTTTAATTTTAATGCTTTCCCTGCATTATGACACTTAAATAATTAGAAAAAACTATAGTTAATCTGAATAAGAATGATTGCATGATATAATCGAAGACATGGGCGCTATTCAGTGCGACGCGGACTGTCCGCGCGTAATAGGGGGTGCGTCCATTCGTCGTTCAGTGCTGCGTGGGTAGTTATTGAGAGTGGTATAGTCATGGTTAAAAGAAACTAATTTGGTGGTTGCGGCCTATTTTTTAAACAGCAAAAAACGCGACGGTGTGAGATTTAATGTACATTACACATCCAATCGTTACGAAAAGACTAAAAGGGGAATTTGTAGGTTTTTTTTGCGGTTTTGCAAGAAGACGAAACATTATATAATGTATAAATTATCAGGAAGATTCCAAAGACATGATCGAAGTCGTACTTCTTTTATAACCCTCTCAGTTTGCACGCCAGCAGCCATGACGACGACCGTAGTTCACATCAGCCCTGCACGACCCTCCGTCGAACACTGAACAACACGGTCCGCGGCGCGGATAGGGATGGCACCCGCACGCGGATTTCTCTGAACGTATCGGAGTATTACTTTATCAGCGAGGTGGCGAAATACGAATTCAAATGATCCAACACATATTTGTGTACAAAAAGCAGTACTTACTTTTAAATTTGATGGTTTCGCCTTTTTTTTCCTACCTACCATTTTGAAAATGTGAAATCGCTTTAAAACTTGTAATACAACCAATCAATATTAGTTGAGGAATAATTGTGTCATAACAAGTATATCAGCAAAAACAGGATAAATAAAATACAACAACTTTAAAACAACATTTATTTTTACATACATTAAGTCGGATTCAAAATGCCTGAAACATACTGATTTTTGTACACATCAGTTATAGATTTATCATTAATTTCATGGACAGTAAATTATATGTTCTCTTTGCACGAATCTGTGAAGACAGTAAAAATTATAAGCGTTTGTTATTTATAACCACTTCGCAGTACACACTACTATACACATAAATATTAAAAATTTCATTTTTATATTTAGGAATTTCATTAATTAGGTATATTTTTAAACTAAATTTGTTAAAAATATAGTTTTTCAGTATATCATTAAACGTATGTATTAAGAGTAAATATACCATACTCCGCAGTCGGCCAGTAACGGATACAAATGTAAAGTGCTGATTTCAAATACCGATTCTAAACAAAGTGTGTGTGAGCTATGCTATAAAATATCTATGTAAAAAAATTAACTACCGAAAATTGAGAGAAAAATACTTTTTTTTTTGTTATTTTTGTGCTATATTTGAAAGAAATGTATGAGCACTAAGATGGTACCACAATGTTTAGCGAGAGATGCGGTAAGTACAGGTAAAATATTACCAAAAATATTTTGCAGTCTCGGGCTGCACTTTGTTTAAACAAAAGGGTACTCGACACGATCCTCATTTACATACTGTGCGCAAGTACATTCACTTATCACTACTATGAAGATATATTTAAAAAAGGAGGAATCATTCAATACTATTTGGTTATTGGCAACGGACGTAACGCACCTACTAGTCAAGGAGCCGAACACGCGAAACAAAGTATTAAATCTACGTCGATATTGTTGCTTCGAACACGATTACATGAAAAATATGTAAATGAAATATGTGCCCCGGGCACGGTCTAACAAAAAGCCTCCGCTCTTTCACTCTTTAATGGCGTTATTTCATCTAAATATTGAAAAAACATAGAAAATTTTGTTCTAAGCTACCTTTATACACGATACATGACTCACTTGTTATTGCATATTTCACTTAAATCGTAAAGGAGTGAGGGTAGGACAGTAATATACAATGTTTACACAATTGTACCGCGTAGCTGCATTTTTAAGGGCGACATCTAACGGCACTAGTCGAAACCAGACAGTTTCAAATTTACAACTACCCTCTAACCATCGCCACAATAAAACTTCATTTTCATTCTTTCAGTGACATTTCCCACAAATTGGGGATTAATGCGCCGCCTCTCTTAAAAATATAACTACTGCATATATACACGTTGCTATTTAAAAGATTTCACGATAAGTAACTTACGGACGCTTGTGGATTAATTAAATAAATGAAAAACTAAAACCATTACGTATAACTTCAAGTCTTTGTAGTACGAACAATCGAAAATATATTGTGATTAACAAAGGGTATTTGCTTAAATCAACACTTCATTCAAATAAAAGTCAACCCCAACACAAGCGTTTAACCCTAAGTAATGTTAGAATTTAATGTGGCTACCTAAGACTTGTGATACCTCTAAAATGGTGAATTTACCAAAAGCTTAGCCAGGACACGCTTTGTGAACGAGACTGAATAACCAGATCAGATTTATAACAACATCTGTTTTACCACATCTTTTATACGATATTACTTCAAGCAGACTTATCTACTGGGTAACTGGATAGGTTAACCCATTGCAAAGTGTAGCAATCAATAGCCAGGCCAGATTGTGATGGGGGATGATTCTTAACATATTGAGAGCCCTCAGAGAGCACGCAAAGCCGTTGGTCCCGGTCGCATACGAACACCTTTGGCAATCGTTAGTTAGAACCCTAAAACGACTTATCAAGTCCTAGTCTCTCTACAAAATTTCGGTAACACTTGAGTTGTGGTCAGAGTGCAGTAGCTCCACATAAAACATCGAAGTTTAACTCAAAGCCGACCCCAAATTATTTGAGGAAATAAGACAGGAAAAAAAATAAGCAGGCTTATAGATCGGCAGTATTGTATATTAAAATATTCAATATTAAATTTGTTCCTACTTACCAGCAAATCATTTCAATAGATTTGCGAATTTCCTTTATATACGCAAGCATTCGCAATAGAATATCACATTAATATATCGGTGAACATTAAAATGTTATTGATAAAATCTTTTAAAATATTGATGTTACCACAGTTACAGCCTGCGCAGTGAATAGCGGACTAAATGTCCAGGGTTTACTCTACCGTTGGATGCAAGCAGCATAGAGCCCGGTAGAAGCAGTGAACGTCTTATGGCTGAGAGGACGATATTAAATGCAGAACCAGTAAACTGGATAATTATATTACAGACGCCAGAGGACAAACAGAAAAAAGTCCTACTTAAAACTGATAGAAAAAATAGCTTCACTTTCATAAACTGCGACGAATGATCCATTTCTGAACAACTGGTTATTCAACTCCATTCATGTGTACCTGGCCTACGTTTGAAGTATGTTATCAACTAAATCATTGCGAAATATACTTTAGTTAATGAAAAATCATAGTGTTTATTGTGAAGACGGTGACTTTTTGGACTTAGGCTTGGATCCCGCCGAGCACGGAGACTTAGCTTAACTTTCTAGGAAAACATACACTACCATCCGGACACTGGTACTGTCTACTACGGATCCTGACTGTACAGCCAGGGATCGGGGTTCGATTCCCTTCCAGAGTAAATAATAGGATAGATGACACCTTAGTTAAATTAGTTACTTTTTATCATCTGTCAAAACGATCACTAAGCTTTGTATGAATAATGTACTAAATACAACGTTATGACGTCACTGTTTTACACAACTTAGTTCAGTAATATCTGCCCATGTTTATTTAATTAAAATTTGTATTGTAAATGATAAGCTGTAGCAATTATACGTCTCGAGATATTTTGTAATATTTAATTAAAGGAGACGAGAGGAATCGGTATTTATTTAGGATAGAGTCAACTACCCTATTGTGTGTAAAGACGGTCATTTGTTCTATGTCCGGATGTAATTTAACTGGATGGGATGGGTTATTATAAAGAACCCTGGGGGGGGGGGGGAGATTTGTCCAGCAGTAGGAATCTTTTGGTGGAGATGATGATAATGTATGTGTTTAGATAGACAAGTATATTTATCAGCGGTCTGGTTACCATGTTACTATTGTTTCGAGCTCTCATGAATGCTTACCTTTTCTTTAAATGAATTAGTGTACAGTTCTTTTGCTGCAGTGCCTGCAGTAGTGTACAGTTCTTTTGCTGATGATATTCGTATAAAAACCCTAAAAATAGTGTATGTCAAATTGTGCATACAATGGTGATAATTCTGTTGCTGTCATTATCTATACAGACCAAAAAATATCTCTAAATTAATCTTCGATTATCATATTTTAGTGAAACGATTTTCAAAATACTATTTTTGCGATAGTATGCGATGGATCAAACAAGCAGACGTATCGCCTGATGGTTAGCGATTACTGCCGCCCATGGACACTAGCAACACCAGAGGCGTCACGCAGCGTTGACGGCCTTAAATGTATGTATGTAGTGCGACATATCTAGTTTTCGTTAATCTTTGACGTTTAGCACATTGTTTGACAGGACAAAACTAATTATTAGTTTAGAGTTTTCGAACAACACTATTAGCACCAATATAATTAGATGCTTAAGTTGTTTCATTTTTTTTATATTTTGCGTAGTACAAATAAAAATCCATAGTTTAAAAACTCGTGTAATTTAATTATGTGGGAACCAGGAATCACGCGGAATAAAAATCCATATCTTTTATTTCTAGATAATGTTCTATAGTCTCGTGTTCGTATAAGGTTCGCTTTTAAATTCGCCAATAAATTTTCATACAAATTGTGCAGTAGATTGCCTGAAAACGTTATTTACGGGACTTGTTTACAAGAGGGACTGTATACTTGTATTCTTTGGTATACCTATAAGTAAATCGTGTATATTTGTGTATAATACTATCACACTGATCCCGTAAGGTTTGCATTCAATTCCTTAGAGCATTACAGTTAAAGTAAAATGAACTATATGTCATCAGTATGTGAGTTGAATTTGTAATATCAGATATATTACGTATTAATTTAGCTATATTTAGTGCGGGTGGCTCGGCTAGCGTGGGGACGTATGGCCTTAAACCTCTCCTGAGAGGAGACCCGAGCCCAGCAGTGGGACGTTACCGGTTGTTGATGATGTTGTTTATTGAAACCCTAAGTCCAAAAAGCAATCGTCAAGTGCGCACAGATTCGCCTACAAAACACAAAGGTATAAAACATGCGATTTAAGGTCCGCCCCGACGTACGGAGTGGCGACGAAGAGACTAACTTAGTAACAATTAAAATTAAACCACGCGTCCTTCGAAGTCATTTTATTTCGTTGCATCAAATACAGTTGTATTGTGAAGCACTTTAGGTTGAATTTTAATTGATACTGAATTAATCTCTTTGCCGCCACTTGGTCCGACGGCGCTGACTTTCAGGCTACCATTTAAATTAAATACATATTCTTATAATTTTTTGCATTCGGATTTACTTTTAACTTTTTTGCGATACGCTAGAACTTACTTAAATAGCTACCAAATAGTAATTTTTACTTTTTTTTAATTTTACAGTATATAGTAAAGAATGCGATGTTAATTTTTAGTTACATAATGAATTCTATAATGATGTGATTGCAATACGGAGGTCATTGGTTATGAACACGGAACGTAGGTCTACATACGTTTTTTTATCTGAAATTTCGTGTTTATCAGCCTATTCTCTATAAATATAATTTATAAATAAAAAAAAAACTACGATAACCGCATTGGTACGTTTGTTTAGCCCACAATAAACAGGCTAAATAAATATTTACCTCCGTACGCCAACAGTATGAATTAAACATAGTGTTTCATTTAATATTTTTAAATGTACGTTATATTCTCTTCTACTTAAATTTAAAGTGAAAACTTATATAACACAAAAGAAAAAAAAAATACAATTTCAATATAGTTATATTTAAAAAAAATAACGATAGTGTTACGATTAGAAAGCAAAATATAGCGATTTTGTTACTTTACATACGATACAAGGAAGGAATATTTCAGTTTTTTTAGTATGGTAACATAAGATATGGTGTTTCCGCTGGCAACACTAGATTATGGCACATAACACAAACTCCATCTTAACTTTCTTATATTAAGGACCATTTGCTAACATATATATATTAACAATTTATATATTTACCGCCTAACGTATTTAAAACAACCAATTATAAATTTGATATTAGTTTATCAATAATTTAATTAAAGAGTGATCAACTGTTGGGCAACAGTAGGGCAACAATTTGTCGACTTGTATTAAATACCGGGTCGGTTGTAAACAACAGTGGAATGAGTGCAATGAAATAGTTGTGCGTCATTAGCCAACCGGCTGTTGGACAACCGTCGCACCACAGTTGAGCAACCTCGAACGGTAAATTAACAATTCACTAAATCAAAATACATTAAGATTCATAACGACAGAATAGATCATTTTGTATTTTAAAATAAACCTTAAAATAGCACAATGTGTAAGTACATAAACCAATTATTATTTTAAATTTAAATAAAAATAATCATACTTATAAATTAATATTAGGTTTATAGGTTAGTAATCTTTGTACTTATGGGCTAAAACTTGTGTCCACCTTATAAACGAAACAAAAATAGAATAATCTTTGAAAATATATTTTTTTTTTAATTCAAATACTGCTATGATATTGATATTCTGCCAGCTGTATTAAATACAGTCGCGTCTTTGGACCTTATGTTACTAAAAGCTCACATTACAAAAGAAAAAATATAAACTATATTAAAAATACACAAGCACTTGTATTATTACATTTTAGTCAAAAATTGTGCTATAAACAAGTTAGATAAACATAAAAATAATCATAAAACCTATAGACAATATTGGAAGACGTACATCGATATAATTAAAAATAAATCGTTTCAAACTACAACACTAAATAAAGGCTGGCACTGAGGTGTTTACACATAACATACATGATTCAATTTTATTAATTGCAGTTTATTTAATTCAATTAAAAAAAAAACATTTAAAAACCATGCTAAATTAATATATTCGCCACAGTTCGACATTTAAAGCTGTATAAACACTTCAGTGCCAGATAACTCATAAGGAAACATAATATTTAAAAAAATATCTGTACTCAAAAATATACAGACAAAACACATAATATAAATTTGAATATAGAACAAAAAAGAAACGGCTACAAAACGGTGTATATTTCGACTACAAAATTGTATTATCGGACTTCGCTAAATAAATAAATCAATTTGGCCTAATTTGAGCATATTATTGCGCTCTATAACTTGAAGGGTAAACAGTGGACTGTGCATGAAAAACCAGAAATTTTGTGTCAAGTGTCCAAAAGGAGTAACTATGAATTCATTCTTCTAGCTTGTGCTTATTGTTGTCATGCTTAAAAAATAAATAAGAGTTCACCTAATATGGCAATACTGATATAAATGTCAATGGTGAAGTACACAGTCCTACGTCATACCCAAAGCTTAAAACCTAAAGTTGTGTGCTCGAGAAACGAAGTGAATGCTATGTTAAGTCCTAGCCTCTAGACGTATCTAGTACATCGATGATCCTTAATATAAAACCGTTTAGTTCAGCTGCGGAGCAATGCAGACGACGATGTTTGTAAACTAACCTTAAGTAGGTTTTGTTCGATCTTTCTAGAAAAAATATACCCTTGGGTGTTATATTTATCACGTAATTTAAATAATAGAGGTTTATTTTTAGAATTATTATTCTTATTCCACGTACACATTCGTCGTTTGCAACCGCCTCACCGTATCAAATGGGTCCTTCGCCCTTTAAAGTCCTCTATCCTGATTCAGGCTCTGATAACCACGTTCATAGCGAAATGAAGAACTATCAACATGTCCAACAATAAACAATGCCTTATGGTTCTTTTCAACATAAAAAAATGTTCGCGATTAGGCGATATTCGTACTAAAAAAGTTAGTCGATTTAAAACATACGTATAATATTAATGCAATGACATTCTGTCCCAACCAACCTTACTGTATCGCAATTGATGTTCAAATTAGAAATAAACTTTAAACATTATTCAACTATTAAAATAGAATCTTGAAGCAAATAATTATAATAAGAATTAAGAACAACTTATAAGTACGTTTTGTTTGTGTCAACTGTTTAAATATTGTAGATAGACCATTCGACTAAAATATCGATACAATATAAATATAACTCGCGGCTGTCCACCTAAACTCAAAAGAGCAATCGAATTCGTCGAATCACATCACTACCCAAGACTCGACAACAACACATCACTAAGACATCAAAATAAGAATCCAGTGATGTGCGTTCACTTAATCGACTAAGGTGAAAACTTACTAATTATGCATATACATTTAAATACAGATTCAGGGTGCTTAAACAGTCAGTTTACAGCACATTTAGTGAAACGTGCATAAAAAAATACACCTGGATTAAAATGCAATAAACATATTTAGTAATATTTCGACTAAAATCGACTACAGTTGCCAGCTTTTTGGGAACTCAGACGTTCGGAAACACCATGGGAGCATCGCTAGCCGTGACATATCGATAATCGCTTCGTTTTATCAGATTTTTTACTAACATCGCCTAAAATGATCGCCAGAAAAATACAACTAGTTCAAAATATATTATACATGATATTTCATGACCAAGAGTGGCACTAAAACCAGATGCAAGTTTATTTTAAACTAAATTTCAGTTTTCAATTGTATAATTTTTTTTGTCCAAGATACTAAATTCTTTAGAAAAATATTCGAGTTCTAGCCGAGCTTCGGATCATTCGAGAATCAATAAAAAAAGTCGGAGAGGATATGTACTAAAAGTGTATAAATAGCAGTGAACCAAACTTTATTACTAAACGGGCGATCATATAAAAAAATATTATTAAGTTAACAAACATTAAAAGAATAATAGAAAACAATATCGAAATAACGTTAAAATAACAAAACAATTAGTTAAATAACAACATTTGTTAACTCAATAACAAGGCGATAAATTTATTTATATTCAATTGAAAAACATTAACCAAACAAAATGTATACCTTGTAAAGTTGAAATCACTCTGAAAAACCGTTAATAGCAACCGTTAATCATTAAGTTAATTTAAGTTTCGTTAATGATTCAGCAGGTTAGCCAAGATACAATTGTTTCGCGTCAATCTATTCCTACAATCGCTAACGCCTCTACCCTCTTGTATATTTTAATTTGACGTTGAGAATACGCCATTTCCAGACATTTGTGTAGTTATACGTTTATAGAATGACAACTTGACTAAGCCCGCAGGTTGATGGATTAACGATGTTTCGGACGGATCGTCAACGCGACTATTAACAAAAAATAACGTGATCGTTAACGAAGCGTTACCGTCACGCTGGCGAACGATGACAGTTCACAGCGAGCGTGCTTCGGCCTGGTACGTGACTCGAGCGTGCGGGACAGCCAGCAGCACTCCCAACCACCAACAACGTTTGTCTGTACGAAAATTTTACATAATTTAATCATTTTTTAAATTCTAGATAATGTTTTGTGGATCGTAATACCTATGTAGGGGTGATAACCCCTACTCTTAAGAGATGGTTAAGAGAACAAACAAACAGGACAACAATACTACAAAGAGGAGGAAAATTGGAAACAAATCCTATACCAATCTGGCCAGTGTGGTGCAGCAGACTGAAATCTCCTGGCTAAGAACGGTCCTAGGTTCAGCAATGGACTGTTAAAGGCTGTTAATGACAGGGATAAGTATTATATATATATATATATATATATATATTCAAGTTAAGCCATGAGAGACAGAGTTGTTTTCGACATCATGATATTAGTATATATATATATAGGCCTAGATGGCGTTGTGTGTTAGATGTTCGAAATATATTTTTGTTTCATGTATACAATCTGTCGTATTCTCTAGGATATTCAGCAGTGTTGGGCATTATTGCATGTGGCGCTTTCAGTATGAGATCCGTGTTACATCCTATTTATAAACACAGTTTATTAAATTCACTGTGGCTGTGTGTGACAAGGTCTACTTGAAATATATTAAATAATATTTATAAAATATATATTTATACCGTGGGAGAGCCACGCTTCGGCATGAATGGGCCGGCTCGACCGGAGTGATACCACGGCCTCACAGAAAACCGGTGTGAAACAGCGCTTACGCTGTGTTTCATCGAGTGAGTGAGGATACCGGAGGCCCATACCCTAATCCAACGCTCCCTATCCCCCTCACCATCCCCCTTCCCCCCAGGCCGCCATAGTGTGGGTCACCATGCTGCATTGTTCTTTTTCGCATTGAGGATGGTGACCACCACTCTTGGATTCTGCTCATGCTTTCCATCAGGCAGGGCAGAGTCATTCTGGCAGCTTAAATATAAAAAAAATAATAAAAAAAATAATAATAATAAAAGTGTTTTGATTCTTGAAGCCGAGGATCGTAGCAAGTGGTCTGCAATTGGTCAAGCAATTTTAAAATAAAACAAATGCATAAATTGTGGCATAACGAACTGGCATTTGATGTGTTAAAAATCTACTACAAATAGTAAAAATAATGAAAACTCAAACAATGTCACACACACCTTAACCACCCACTAATCTTGACTCATACCCTCAAATACACAGTAAATCATACACATCCATATCCTCACACTTTGTGACCACACACACAAACATACATAATCTAACTATACAAACTTAAAGTTACAAAATTTAATCTGCTATTAAAGTGGTCTTGGGTTTGAATACCGGGTCGGGCCAAAAGTGTTTTTCTGTTTATAGAAATACTTAATAACACCTTGGAGTTTGGAAGTTGGGGTCTGAACCTCCGCGGCGCGGAGAGCATCGGATTATGAGAGAGAGGGAACAGAGGGTGCACCTGTATTTGCGCACACATTAGTGCACTATAATATCTTCTGCGTAGTTGGTTGGTCATCAGATCATCATTGTAACTATTGGTTTGTTCTCTTTGCTTGTGATTAGGAATAGACTCCCAACACATTAGCTAACACTACTTTGGGGTTCAGGGCTATTCAGCGAGGGGCGGTACCTGGCGGGCGCGGTTAGAGCAGCTCGTACTGGCGCAGGTGCATGCGCTGGATGATGTCACGACAGTCGTTGAACACGCGCTTGATGTTCTCCGTGTCCACGGCGCACGTGAAGTGCGGGTAGCAGTAGTGCTTGCCGTCGCCACTCGCCGTGCTTATGCGCTGCAATACAAACGTATATAATCGTATTATTTTGACTACACGGTTGGCCTAGTGGTTTCAGTGGTCGCCACGCCACTTCCTACTGCGCCAAGTGTTGTGGGTTCAAATCCTACATGGGACAACACTTTGTGCGATCCATAAATTGTTGTTCTAAGTCTGGGTGTACTTTGTGTCCGTTTCATGTATGTTTGTAAAGATCCCCGCGACACAGGAATGTATATTCCTAATGCGGGAGTTGTCTTTTTAAAAAAAAAAAAAATGTGACATTGTCCGGAGAATAGAGTAAATTATACCTTAGTAAGAAAAGGTTACCTTTATATGAAAAATGGACTAAATACAAAGTTGTGACGTCAGTGTTTTAATCAACTCAAATTGAGCCTTATATTTTTATTTTATTTTTATTTGATTATAATTTGTAATAGAAATGAAAAGCTGCAATGATTATGTTTTCCGAGATGTTTTGTAATATTCGTTTTAATGAAGGTGATACCGGTATTTATCGACGATAAGTCAGTCAGTCAGTCAGTCTTATTATTATTTTCGCTCGGAGTTTCCCTGCGTAAAACAAGGTAACCGATACTGCCACTTAAGTTTGGCAATACTCCGGAGTATTGCCAAACTTAAGTGGCAGTGAGCGGGGAATATTACTCGCAGACGAGACGACCGATGAGATCAAAAAGGTCAAGAGTGGCGATCGTAGTGGTCGCATATTTTAAGACTAGTCTTGCGCCGCCGTTTGTATTATCATCACTAGTGTTCGGAAGTGCTGAAGTGTTGAGTTGAGTGTTGGTGTGCACTTACCAGGAACTCGTCGCGGATGAAGTACTTGGCGCGCGCCACGTCGGGGTGGTCGCGCGCGTCAGGCGTGGCGTCAGGCGGCGTGCTGTAACGCGCGAACTCTGCGAAGTATTCCTCCAGACGAGACTTGCCCGCCACCACCTTCTCCGCTAGCAGATCCTGCTTGTTTAAGAACAGGATCACCGAGATCGTACGCAGCCATCTGGAGAAATAACCACATCACATTAACAGATCACTAAGGTAGTAGAGCCACGCTGATTTCATCACGAACGGGTTGGTTCGACCGAAGTGTACCATGGTATAATGACCAAAAACCATTATAACAATATTTATAAGTGGTATCTTCAGTGAGTATTTTAAAAAAAACTCGTCAACGATTTATCTCTATAAGTACTATAATAATAAATAAATAATAAATATTTCTGACATCTAACACACAACGCCATCTAGTCCCAAGCTAAGCAGAGCTTGTGTTATGGGTACTAGATACCTGTAAAAATACTTATATCAGTTGTATATTGTATAGGTCGCCAGTAGGATATACGCATATTGTTTTTATTTGTCTCAAATACTTTTTATCTAGATTCTTTGTTATCTTTACTTACAAAGTATTTTTTTTATTTTGTGATTATTTAAACCCAGAAAAAAAAGTGAAAATAAGAGAGGGAAATTCAAACTTACAAAACGCGATACTATTGGTCAAAACGAAATGTAACGACAGTCACTTCATCGAAATTCAAACTGTGTTAGTAGTGTTCGTGGGAAAAAAAATACCTTCTTCCATGGTTATTATAACAATTAATACTATAAATAAGTATGAAGTAACTGAAACACTGAATAGTGAACAAACACAGAATGACAATGACGTCAATGGCTGTGCCAAAAGCGTGCGCAAAATGGCGGCATTGGAATAGCCAAATTTAGTCAGTGTTTGCATAATAGTCCCTATTGTTTACAGTTTTGTTTGTATTCTATATTGTATACAATAAAGAGTACCTATCTATCTATATATATTCACTCTTTTTACAGATATAAGCAATATTTTTATACCTGATTAATTTCTCTACAAGTCTACCTATTATGCGTTCTGTTAGGTGACACATTGTGAGTTAGGTGAACAACTGGGACAGAAAAGCAATAAGGGACTCATCGGTACAGTATTAGTCACAGGTGATTTGTGGGCAGTAAACACGATGAGTCACTAACCAAGTTTGCATTTGGTAATATTTGTTCATCATCATAATCCACATCCTCTAAGTGTCCCAAGGCTCGACCTGGTCTTTTGAATTACTCTACCATGTTAGTTAAACCGGTTGGTATAGGGTTTCTTTCAAGTTACTCTGGGAGGGGTATGGATGTCGTAATAAAGCGGTTCCCGGATCCCTCTGTCTCAGGCGCAGAGTGGCACACAGTGTGGTTAGTCGGTTCGATACCGACACACCGCCCCACCGTAAACTCCGGTGGGGTGAAGGCCCGAGGGGATTTACACACGTAAAAAAAGGGTTTCTTTCAAGTTCACTCACTTCTGTTGGCAGTGATGTTGCCCTAAGATCAAAGGAACAATACCAATTCGAATAAATAAAATACCTATTATTCCATATGCTCTTGAATAAGTCGAGCGATTCCCGGAGACGGTTTTGCGTGGGATCCTCCCGCAGCACCATGTTGTACGAGGAGCAGGCCGTGACGAAGATAATGGCTGTCACGTCATTGAAGCACTGGATCCATTTACGCCGCTCATCTCGCTGGCCACCAACGTCGAACATGCTGGAAAATTCGGAGAACAGGCCTTGATCAGTTGCATGGTTGGCCTAGTGGTTTAAGAGGTGGGTCCGGATGGCGNAAAAAAGTGGGTTAAGAGGTCCGCGAGGGGGCGACGCTACACGTGAGCCGTACGTCACCCAAATTGAGAGGATATAACATCTAGAGACGGTGCCCGCTTCAGTGCGGGCAAGCGCTGGGAGGGGCCGGATGGCGTAAGAAAGCGGTTCACGGATCTCTCCCGTCTGAGGCACAGTCACTGTGTGGTTTTAGTCGGTTCGATTCCGACACACCGCCTCGCCGCAAACCCCGGTGGGGTGAAGGCCGGGGGGGTTTCAACACGTAAAAAGTAAAAAAAAAAGTGGTTTAAGAGATCGCCATGCTGCTCACTCTTGTGGGTTGTCCCATGTAGTATTTGAATACTACATGGGACAACACTAAACAAATTGTTGTTCAAAGTTTAAGTCCAGTCTTCTTTGTGTCCGTTTAATGTATGTTTGTTAACTCGATGCGATACAGGATTTATAGGCCTAATTTGGGAGGTTCTAAAAAAACAAAAAATAAAGTCATGGAAATTAACTCCGGTCAATATTGACATTCTCATTAACTTTATCTCACTCTGCGATAAATGAAATTGGTGCAGTTCACTACTTTAACCACAGTCACCCATTCAAAATGGAAATGAAATCCAAAAAGATATCTGTGTGGACGAAAATTCCCAAGAGATTTTAGTGGATGGAACCGGTTTTCTGAGAGGCATTTTAGCTGACGGAGCAGATAATACCTTTGGAGCTTTTGCATCTTTGAAGAAGTAGTAGCCCCGTCAAGCGGTCTCAAACGATTTACTCTAAGGAACTCAGATCATATGACTTTATGTCCTCCCGGAATCGACAGCATATGTGTCGTGCCGGCCATATGTGTCGAAGTATGGTTTTTCCAAAGATAATTTTAAAGACGCATACGTCCTTTTTAACTTACTTATCTCTAGACTAGAGAAATGTCATAGAAATAGTCAAAACTAACTTTAAAAACAAAGAAAATATTAGATTGCTTTTGGCAATAAGGCCGCCCTTTGTACACTCCGTCTCACATTTTATGTACTCTCTTCTAACTGTAATATTGTAGTGTGCAAATAAAGAGTTTTCTATCTATCTATCTATATCCCGCATATCAAGTAAAGTTATGAATCAATCAATGTTGAAAAAATAGAAGAAAATATATATACCATCTCCAGTCTAATAGAATTGAGAAAGACCGAATTCCATCTTTTTTTTACGCGGGGAATGCTTTTCGCACCATAGTGGGGAGACGAAGGGCGGAAGGGACTCCCGGAGTACCGGTCTATGCACTAAACCCCGCCGCCGGCCTACCTCGGCTGTCGGGAGGAGCTCCAATAACCCATCGGCGCTGGGCCGGTAGCCACTTAATACTATAGAAAATACTGTATAATATAATACTAAATAACTTACTGGAAATTGACTTTATCGACGACAAACTGCGTTTCAAAAATGCCTGAAGTGAGAACTCGGCATCGCAGAATGTCTTGTTCCGTAGGCGTGTAATTTGGTTGCTTTATTATATGCACCTGGTCCAGAAAACTGAAAGGAACAAGCAAATTTTATGATATAGGAGGCAAACGAGCAGACTTATCGCCTGGTGGTAAGCGATTACCGCCGCCCATTGACACCTACCGGCAACACCAGATGCGTCATAACTGCGGTGCCGGTTTTTTAAGAAGGAGAAGGCTCTTTAAAGTTTAATTTTATCTAAAGTTTCAAATGTAATTAAAGGTGAAATTAATTATAATTAATTCAGTATGTAATTGCATAATTTTAGCTTGTAATAAAGTTAATTTATTAAAAGCCCACCCCTAACCGTTTCTAGTCTCAAAATGCGATTCATTCTCATAGGATACGTTAGATCCATGATGGATTTAATAAGGTTATTTATTTTGTAAGAAAATAATATTCCTAAAACAAGTAATTATTATTTTTGAGTTTTTGTCTTGACTCTTGTCTTGAGTTGGCTTGGTGAAAAAGATTGAAGAATTGTTTGCGAAAAAAGCATTAAGCAATGAACGAGGAGACGGAGAAAGGAGTCAAAATCGAAAACATGAAATCAAAAGTAAAAATAGGTGTATTTTATAAGTTTATTTTCTTCATAGGATACAACATGGAACTGCTCAATGGAGCCTCAAAGTCGTAAGAATAAAAAAACTAAGTATCCATACCAGTATACCAACCTCAAGACCCTAATTTCCAGATATGGATCTCCAAGTTTGGAAATCAGGATCTTATGAGAAAAAATATACTCATTAGATCGGTTATGGATCTGCCCAATATATACATAACACTTGCTACGTTTTCCGGTTGGATCGTAGGTCAGACTCCGGACTAGGAATTTATTAGCATTAGGAAAAATTCCGACAACCATTAGAAAAAATAACGATTTTCCAACGCTTGAAAACTCTGCATTGTTAATTTGTCACCACACAGACATATTGTATAAGTACTCACTACTTGGCACAGTCGATGAGTTGGTATTCGTTGCTGCGCTCGTAAGTACGCTGCACGCCCTGGTCCTTCCACAACGCCTCCGTGTGCTCGTAGAACTCCGCTGGGTAGTCGAAGTCTGGTTGCGACGCCACATCCTGGAACACCACCATACGTGGTTACATGACGAACCCATCATAACTTTCGACCGTTGGCACATTGGTGAACCTAGGGTTGTTTTTCAGGAGGGAAGTGAGTCTGGCCCTTGACATGCCATGGCCAAAACGATTAAATAGAATTTAAGGAAGGTTGTATCAATTCGGAAATACCAGACTGGTGTTTATTTGTTGCTATGCAATCAGTGTTATAAGGTTCGCACATGATCAGCCTATTGCCATGTACGAAAGCTTCCTTCAAGGAGCGCCCACTATCTCCATCTTGGGCAGTCTGCAGCCAGTCTGGATTTTGTCCGAAGCTTCGCCCGCGTAATGGCTGTCATGACAAAAAGCACCCTATATTCTTCTTCAAGAATCGGAGTATCTCCATGACAATTTCATTGAAATTTCTGCAGCGGTTTAGCCGTGAAACCAAAACTGACCAATAGAGTTACTTTAGAATTTATAATATTTGAATGGATTTAAATTTAAAATTTTTATGCTAGATCCAGTTAAATTATAGTAATATTTGCGACCAAACGTCTGTGAGATGAGGATTTATCTAAGACTACCTTGTTCTAAAACATTATATTGTTTTAAAGGTATTCACTGTGGCAACTTCCACATACAGCGCAACAGAAACACACTACAGCGCCATCTACCGAAGATACGTCGAACTACCGGGTAACGAAGGAAACTAATAAACTACCAATCTTAAATCGCGCAATAGAAGTTCTCGCGCCGATTAACATATATACAACATCCCAAGTCAACCGTTGGGCAGCGGCCCGCCAGGCATGATCACCTCGCCTAGTCGGAGGATCCTCCCTTTGTGTTGGAGGGACATATGACCCGTTCCTCCACATATACCAAAAAATCTGTTGAGAAACTTTTAAAAATATTATAAAATAGCTGAGCCCCTCTTTGTTACCCGCGGTAGTATATCAACTGAGGGCACGTGCAGGGCGAAGCTAGTCTAAAAAATGTATCCTAAGTCACTCCTTAGACCATCAGCTACCTATCACTTGTCAGTGGTAGTCCCGTCAATAGTCCTCCCAGAGGTTAGTTGGAACAAACAGACAGGTAGACAGACAGACAAAATATTTAATTCAGATTTTTTTACATTTAGTGAAAAGCTGATAATTTGAAATAACAAACAGACACTTCCAATTTATTTTTTTGCATATAAAGATATATCGATAACCACTTACTTGTATATAATCAACACGCGCCTTATTCTCTGGCTTTTCGAGCGGTATGGGGGGCGTTAGTGTGCTCATTGCACCCGTGATAGTCTGAAATGATAGAAAAAAAAACAATTCAATAATTTTGGCATATCATTTATAATACCATAGAAAGAGACACCAGACAAAACCAATAAAATATTCTACATTACTGTTTACAATACGTAAGTCTAAAGCCGAATAAGAACTGTACACAACTTTGAATGTTATAATACTTCATGGAAAAAATTACAAGGCTCCGTTCACCAGATGTTTTATGTATATAGAAAACTTTTAAATTTGTGATGTAAAATAATAATGTACATCTAAATTCAGTAAAACAAAACATACTAAAGCGCCATCTACCGAAAATATATAGTATACAATTGCGGTATAGAAATTTTCGCGTCGATTAGTATAAATATACAACTCCTCAACATCAGTCCTAATCCGCTAGGCATGATCACCTCGCCTGCTCATTATTCAGTTATTCATTAAGTGTTTAAAAAAATATTCGATTTAATAACATACTAGCCGAGTCCCGCGATGTTACCGTCGTTTGTTGTTATAACCGCGGTGCGACGCTAGTCTAAAAAAGTAGCTTAAGTTACTCCTTATATCATCAGCTATCTTTCAGTGAAAGTCCCGTCGAAATCTGTCCAGCCTTTCCAGAGATTACCCAACGACAAACGACGAGAGAGAGAGACGGACAGACAAAAATTGTAAAATATGTTATTTTGGTATATGTACAGAATAAAATGCATTTAGTAAAAAGCGGTTATTCTAATATTACAAACAGACACTCCAATTTTATTTATTTGTATAGATTAACTTGAAACGACTGCACATCTTGAGATCGGACAATTTTGAGACACATTATTATTAGAAGTAGGCATCGCAATCCTAAATATGTAATGCACTTATAATATCAACCCCAGAAATGATAGAGACTTGGGGCAAAATAGTCACCGAAGACAAAAACTTATTTGTGGGTAACCAACAAAGTCTTCAAGATGATAATAAAACTCTTTTCAAGGCCCACTGTCATCCCGAATTAGAGATATCCGATATCCTGTTTTAAGCAATTTTATCATCAGTCTGGCTAGACTAGATACCAATGATTATATACTAATAAATATATAGAAATTATATTTTAGGTAAATTATACCTAGACACATACCCATAATAAAAGATTCCGGGCATCACAATATAATTTTTTCTTATTGAAATTCAAAACTACGACCTTTATCAGGCCACACGAGCTGTCCTTTTCTTACTTTTATATAGTAAGGCCACTCTATAAGAAAACAAGATGTTTTACGAATTCATAGTTATGTCGAGGACAGCCAGAGTTTCACCTAGGTTCTGCACCAGCCCACACATTAATCTCTCTCCACCCCAATTAATTATAATTTACTAGGAATTTATTTCCGACAACCTATACAAAAATATGTTAAAACCAGTACTCACTAATATCGCATCCCGGATATTCTTCTTAATATCTTCGATTTTCTCGCGGCGTTCCTTGTCAGAGAAACCGTTAACGTGCAATATCCGCATCTGCTTCACTATAGTCGACTTTCCGGACTCGCCAGCGCCCAACAGCAGAAGTCTATGCGTCGCGCGATATAGCTGTAATAGAGAACAACATAGAGAATATTGGACTATCTTTTTTTTTAGAGTGCGTGTACTTTCATTTTCTGTTGATTACTTACTGAGAACAATTAGGGTAGTTTACAACCTTTAACACAAGGCTAGTCGTTAGACTTCACCAAACTCATCTAATGTTGTTCAGGGAAAGATAAGAAATACATACTCAGGATTTAGGTTCCTGCCGATTCAGTTACATGATTTAGTCATGAACAGATATTGTCTTATAGCCAAGAAGACTCCTTATTAAAATCCATCTGTCCAGAAGGCACAAGGAAATCAAAAGACAGCTCTTCAGCAATAAGTTACCAAAAAAAATATTCTTTCTAATTCTATAGTTCGCTCATGTACAAGAAGTTATGACAATATCGTATCACACCGTGCACCCTTACCGATCAGGTTCATAGTGAAACGAAAAAATAATTTCCTGGGACCCGATGGGACAGAGTTATGAAAACGCTGCGTCACTATTTTTCTAACGCGAATGAAGGCTAAGTTTAGAAGATATAACAAACCTGTTTATCCTTCTGCAATTGCTTAGTAATCGCATCGCTGCGACGTTTCTGTGTTTTGGCGTCATCTTCACTGCTCTTGCCGCCTGGCGAACCAAAGCATCCCATTGCCGACCACGCCGCCCACCTGAATACAAAATAAACAATAGTTTTTAACATGTTTTCATTTGACATTACATATAAAGTACGTTCTCGGTAACTTATTATCTAGTTTTTCTAATTATAGAAACGCTTTATAACTGCTCTGAGTTTGGAAGTTGGGGTCTTAACCCCCGTGTCTCGGATCTCAGGGAGTTATACAAACTATTTGATGTTATATCCTAATTGGTGCAGCAGCCAATAGATTAAAGAGATATTTAGGGTATATCGTCACAACAGTCCTCAACAGTCCACTGATAAACATTAGCCTCTTTGAAGAAAGGTGGATAAGACATTCCAGAATTGCTTTATACTTACAAATGGATAAACCTAGTATCTGGGAGTGTGCTTCTAAGTAGGTACTTCTGCCATTTGATAATCTGATTTTTAAGAAGGTTATAGATCATTTAACATCATACTACGACCCCTAGAAGTGGAGGGGTGACCACAAAAACGGTTCAATGGCCACCAAACTGATATGTGAATAATTTTGCAGAAAATAGTAGATGGAACGAAGAAAGTCTACTAAAATAGGTTTTTAAAGTGGAATTCATATTATGTTTTTCCCCCACGAGAATTCTGATAACAGTTTTCTGAACATTATTAATGCGTATACAGTAGCATTTGTAGCTCGACCCGCATATATGTCGGTTATCGCCGTATATGTATCCTATGTCCTTTCTCAAGAATCTAAGTATCTGCATGCCAAATTTCATTGAAATTGGTGTAACATGTTTGTTAATACCGTGACAGAATCACGCTTCGGCATGTATGGGCCGGATCAACCGGAGTGCTACGGCCTCACAGAAAACCGAGTTTGTGTGTGTGTTTCACCGAGCGAATGGGGATACGGGAGGCCCATCCCCCAAAGGCCGGATACGCAGTTGTGATGCTTCTGGTGTTGCGGGTGTCCATGCGGTGCTAATCGCTTAATATCATTCAATAAGTCTGCTTCGTTTGCCCCTACTAAATAAAAAAAAGTAATGTTACCTTTTTTAATATTAAGAATGGATGTTATACAGAGAAGAGACATCAAAGTAAAATGAAACGCTAAAGCCCGATTTACATCACCCAATTTGCAGTCTGATAAGTGAATTAATGTGCTAATTTTGTATTGCGTAAACGCCGTTAGGTAGTTATGTTTTCCAATCTCATAGATAAGGCATTGACTTCGTGTTCAAACAACTGCCTTAAGAGTTGGATCCAATTGAATTGAATTTCTGTAGCCTGTGCGGGGCAATCTACAGTAGATATGCAATACATATAAAAAATTGTAGTGCTAAGTGATTGACTGTCTTCAACGCAAAACCGTCGGGGCAACAAACTTGAAACTTTATCACGCGATGCATTTATGTTTTAAGCACCTATTAGCGTTTTATTTGGAAATAACAGTCCTAATTAAGCAGAATAGGAGATAAAAGGTTGCATGGAAATTGATCACATTTGATGTCAGACACACGTTATAAGAAAACACGAGAGTATAACCGTGGGCAAATGATAGTTTTTTTTTATATTAAAAGTGTAGTCTACATAATTATCACATGTATGTTTATATATTTAAAATTGTGCACACGTTCGTGGGATTTTTTTTAATTCAGCCATAAATCATCGAATTAGTTATTTTCATGGCCGTATATGCTGACCTGTGGTGCTTGCTGATCATTTAGTCATTCAACTATTTCAATTTTTTTAGCTTCGTAACATAGTTTGTTTTATTAAATGTTACTTTTATGGTTCAGTTTAGCAGAGTATGTGTTTTTGTTTCTCTTTTATGTTGACGAAGAAGTATTAAGTTTGATTCCCATCCAGTACAAATCATGTGATGAGTACGATCTTTTGCTCTGCGTTTGGGTGTAATTTATCTATAATATGTATGTATTTAGTAATATATATATAAGTATCTTATCAGCATTACCCTTTTGCAAATAGGCCTCTCACTAGTCTTATGTATTGATTGATTTTTATCAGCAGTCTCAAATAATTTTATTATTATTACATGCCAACGTATTAGTAATTTTAGATATATCATAGATTAAGCAACAAAAGGTCAAGTTTTTTTTATCAAAGTAGTCATAATTATTATCCTACTAATATTATAAACGCGAAAATTTGTAAGGATGGATGTTTGTTTCTCTTTCACGTAAAAACTACTCAAGGCACTTGGATGACACTTAACAGTTACATAGCATCAGAATAACGCATAGGCTACTATTTGTCGCGATAACCGACATATACGCGGACGGAGCCACGGACGACACGTAGTAATAAATATGAACGTGAGTTTTTTTTTATGGACTAGGGGGCAAACGAGCAGACGCATCGCCTGATGGCAAACGACTATCGCCGCCCATGGATACCCGCAACACCAGAGGCACCACAAGTGCGTTGCCGGCCTTGGGGGATGAGGGGAAGGGTCGGATTATGGGCCTCCGGTATCCTCACTCGCGCAGGCGCTGTTTCACACCAGGTTTCTGTGAGGCCGTGGTATCACTCCGGTCGAGCCGGCCCATGCATGCCGTAGCGTAGCTCTCCCATGGTAAGTTG
The DNA here is from genome assembly GCA_003709505.1 of Hyphantria cunea. Classification (NCBI taxonomy): domain Eukaryota; kingdom Metazoa; phylum Arthropoda; class Insecta; order Lepidoptera; family Erebidae; genus Hyphantria; species Hyphantria cunea. Next base: position 81,299 of record PKRV01001311.1, on the reverse strand, counting down.
TTTGTTACGCGTTTACGTCTAAACTCCCAAAGCGAAATTTTAAAATTTCTCTCACCAATAGCAAAAGCTAATACCGTGCTGACTGACACTTGGACGAAGTTATGGACAAAAGATACTTGGTCTAAAAAGATTCCGACCGATAAAGGATATTTTTTTCCACAGTCTCCTTAAGTCTCCTCTTGCAAATGTAAGGATTCACAACTACATTCACTAGTTTCTATTAACCAATGCTACTATCTCCACGTCAAGACCACCAAATAAATATCTACTTACCAAATTAAACAAATTACACTGTACACTACAAAAAGCTTTACAAATAAATATCTAAACAGCACCATTTCTGTAACGTTTACGACACAAATAATAACAAGGGTACTGAAGACCTTTGAGTTTATGAGAAAACAGGGATAATAACGCTGTTTACGTGGCGTAAGCATTCTCTAACACGTTGTGGTTTAAAAGTAGCCATTGTTTCATCACATCCAAACAACGTAAATAAACAATTACGTTGCTATTACACAGTATTAGCTAAATGTTGCAAAACTCATTAGAAAAATAACATAGCTGTAATGATTGTGTGTTCATTTTAATAATAACCAGACTTATTGCGGTAAGATATGACCAAAAACAAACTAATAAAAACAACACGAGCAATACACATGTAAATTGTTTGTATAGAAACCACTCATATTATGCCTTTTCTGGGCAACCTATTTGCCCAGCATGACATAGTACTTAGTTTAGCCTATCACCATTGGTATCACTATGTTTTGACAACATTGTTTGATCCAAAAAGTGTAGTTCCGATTTAGGGTGTCCTAATACCTCTCAGATTTAGATGCTCCCCTAGTAATACACAAAATCGTAGCAGAATTTATGTCCCCCAAAAGCATTTAAGTGGACGATTCACCAAACTAAGCTATCAACTCGTGGAGATAAAGCAGTACATTCCGTTTTCTCTTCAATAAAGTCATATATGATCCTGGTAAACAAACACACGGTGTTTTAAATTCATAATTGTGCCTAATACCTAATAATAGATCACAAAACGCCATGTCAAGGCAACAGGAAAACTATTTTTGGTGAATGTAACGTTCATTGATGGTGGAGAAAAATAGGCACTCCGACTCTAGGGCCCATAACATGGTAATGACCTCAAATTTAGATGGCTGCTACAAAATAGTAACCTTGGGCGACCATGCTGCAGCAATCGGCTCGACCGAAATGATACAGAAAACACAATAAAATTATTCTTTCCCTAGGTAAGCTCAAATTCTCCTCTCACTGAGAGATGGAGAGAGAGAACCTAAAAAATGGCAACGCACTTATGACTCTCGAGTATCAGTACCATGGGTGTCGGCAGTCACCTTCTCTTCATTCACACATTTCGTTCTTTTTTCTATTTCTGTTTCAGTTAAAATAACCTTTTCGAAATTCGGCTATCTTAGTCCATCCTTAATAACCCTTTATCGTCACTTTAGAGCAAAACATTACATACAATTTATATTTAACTCAAAATTAATCATTTTTTTTAAGAGTTAAATAGTTAAAACAAAAAGTCAACTCATCAAGCATTGCTCGGCCTTACACGTCCACAGTGAGGACTATTCATCTGACCAATTGTTCCGCGTAATGCAACAAATATGCTAATGGCCTCATTATGTTCCGACGTCTTTGTGACCGTACGCGAAGCGATTTCGGTAGCCGAATTCGTGTTTTAATGTTAAGAAAAAATGTGTGGTATTTCTCGGAAGTGTTATTAATACGCATACGATACACTTATTTTTATTATGATACTATAGTATAGTGGTATATCTATCTGCAGTCTTTAGTAGTAACTTATTAGACTGGAAATTTCTTTTAAGGATTGAGAGGATCAGACGTCCGATACAGATACAAGGATATGGACATCAACTCTAAATATTGTTTTTCCGTAACGAAATACGCAACGGTTTAACAGTCATACTAGACAGATAATGCGATACCTGTCTTCCAATAAACGTTAGGTAGCCTCACGCAGCGTGTTTCTGAGAATTTCAATTAATTTCGGATCGATAGGGAATGGAAGGAATGGTGCGACTTGTGGCGACAGTAGCAGTATAGCAAGCAACGTACCTATTTGACGGTAACTATACTAGAGTTGATACATTTCTACTCAATACTTATGATTAATTGCAACGACAGGATATATTTGTTCACATTAGTAACCAAGTAAGGCTACAGAAGATCGTTTATTTTATGCAGCAATGCATTATGCTCTCCAAAAGGACATCCATACGACGATTAATTAAAAATAATTGTGATTCTCAAATTTGTATTTTATTCTAATTTAACACGACTTAATTTCAAATGTATTTTTGTTGAGAATCATGATTTTGATAAGTTTGAACTTCATTGCAGTGCCATGTTAAAGCTGTCTTCTGTGTGGTGGTACAACAAAAAGTATCAATTCCAAAGTTAGTCACTGGTAGTAATTCTGTTGTCAACACTAAACTTAAAATCACTAAAATTTCTGTTGAATTATGTACTATAATCTTATCCACTTACGGTCGATTTTTCGATATCCCACATCTCAGCTGTCACTGTGTTTAATTCACTACCAAATAAACGTTAATCAGAGACACACGCTTGTTTGTAAAGTAAAATTTACTTTGGCACAACTATTATATTCTATTTAAGTCCATTTTTAGCTTAGCATTACATTAACCAGTATTAAAGCCGACTGTCTCAGTTTGGGTGTTTTTGTATTTTATTTTTTATGGATTTTACGGGGCTATCGAGCAGACATATCGCCTGATGGTAAGCGATTTCCAACGCCCATGGACACCCGCAACACCAGAGGTTGCGTCCTGGCCTTGGTGAGATGGGGGAGGATCGGGTATGGGCTTCCAGTATCCTCACTCACTCGGTGAAATACAGCGCAGGCGCTGTTTCACACCCATTTTCTGTGAGGCCGTGGTATCACTTTATGCCGAAGCGTGATGCCCCCACGGTAATATGTATGTTTTCTATGTAAAGTATGTATGTATTTACAAAAAAAGTATGCGTGTATTTGTATCAGTTGTCTGGTTTCCGAAGTACAAGCTCTGCTGGATTAGATGGCGTTTTGTGTTGTGTGTATTGTTAAAACGAGTATAATCCGCTCGTATAACCTGAATGAATCGTCAATTAAATGTCATGTGGAACTCGGAAATCCAAAAAAAGAACTGTTCGTTAACCTTGAAGAAATACTCTAATTTTGTTCCGAATAAACGATGAATTTTTCATCCTCACACCGGTAGAATGTCTCTAAAGGTGTAGGCAGAGTAGGAAAGTTAGGCGCGGAGAAGGTTAAGGTTTAGGTTTCCCCGACACAGGGCCTAGTCACACGCAACAACCATTCGAGAGGTATCTAAAATCAGATGGTTTGGATATCCCTGAAGATGCTCATCAGGGCGGTACGTACTCTTAGCCTTTGCGTCCGAAGAAGAAGCGTTGTGCGAATTATGTGAGGTATATAGGCTCGTAGTCTTTCCCGTCACCAATAAAGGTTATATATAAACGACAATGACATATAGTCTAAGTAATTTGTATTCCGATTACTGACATAATCTGTAAGGGTATTTACAGAACTTTTCGCTACTAATCCTAACGACTAAGCAAAATCTGATTAATAGATACTTTTAATCGTGGTATTGATTTGTATCGTTAAAAATATCCAGATTTATCATATGCGACTCGAAATAGAATGGCAGCATTGACATTTAACTTACCTAATCTGTTAATAATTAATCAAAGATCCGTTAAATGTCAGATGTGAACTCTGAACATTCATATGGTTTAAATAATTTTATTGTTACATATTTAACACCTGATTCGGCAAGACTTCGTAGTGGTGGTAATTCTGTTGTATTCATCACTAAATTAAAGCTCACTAAAATTTGCTATTGGATCATACACTATAATCTCATATTCTTACAGTCCATTTTTAGATATCTCAGCTTTCACTATATTTAGTTCAGTACCATATAAAAATTGATAAAAAAACTAAACTTTAAATGTAAAAATCACAAGAAATAATTACGTACAGTACTCGGCAAGAAATAATGCACATCAATCTCTAGAAAGAGAAATCAGGCTTTGTAGAGTATTGTCCCTTTCGCACACTACATGTGTTACGTTTTGTCAGTCGTTCGACAAATGCGGTTGTGTTATGAACTGTTAGTGTTTCGTGCGAAAGGGACAACGCTCTAACGCCGAAATTGGTCGAATATCTCTGTCTAGAGGTCGAAGGGCATTATTCCTTGGCCAGTACTGTAAGTAGTTTAGTTGGCATATATTTAGACCACGTCTAAGTTTTGTACGACCTGTCAAGTTTTACGTCACGCGTTACGCGTTTTAAACGTTCAACACAAAAATAGCAAAAGAAATATTATGGCCTATGTCATTATCCTAATATTACTACGTATAGAACAGACATCGCGGTAAAGTGTTTTTGCTCCATACGCAGATGTCTCGAGACATCAGCGCAACTACGCGCTCTGGTAAGACCAACAGAATGGCTAACATTTTATTTAAAAATGCCATCCTGAATGTTAAATACGTTCGAAAATCTATCCACAAAACTTTAAGTAAACCACTGTTTATAGTAAATAAATAAATCGAAAATAATTTTTGAAGATTTTGCACGTAGGTAAAATAGTACGTAGGGTATATCTTTATTGAACTAAATGATTATGTAATTTTTTATGTGAGACATTTCAAGATTATTCATTTAATTACATTAAATGAACACTGTCAAATGTGTGAAAAACTGTGTAAAATAAAATGTAATTAAATGAACAATCATATTTTTATTTCGAACGATCACAATATAATACTTTTAATAGTGTTTATTTTTTTATTTATTCTAGAACAGTAATTGAGTGCAAGGATAGCCACCTAATGGTTTTAGCGGAGACCACGTCAAGTCGCCAAGTTTTGTGGGTCCAAATCCCACGTAGGACAAAGCTTTGACATTTGGACAAAAATGTTGTTCTGATTCTGTTCTTTGTGTATTGATTGCGACGTTGTTTCACATAATTTTCACTAACAATTCATAAGTACAAAGTATAAATTTAGTATAAAGTTTGTACTTCCTAAAGAAATAGAAGACAATCCGTTTGAAATATCTTTTAAGTAAATATTATTATATTATATACTACAACTATATCTTCACAAAAAAAACCTACGAGTATAATACATACTATTAAAATCTAGTAGGCAGAATAATGAAAATTTCGCATCTGTTTGCATTAATTTCCAATCTATGTTAACGTCCCAGTGCCCAGGAGAGCTCAGCCTGCACCACACGGTCCCCTCCGTTAAGAAGTTGGATTATTGTTTTTTGTTGAGATGTCTTCTCTGTATACTATTCGAGTATACTCGAGTATACTCGAATAGTATACAGAGATTTCTCTATCTAGAGATTGATGTGCATTATTTCTTGCCGAGTACTGTACGTAATTATTTCTTGTGATTTTTACATTTAGAGTTTAGTTTTTTTTAACAATTTTTATATGGTACTGAACTAAATATAGTGAAAGCTGAGATATCTAAAAATGGACTGTAAGGATATGAGATTATAGTGTATAATCCAATAGCAAATTTTAGTGAGCTTTAATTTAGTGATGACTACAACAGAATTACCACCACAACGAAGTCTTGCCGAATCAGGTGTTAAATATGTAACAATAAAATTATTTAAACCATATGAATGTTCAGAGTTCACATCTGACATTTAACGGATCTTTGATTAATTATTAACAGATTAGGTTAACTTAAATGTCAATGCTGCCATTCTATTTCGAGTCGCATATGATAAATCTGGATATTTTTAACGATACAAATCAATACCACGATTAAAAGTATCTATTAATCAGATTTTGCTTAGTCGTTAGGATTAGTAGCGAAAAGTTCTGTAAATACCCTGACAGATTATGTCAGTAATCCGAATACAAATTACTTAGACTATATGTCATTGTCGTTTATATATAACCTTTATTGGTGACGGGAAAGACTACGAGCCTATATACCTCACATAATTCGCACAACGCTTCTTCTTCGGACGTTAAGGCTAAGAGCACGTACCGCACTGATGAGCATCTTCAGGGATATCCAAACCATCTGATTTTAGATACCTCTCGAATGGTTGTTGCGTGTGACTAGGCCCTGTGTCGGGGAAACCTAAACCTTAACCTTCTCCGCGCCTAACTTTCCCACTTTGCCTACACCTTTAGAGACATTCTACCGGTGTGAGGATGAAAAATACATTGTTTATTCGGAACAAAATTAGAGTATTTCTTCAAGGTTAACGAACAGTTCTTTTTTTGGATTTCCGAGTTCCACATGACATTTAATTGACGATTCATTCAGGTTATAAGAGCGGATTATACTCGTTTTAACAATACACACAACACAAAAACGCCATCTAATCCAGCAGAGCTTGTAATTCGGGAACTAGACAACTGATATAAATACACGCATACTTTTTTTGTAAATATATACATACTTTACATAGAAAACATACATATTACGGTGGGGGCGTCACGCTTCGGCATGAAGTGATACCACGGCCTCACAGAAAATGGGTGTGAAAAAGCGCCTGCGCTGTATTTCACCGAGTGAGTGAGGATACTGGAAGCCCATACCCGATCCTCCCCCATCTCCCCAAGGCCAGGACGAAACCTCTGGTGTTGCGGGTGTCCATGGGCGGCGTTAATCGCTTACCATCAGGCGATATGTCTGCTCGATAGCCCCGTAAAATCCATAAAAAATAAAATACAAAAACACCCAAACTGAGACAGTCGGCTTTAATACTAGTTAAGGTAATGCTAAGCTAAAAATGGACTTAAATAGAAAAAATATGAATTCCATATTTTCAAATTCACAATAGCAGTAAAGCTGATTCACACAGTTTGAGATCCAAGAGGTATTTCATTAAAAAATATGAATGGATATAAATGTCGTTATTTAATAGAAAATTATACTTGATGGTCTTAATTGGATATAGAAATTAGTATCTGTGAACTAATTGCTACTATATTTGGTAAACATCTTTTAAGAGCGACTTGCGGTAAATGAAAAATATACTGTGCAAAATTGTGATGTACTTATTAGGAACTTAAATGTGACAACCGCATACCTTTAAAAAAACGAGATCAAATTAAAAAATAAAGGCGCATTTAGACTACAAGAATCACGATAGCAAGGAAAATTTTAAATAACGTTGGGATAGGTCAGGTACACAGCGCCTTCTCATAGTACTTTCGCGGTTTACTCGCCAAATGAGTAACTCATCTTATCCTACAAAAACAAGAGCTTACTATTTTGATGTTTCTGATGATAAGTGGAGAGCCAAAATCTAAATGATGACAGAAATAAAGTTTCTACAACCTGCATTAGTGCTTCTTGCTGGTGCTTACATCAAAAGAGTTGTTTATTTTCAACTTTATGCACTAACTCGGGCATATGCTAGTTCTTGTCGGTTATCGCGACAAAAAGTAGCCTATACCCTTCTCAAAAGATCAATCTATCTCTAAACCAGAATTTATCTAAATTTGTTCAGGGATTTAGCCCTGCAATTTATAATTATAGTATGGATGAAGACAAGCGGACTTAAAACCCTAAGGAAATACTTATTACTCTTACTCTTTCATCCAACCTGTGGAGGGTGTAGAAATCTATTAATTTAGGTATATACAGCTTACGTAGTTAAACTTGTGCAAAATTGGCCAATTTTTCACTTTTACTGTCATATAATAAAATTTTAAATGTATTCAAACATTTTCCACATTATTCCAGGTCCTGCGCGATACAATACGCATACAAATAATTATTCGTGTTATTTGAATTCAACGCCGAGTGGTAAATACTGCATTTGCAAGTCCCACACCCAGTTTTGTCCGAACTGTGAATTGGAGCAATTTCACCGTGCTATCGTAATGTTTGTGCACGATTATCATAGACAACTGTACTTCTCATTAGAGTCTTCATATTGCGAGGCAACGACAATTTGACTGACCTCAAATTACTAAATTCATTTTAGTATAAATCTATACTAAGTAATATTGCAAAGCTGAATAGTTAGGGTAGGGAGGGTAAACCGCTTCGTTACGTAACGCGTTACGGCGTCTGTCAGACTTCCTTTTCTATCAAGCATACGACAGCAGTAGGTAGATTTCTCCTCTCTCACTCTAACCCACAGCGCTAGCCATAAATAGTTCAACTTAGATTAGTTTAAGGTACCTGTCGGGCGCGGATCGCACACATTTTTTTCAACCATAAAAAAGTATATGTTATTCTATGACTTGACTTATAACGCGTATGAACACACCATAATAACCATTATGGTGTGTTCATACGCGTGCCATGCCTCGACAACCCTACATAAATATAAGCGTGTAAACGGGCTGGTTTGCCAGCTGTGAAGGGGTGATGTACGTGTATGCCGTACGTCGCCTAAATTGAGAGTCTAATAGCTGATGGTGCCCGCTTCAGTGCAGGCATGCGCTGGGTGGTCTGGATGTCGTAAGAAAGCGGCTACCGGATCTCTACCGTCTCAGGCGCAGAGTGGCACACCGTGTGGTTTTAGTCGGTTCGATTCCGATACACCACCTCGCCGCAAACCCCGGTGGGGTGAAGGCCCGAGGAGGTTTCCACACGTAAAAAAAAATGGTGATAGCTTGTTGCCGACCCGAGTCAGTGTCGGTTTTTTAACACAGATGAAAGGAACGCGAGCGTTTGTGAGCGACTGCCAAGTCTTCGCAGGTGTGTAAACAAATTTTAGTATCAATCAACAACCCATGTGTATGTGGGACATTATCCCACTGCTGGGCTCGAGTCTCCTCTCAGGAGAGGGTTAAGGCCATACGTCTCCACGCTGGCCAAGTGCGGGTTGGGGACTATTTTAGTATTATAATGATGATAATAATATATAATTACTACTTTCGATCCAGCCAGCACCCACAAGTCCAACTTAATGTATTAGAATAAGTAATTAAGTTAAATTAATAGGTATCCTTAAGAAATACTTAAGTACGTTTATCAGCAGTCTGTTTTTTTATGTATGGCCTTCCCAATATGATTCTATTCTGTCTGATGGAAAGCATAAGCAGAATCAAAGAGTGGTCACCAAACTCATTACGAATGGAGACAATGCAACAATGCACCGTGGTGACCCACACCATGACGGCCTAATATGCTTCTGCATCATTGGGCTTCCATCAATGGTTACCATAAAACAGGTTCTATCTAGGATCAGACATCCGTATTTGAGTTATGTTAGGTTATTATATGTGTCGATAATTTCCTTTTAAAGCTATATAAGACATATAAAATATCTTAAAATCGGTCTTTAACTCATCTCGCCTCGTCTCACAAACACTATTATAACCAAAAACTATAAAAAATACATACCTCAAAAACTATTATATTACACGAAACAACTTTACTATAACATGCGTACCGTTTTAACTGATTTACATTCCTCGGTGGAGTGGGTCGACAATGTTTACAATGAGAAACGAAAAGCTGATATGGATGGCATGCTTTATATGGGAAAGTGACTCCACTGAACGGGGTTTCTCTTCGGATGTGTAATTAAAGGGATAAATATGTATAGGTTTTATAATGTACGCGTCTGAGGCAACGTATACGGTTGAGTAACAGAGTGGAGATGATCTTTATACACTTTTTGTTTAATTTTCTTGCTATATGGTATTCAGTTTATGATATGAAATAAGGATGTCAGGCGCTATTAAAAACATTTACAGGACTAAAATCAACCATGTAAACCATTAAAAAAATTTAACGCTGACAATGTCAGCCCGGCAGGTGACCAGGTGATCACGTCATTACTATGTATGCTGAGGCGTAGTGTTGTAAATTCGATCACCAAGTGAGACAATACTTTGTAAGTATATGTTTTTGCAATTACTAGGCATTGGACCCGCTAGCTGTAACATATTTAATTACAAGTTCTTCGCAATAACGAGTTTTTAGCAAGAACAGTCTTTATAGGAAAACTTAAAAACTACTTTAATATAATGTAGTTAGCTTTTGATCGCGGCTCGACCGTATACATATATTGTGATATAATATTAAACTATTGGATTATCGTTTCCATGCCCATCGAATATTAACATATAAAATCCTAAGGACCTTGAAAGGTGGACATAGAAAACTATTATCCATTACTAGCCTAGGTTAAACTCCTATCAGAGTTTAGCCTAGGCGATTTTAGTCACAGCGGCCAGTCTCAACGGTGACCAGCCGCAACCACGCAGGAGATATTATAGAGCACAAGTGAGGACGCAAATACAGATACACTCTTTGGTTCCTCATTTTCACAATCCAATGGGACAGTTATCCGACACGATTGAGAAGAGATTAGGTGTAGGACCGACGGCTTTTGGTGGTCTCCGAGACACGTAAAGCCGTTTCCAGTGCTTAGTCTACCTTTAAATAGACCCAGTGAATGAGTCTACTCCACGTTGTCTTACAGAGTTGTGAGTACTTTGCTTTTGTGTTAAGAAGTAAATATAAGATATTTCGTCATAATAGGTTTTCAAAACCTGCATTGCCAATTTTCGAGTTGTACGGCTTATATTTTCTTCAGTAATTTTGATCAGTTTTTCTATAGAACGGATTCTCAATTAAGTACAAATCAATCAAAGTAAGAATCAAAGCTTCCTCTTTCTCTTCTTTACTTTACACTCCTAAAAAGTGAGTGAGCCCCCTGGAAAATAAGAATCTGAAAACGCTGAGCGGAAAAAATGAAGTAGCAGTCCAAAAAAGAAACAAATCTAGCTAAAGAAAATTAATACGTAAATACGAGGACCGCCCTATTACCTACTTATAAGAAAAAGATATTTCAGCGTCGACCCGTCCAGTGGACACCGACCACTAATATTCTACAACGACACCCACGTTCTCTAAGCATGGATTATTTCGAGACATAGTCTAAAAATATCTCCTTCCAAGAAATAAATCAAACATTTACAAATCCGTTTCTATTAATACCCGTAGTGATATGTTTATCTCTTATTACATCCATATTTAACCCCGTGTAGAGCATACGTATGTAGCTTGACGATTAATTTCCAGGTTTCAGGGATATTCCGTGTATTTTGTCTGTTCGTGACTCGAACATCAGATATCGACAATATTATTTACTGAATGAATGTTTTTTCATGCGCAACTTAGGGTTTGGTCCTCTATGCTTACGTTACGCTTCTTTGCGTAATCCAAACATACAGATTCGAGAAACTTCCATAATGCGGGACATTATGAAGATTAATTAAAACCAAATTAAAACAATTAATACAGAACTTTGAATTAAAAATTGAGCATTCAGGAACCAATCTCTGATCGCCGGCGTGAAACGACGGTAATAATTACTTCCTACTACAAAACCTTTTTCATCCTCTGGCAATCCGACCTGTGTCATAAAAGCAACAATTTTAAGGAAATCTAATAAAAATACACAATTCGATACAGAAACTTTTAAATATTAAAGCTATTTGGCACCAGGGGTTGGATAGGGATAACCTTTACACCCGGCGAATCCCGCTGGAGTCATGAGCCGACTAAAGGTTTAGGAATAAAAACTCTATAGTCCACCTCTTAACATCGAACATCGTCGAATCATTTGAAGACCTGACGGGTATTGATGTCATTTCTTCGATTTCTTATGGAATCAAACTAAAAAAAATGAGNTGGGGAAATAATTTTTCGTGAGATTAAATACAAATCTGCCTTCGATTTATGGTTAAGTGCGTATATAAATATGAAAAAAAAATTATAAAGTGAAGCAAATGAAGCAGATTCTACAAAAATATGACTATTGCAAAAGTTTTTTAATTTTTTGGAACGTTTTTAGTTACTTTTTGACTTGAAAGTTGCTTGAAGTAAGGACAATAAACTTCTGTTTAAAAAGTAGGCGATTCTCAATCCAATTGTATTTTTTTTATGTTTGTTAACTCAGAACTTTGGACTGGGTGACCCGATTTTGATGATTCTTATTTAAGTTGAAAGCTGGTGCTTCCCGTGTAGTCCCATTTCAATTTGGTCCAGGTCTTGAAGTCTGTATTTTTCATATCTAGCTTCTTTTGTCGCATAAGGTGGGATTAATGGAGAAGTCTCAACAGTTTGTTACTCTGAAGTTTTAAGAAGGGACTGTAGAGAGCAAAACGCCGTCGGTAACAAGTGAGACTTTAAGCTGTTTGGTTGAACATAATGGCAGTTTTCAATCTCTCTGAAGAATGAGTTTTACTACGTATAGGGAGCGAGAAGCTTAAATGTATATGCTTTAAATGTTCTTACTTTAAACTCTACCAAATGTATTTAGATAACCTATGTATATGTGGGTATACTGATCATGATGACTAAACACAATATGTGTAAGTAACTCCATGCTATTTATAACTAAACTAAAAATAGAAAATCAGTTAGTCATTTTAGCAGGACGTTCTACCCACAGATCTTTGACTACACGGTTGGTCTAGTGGTTTCAGTGGTCACCACACCGCTTCCTACTGCGCCAAGTGTTGTGGGTTCAAATCCTACATGGGACAACACTTTGTGTGATCCATAAATTGTTGTTCTAAGTCTGGGTGTACTTTGTGTCCGTTTCATGTATGTTTGTAAAGATCCCCGCGACACAGGAATGTATATTCCTAAAGCGGGAGTTGTAAAGAAAAAAAAAAAAAAAAAAAAAAAGATCGCATTAAAATCTGTAAGTTGACAAGGTCGTAAGGAGTTAACGCGAGCAATAGCATGTCAAATGTCTGATTGGAGTGAAAAAAAGATGAGATTTTTTTCAAATTACCTACTAACAAATGGCAATCAAGCCATTGGACCGCGGTGATGAAAAAACCGTGTAACTGTCTATTATTAATTGCATTAGCAATCTTTTTATTGGCAGGTAGATAATTATTCCATGTATTTTTCTGTAACCTTGTCTATCAATGGTCACTTATTAGGAGCTTTAGAAAGTGTCATATTGGGTAGGTAGTACATGGATGTCCTAATAACAGAATATGGGAGAGAACTATGCAAAGGTCGACAGTATGCAAATAGAAGGAAAACTTAAAAACCCAATTCGTCTGGCTCGAGCCGTGTAGTAGGACAAAATCTCTTTATCGAGAAAACTCCAGCTTAGTAGTAGATTATTAAAAGCTATTGAGAAGATACAATATTCTTTCGATATGTACAGAAAATATCAGATACATTTGCTTGCGAATATCCCACGGACTCATAACTTACTAATATTTCCGATGGGGCGGGGGTGAGGCGGACTGTGAAAGGCGTGAGGAGGCGGGGGTGATATGATCGAACTTACTGTAACTGCACGACGTCTGGTGCTGCGCATTCGAAATACCTGAAATTCCTATTATAGAGAAATTCAAAATGTGCTTTGGGCATTTCTATCAATCTGGCCAATACTTTTAATCTAACAATGTATACAGATACATGTCAAAGATGTCGTATGTGATATCATATCACTATTATCAGTTTATTATTACTAATTTGACCGTCACCGTATATTTGTTATTGTTTATCTATATGTACCGGTTTAAGGGAAAAACTTTATCAAATTACAATATAAGGTAGAATTTTTACCAAAAACTCAATGACATTAATCAAGATCTTGAATCACATTAGAACAATGACAATTAGACTTTCAATCCGTGTTCTTTTTAACAAAATTTGAGTAGAAATTTAACAAGGTTTTTGGTTTACATTCGAAACATTTCCAACCATCTTATCACACTTATCGTCCGGCTATTTGGTGACCGAAGAGCTCATTTAACTAAGTACCTGGACTCATTCGTGTGTTAGATGATATTAACGTATGAAAGTTGTATCTCGTTGCTATAATTTTATGTCTTTTGTTTGTTTCAAAGATTGTTTAGTAAAAAGACATCAAATAGTAACTTTTGGATAGTACTACACGGGTAGCGGGGTGGGGAAATAAGTCACCCCTCTGATTTCTACTGTGCGTTCTAACCCCACAAGGAACAACACGTTAGATGATTTTCAGAGTTATCTTTGGTGGTAAAAAGTGGTAGTTTTGTGTAATTCACTTCAAGAATCAAACGGGACCACACAAGCTTTCAAATAAAATTAGAATCACCAAAATCGGCTCACCCAGTCGAAAGTTCTGAGGTATCAAATATAAAAAAATGCAGTCGAACTGAGAACCTCCTCCTTTTTTTAAATCTGTTAAAAATATGTCATCTGATTTATATTTTTTCGAGTGTGTGTGCAAGTGAGCCCTAGATTCTTAAGACCAGTATGAGACAGACTCAGTTTTTCATTCATTGCATGCGACCAGGCATAGCTTCGCAATGCAGTCCTTAAAATTTTCGAATTTCCTATACCTTCCTCTTAAAACACTATCTGTTGGTGAAAACTGCATTACAACCCGTTGAGTAGTTTAAAAGACCTAAGCGAACAGACAGCGGAAGAGATTTCATTTCATACTATGTATAAAGACTAACTGTAGTAGCCTGCTACGCTTCTCTGTGACAATTTGTGATGGCAATTTTCGAGAAAGGAAGATTCAAAACTATAATCAGAAATCAGAAAATTAAAAAAAAAAAATCTATAATCAGAAAAACTCACGTTTTATCCTATATATGTGTACGTGCACGTTTTCTTGTATTGTTTCGAGTAGTTGACATTTGCGTCGATTATTATCGTAGTGTACATCCCTTGGATTCTTTTATATCAGCGATACGATTAGCTAGCGTGGGCGGGTCGCTAATCTGTACAAAATGATAGCTGGCGTTATCCATAACAATTATTAAAGGTCTTAAAAGATTTAGTATAAGCTCCTGCCACCAGTTTTGCATTATTTTCCTATTGTGATATTTGAGAGATTACTTTTTGACTTTTACGTGAGAATTTGGAAGTAAACTGTTTTCTTTATTTACTACGATCAACTTGAATCGACTTCACAGATGGTGAGATGATGTAGCACTCTCCTTCTTTCTGCTGTGTTTCACACTTTCTGATCTATAAATTGTTATTCTGCGTACAGTAAGCGATACAATATAATATTATACTCCTAGTGAGGATATTGTCTACTAAAAAAACTTTTTAAATTAATCTACTACATCATTGCTTGGCCAGTATTTGTTCACAAATCATGAACCTAATGAATCTATATGTTCTTCAACTTCATAGATTTTCGTTATACACTCTAAATATTTGTACTTTAGTAAAATAGTTTAATATATTCTCGCTTCAACAAAGTTGCCCTTTTTGATCAACATTTCATGTATTTATAATTATAAATAAATCTAATACCAGTTTGTGTGTTTAGATTAATCACCTCATAATTAATTTAGTCATAGCTTTTGTTTAAGTGATTCTGTCCCTATGTTTAAGTTGGCATCTTTATTTATGTAGGGCTCTGCCAGAATGATTCTACTCCGCCTGATGGAAAGAATAAGCTGAATCCAACAGTGTTGGTCACCATACTCATTGCTCGTGCAGACAATGCATTAATGCATTGTTTGCATGGTGACACCACGAAACGAACGCTGTGAATTTGCATTGATCTTCTGTGCTAGGGTAGTACTGCCCCGGTCGAGCCGGCCGGTTTGTGCTGAAATCAGCGTGGCTCTACTGCCTGTAAAGTCCTTGTGCTAGTCTAATTAAGGTTGAAGTTTTTTTGCCGGTCCGCTTTTTACGATTCATTCGCTTTGTCTTTTTCTTAGTGAAACTAGAAACTTGGCAGTACAACTTAACAAGAAACCGTTTAAAAATCTATAAATCGACCGCTTAAAAACTTTTGATCAAATTTAACTAGACTATGTCAATTACTCATTCAAATTGGTTCAGTATAAGGTGGAGCAAACGTACATTTTACCAACACTTGCTCTTTATTTTATTCAGGTCAGTCAGGTAAAAATTAATCGTTATATAAGACTGAATAAAAAGAGTAAAAGTATCAAAATTCCGCACTTCCACTTTACAAGTCTTCGACGCGTTTCACTGTCGAGTAGTAATTTAATAAGTGTCAGTTGATGAAATATTAAAATCATCATTTCTTTCCTGTGCCAAAAAATCTAGTCGAGTCATACATACACATATAAATTTCAACTCACCGGCTTATATTTTTTTTAAATCTCAGATTTCTTTTTCTTTTGAATGAGACAATCTTTGAAATTCTCGGCTTTTTTCTGCCATAATATGGCTGTCATAATCGTCAGCCTATTGTAGACCACAGCTGGACATAGGCCTCTCACATTGTACATCACTCTGATCTATTCTGGGCCTATGGCATTCAGTTTCTAAAGCAACGTTTGTCATTTCTGCGGCTAATTTGTACGTACTGTATCATAATATATTTAAAAACCAAGAAACACACACTTTTTATTACGGAAACCGCACTAAAATCCGTTGAGTAGTACTGCACTATATATATAAAGAGATATATGTATAGAGTAGTCAGGATCTTATAATTAATCCCATGAGACTCTGCTATAGCTTTTCTATCGAAGCGAGTTACGAACTCTTGGGTAGAAGTGATCAATAATTTGCGCCTAACTCTACAAGCACGAACTTTAACAATAAAGCAATTATCGAGAATGAATTCAAGGGTTTCACATCAGAAATCAACCAACAAGTGTGTAGCAAGACCTAATTTAAAACGTTTTTATAGATCTCGCTGTTACAACATTCTTTTATATTTTCTTTTTCTCTTTTAACCCGACTGTGAAAGGAGGGTTATGTTTTATAGTGTATGTATGTATATTTCTTTAGCACGCCCTAGAGTCAAAACGGCTTGTCGTATTTTTATTTGAAAGGTTTCAATAGATTCGTCTTAAACGTAGGAGTGACACTGGGTACATTAAAATAAAAACCAAAATTAAGGGGTTTTGGCGTGAAAAGGAATCTCAAAAAAAATAGGTTTTCAAAATACATCGAGTGTGATATCAAAATAAAGAATTTTTAACGGTGATTACGAATGTATATATAACATATAAGTTCTATTTAAAAAAACTGAATTTAATAAAGACGACAGATATCGAAACAGTCGGGTTTTTTTTCAATAATTTTACTTGTTCTATTATTTTCGCCACTGAGAAATTTTTCTTCAGTCTAAAGTTGAAGAGAATGATCTGAGTTAATATTCATTAGCAAATAATTCACAATCAACTACTATTGTCTGTCCTAAAAATCTTGGCCCATCCTAGTTGCTGCTTTTGGAAATGAGGCCGCCCTTTGTACATCACATATCTGTCTTTATATGTACCTGCTCTATAACTTTGTAATATGGTGTGCAATTAAATAGTTTTCATAGGCACAAAAAGGTGTAGCTTCCTTTAAACATCTAAAGTAATCGGACACGATATTAGCACAATCGTTTATGATTTGCAAGTCTAATTGTTATTGAAGAGTTTAGTACAAAGGTACTTTAGTATAACATTAGGCGTTAATGTCATAGGTGTTGCCTAACAGGATAAACGTGACGGATGACGTCAATCAAGCTTACTAGGTTCGTATTATTGAGATCAAAGAGGTACTATGCATTGGTAAGCTTGTCAAGTAAAATATTTTTGATACCTAATGTTTAGGTAGTGCTGTATTTTTTTGGGAACCTGGTAGAGTATCTTCTTTCTGCGAGGTGGAAAGAACGAATAGAATTCAAGAGAAGTGGTCACTATACTCATTATAATGTTCAATGCATAACAAAACATTAATGTCAATGCACCATCCTGTATCATTGGGCCTCCGGTTTTTGATGCTTTCTTGATTCTTTAATCTTCAAATAATGTTTGAACTTTAATAGCACGATGTAGAATCATTATGTACGAAGTAGTTTACGCGGATATTCTTATATCATCATCACTTGACGCTTATCTACTTGATACCGACTTTTCATAGGAATGTAATCGTTTTCAGACCTTAATAAAGGTTGATTGAGCTAAGTAATAGTGGTGGGCCATACGAATTAGTATAAATATTCGCGTACATCGGAAATTAAACCGCTACTGACTAGACTGCAGTAACCGGGACAGGTTCGCAAATCGTTATGGTTATTGTACGATTTATTAGAGAGAACTTTATTGAAGGAATATCCGTTTTTCTGATCCGAGAAGAAAATATACTACTTAGAAAAAAATTTAAAAAAACTATAAGCTGACTACATATAAACTTTTGTTAAAACTTATAAAGCCTATGTAATTCCATAATTTTTAATCTATTAATACCCACAATATTCTTTCGCAGTCGGGTAATAATCTTATTAACCGACTGCGAAAGAAGATGGCTTATGTTTTTTGAGTATATGTTTGTATGTATGTAGATTTCTTTAAGACACCCTAGAGCCTAAACCGCTTGTCGTATTTTTATGGGAGTGGTGTCAATAGATTCGTCTTAGCCGTGAGAGTGACACTGGGTACATCTTTTCTTTACAGTTCTTTCTATCTTTTCAGTTCTTTAATGAATTTAATAAAGAAGGCAGACATTGACGCGGCTTTTTTTAAAATAATTCGTTGCTTGTTGATTAAAATCATTCAGTAGTTAAGACGCTCTAGTGAAACATACAAACATACATAGACTGCCAAAACTATTGATATTTTTTTTACTTTCCCGTCTTCATCTTCAAACACTCTTGATTTCCATATCTAAGTCTCTTTGCTGTAAAATTCATGAATCCGAGATCTACACTGTTCCGCTAAGCAAAAGGCAAAGTTATGCTAACGATTTTGGCCCCTAATACAACGATTGTAGTGACCAGTACTCAATAGTACAATACGGTAAAGTGGAGTACCACCCCGTAGGTACCGTACAATTGTAAATGTTTTTTTTTCCTGCGGACGCAACAATAAACAAATTATTGCAGAGGATAACAGGATTTCCTGTTCAGATTTTAGGCGAATTTTTATTTTAGTAACATATATAAAGTTTATATACAGTATATTAGGAATTGGTCGTGGCTCCGCCCACGTGTATGTCGGTTATCGTGATACATAGAGGCGTATGTCCTTCCTCAATAATCAAAGTAACATCAATTTGCAACGGTCTAGCCGTAAACAGACAGTATGAAGTTATAATATATTTATTTCCTGCACAATAATGTGTAGATTTTTTTTTTATATTTAAGCTGCCAAAATGACTCTGCCCTGCCTGATGGAAAGCATGAGCAGAATCCAAGAGTGGTGGTCACCATCCTCAATGCGAAAAAGAACAATGCAGCATGGTGACCCACACTATGGCGGCCTGGGGGGAAAGGGGATGGTGAGGGGGATAGGGGGCGTTGGATTGGGGTATGGGCCTCCGGTATCCTCACTCACTCGATGAAACACAGCGTAAGCGCTGTTTCACACCGGTTTTCTGTGAGGCCGTGGTATCACTCCGGTCGAGCCGGCCCATTCATGCTGAAGCGTGGCTCTCCCACGGTCGAAGTCGAAAGAGATATTTTGTGTATCAGGCATCTACTTATCCAGTTCAAGAGTAATGCCCGAGAATCGTAATTTCTTGTTGCAATAAGTGGGAACAATAAACTGGAGAGAGACAGATATTTTAGAACAACATGAGAGATGTTTAAGGAGACCTGAATGCGGCAAGAGGAATATTGAACTAAGAGACACAATAGAACATCACAGATCAGAAAACCTTATTATGCTATGTTTATACGCCCTGAAGAACTTGGCAATCGCTCACAAACTACATTTCTTCATAAAAGCCCGTGCTGTGTTTACACGCCTGCGAGGACTAGACAATCGCTCACAAACTACAATAAATAATAAAAAAAAAATTTCCGACATCTAACACACAACGCCATCTAGTCCCAAACTAAGCAGAGCTTGTGTTATGGGTACTAAACAACTGATATAAATACATATATATACTTTTTTTTGTACATACATACATATCATACATAGAAAACACCCAAACTCCGAAACAAATATTTGCAGATCACACAAACATTTGATCCGACCCGGGAATCGAACCCGAGACCTCAGGAACAGCAGTCGCATACGCTACCGCTGGGCCACCGAGGCAGTCGCAATACTTCACAAACGCTCGCGCACGCTTCCTTTGATTTCGTCTGACCCTTTTATTAACGGGGAAAATTCTCACGGGTGTCCTCCACCCTGTGGAGAAGGCGAAGGGCTCTATCAGACTTTTACTGACTAAAACCCCTCGGTGTTCCATCTCTCACCTACGCCAGGGATCACGGGAACTTAAAAGGCATCCGAAATCTCGTCAGCGAGAGGAGTGAGGTGTTTGACTCCCCTTGAGATTTCAAAGAGGGGCGCAGGAAAACACTACGCGCCGCCACCTCGGGTCCGGTTAGTTAGGGGGCGACGAACATAGACCAACAGACCTTATACCAACCGATATAGCATTTGGTCCAAGATTTCCTTTTCTATGAAGTTCCTGCTTAGATAGCTCCCTAAGTCGCCTCTTACCACACCCATGGGATGAATAGGGGTGGTGACACTGAATTGTTTATAATTCCCTATCTAAATATGAAACAAATACATTTGTAATAGAATTACTTATATGACGAATCTATGTGAACAACAAATGATTTATTTAAAAAGGGTTCTATTGTAAAAATAAGCTTTTATTACTTATAAATAAAAAAAAACTTTAAGCCCTTTCATTTAATACCCATATTGGGTGGGTTGTTCAAAAATATGTAAGCCGCCATTTTGTTATGGCGGCCTACATATTTTTGATTATTTTGTATTATTATTAATACCGGTTATATATAATTGCATTGCGATCAGAACTAACGGGACATTTCTAATTTTAGCTCAATCGGAAATAGGGAAGTGGACTAAATTTAACTTGCAAGATTTGATTAAACAACGGGACAGGTGAAACTAAATAAATGTTTGTAATTAGGTAATGCAATGAACCTCTTTCTTGGAACCACTCTCTTAAATCTATCCTCTGTATTAGCAATGGACTCTGAGATAACTTTCATAATTCAAATTCATCAATTAAATTAAGACACTAATTGGCTTTTATGAATGTTAAATTGAAGCTACAGATAAAAATCATAGATCGACACAAACAGACGCCACAGATGTACTGTATTGTCAAAGTGAATTAGGTGATAACACCTAAATCTACTGCCCGCCTGTGTCGATCCATAACTTCTAGTTTCTAAAATGCATAGAGCCTTATGAGAAGAATACTGGCAAAGAAACTCCAGGCCACTCTTTCTAAAAGTCCGATTCTTCAACAGATAACCTCCACATCGAAAATAAAGTCTAAAATCTTATTAGTTTTGAATTAAATTAAAATTTTCCTTCATTCAACCATTTAAACTAGATCTGGATTGGTATTTACTATAAGTCTTGTATTAACTTGTCCTAACATGACGTGGCTTAGCCGACTTATACATCTCCAATTACTAAATAAAAGTGAAGCGCTTGTATATTTGTCATTGTTAGAAAATCTCACGGTAATGTGTTTTTTTTTCTGTCTATAATAGGTTTAACAGGATAACGTTGTCGAGACGCTTTGATGCTCTTTCTGAGAATTAAATCGTAATTCTCGTTCCCTTGGCTAAATAGATTTGTTTTATATTGAAAAAAGATGACACACTATCGTTTAAAAATTGTGTAGACTATATTACTACTGAATTTCTTGATTCGACACAATAACAAAGTCATATTTAAATCTAAAAAAATCTATACATCTATAGAAATAAATAAAATTAGAACGCCTGCTTGTAAAAAAAAATGTTGCTTTTTTGTATATACTATTACTTTTTATATAATTAATAAATAACCCCTTTTTACTAAATGCATAAATGCATGGACGTAACATATGATATATACCCTTTTTTGTCTGTCTGGACCGATTTTGACGGAACTTTCACTGGCAGATAGCCGATGTGATAAAGGGTAACTTAGGCTATTTTTTAGACTAGCTTCGGACTAACTTCGGTGTTACCCGCGGTTATAAATGTACAACATTTATAACCGCGGCTGGCCAGCGCGGTATAGTTTTCTGCTATGAGAATATTTGACTGCCTCGGTGGCGCAACTTGTAGTGTAAGAGACTGCTGTGCTTGAGGTCTCGGTTTCGATTCCCGGGTTGGACCAAATGTTTGCATGATCTGCAAATATTTGTTTCAGGGTTGGGGTGTTTTCTATGTATAATATGTATATATGTACAATAAAAAACTATATATGTAGTTATATCAGTTGTCTAGTACCCATTATACAAGCTCTGATTAGCTTGGTACTGGATTGCGTTGTGTGTTAGACGTCCAAAATATTTACTTTATGTAGTAACTTATACCAAGATTATAAGGTTATTGATTTTTTGAATTGACACACCTTACTGTTGACAAATTAACACTACGGGGTCCGAAATGTTTTCGATCTCAACGTGAAAATAGCAACACTTGGTAATAAAAACTAGTGAATGTGGTTGTGCATTTTTGCATTTGCATTGTGCATGGCTGGGAGAAGTGTGTAGAGCTTAAGGAAACTGTAGAAAAACATTGTATCATCCTTAAGTCACAATATTTCAAACTGCATACCTGCTCTTTCAGCGCAAATATGACGTCTCAAGATAGTCTTAAAAGATATCTACAATCCATTCGACTTCCACCAAACGCGCCATATATTCTACGAACGTACACACAAAACAACATGATAATCTTCGCTTATTGACTCATTTGTATATTGTTTTTTAATTCAACAAACAGCGGTACTACTGGTTATACTGGTACGAAACGTATTTTCATTCATAAACTTATATAGCTCAGTGACGCAGTCGTTGACTGACACCGAGGGAATTCCATGTGTTTATATCAGTGGCAATAACAGATATATTGCACATTGTCTAATGCATGACCATCTATCTCACTTTGATTATTGCATACTAGCAGCCCGCCCTGGCTTCGCACGGGAAAACATAGGTATTTATATAATACATTTTTTGCGGATATTGATGACCTTTATAAAATTGTAGTACGAGTACATCATTTTGCCCTATCGTCAATACTTTATGCAGCACACGCAATATGAAAATTTGTGGGTACTCTTTTACACCTTGGTCTTTACTATCGAAGTTTTCATACGGATCCCTAACTTTTTGACAAATGTAATATATGTTACTTAGGGATAATTTCGCTTTCTAATGATGAAAGAATTTTTCGAATCGGTTCAGTAGTTACGGGGCCTATTCAATGCAAATAAACAAACAATCAAATCTTTCCTCTTTTTAATATTAGTATAGATAACGGCCTAGATTTAAAATACCCCGTCTGGGCCCGTTCCACCGACCAGGCTGATAGGTTTCAATGTCACAACGCTTAGCTCCTGTACTAGTAATAGTATCGCGAGAGACTTTACAGACATACATGAAACGGACACAAAGAATACCCAGACCAAGAACAACAACAAGAAACGACAAGTAATGGCTCGCACAGCACTCAGCTCAGCACGAAGCTAGCGGGGTGACCACATAACGACTCCGTCATCCCAGCAGTCAATGTCTTTAGGTTTAACGCCGCAAGTCATGTGCATCTTTCCGGCAAGACTTTAAAGACACTGATTGAGATTATATAACAGTATTACTCACTAATCAAACCACAGATGAATTCAACTAATTTGCACTTCGCAAGAGATAGTACTTTCTGTGTGTGTGTTGTATTATGAGCCCGAAGGAGTTAAATCTATACAAGTAAAACTAGTGTATGTAAATTCAAATGAATAGTTTTCCACTAAATGCAAATAAAAGTATATACGATACATCAAAAAATCAACATTTAAATATTTTTTATGTCTAGACAGAGCGACAGCGCGTTACAACTAGCTAATCGATTTTGACGTGATTTTCACCGATAGGTAGCTAGCTGATGATATAAGCAGTAACTTAAACTTCTCTTTTAGACTAGCTTCAGCAAGTCTCCATTTAAGTTGGTGAAAAACCGTTAGTGGTGGTGGTCAAATGTCTTGTCCTAGTGAATTCAGCTTCCCAGAGCAGTATCTGTACTAAATTTTCATACGACCATGTAAGAACGTCGAAGAAGTTTTGCGTCATGCGTTTTTCTAATTCTACACTATTATTGTACTAATTTTAATGTACGTGAGCTATAAATGACAAAAACTTCGTTCTGAAACCATATCACACCAATCATTTATCACTTTACAGTTATTAACACCCAACTGTTCATGGACTACGGGCTCGTACCGAAAATTGTTGGGTCATGTGAACCATTAGACCTTTTTAAAAAGATATAGGGGCATAAAACAGTATGGATCATATGGACTCAATTAAATGTATAAGTAGTATTACTCAAAACGTAAAGTCCAATTTATTGAACCCTTTGGAAAATATTACTATATATTGTGACCAGTCATTTTATTTCACTGAGTAACTGCAATTGGTAGTTGTACCTTCGTTGTTATTTCGAATTTAGGTGCTAAAATCGATGAATCAAGTTTATGCACACGGTTTTTTTCATTGTTTTCATTTGATTGTAATTACTTAATTAAATAACCGGCCCGATGACGATAATCTGGCAAACCTTGAAACTGGAAATACAGTACCGATTTCCATAGAAATTGGCATGAATATATTTTCTTTAATGTTGCAGGACATACTCGTACATAGTAGTAGCAGACAAAAGTAAGTTCCAATCATCATCATCATCATCAGCCTATCGCAGTCCACTGCTGGACATAGGCCTCTCCAATTTCACGCCACTTTGTTCGATCTATGGCTTCTTGCAAGTTTAAAATATATCAGATAAAAGAGCAGGCTACATTCATATCAGTAATTCGGAATTCTGAAAAATAAATTATTTTTCATCCATTTCAAAAGTATAGACTAAAAACGTGAATAAAAATGACGGGATAAAAAAAACGGAAAAGCAGTTAAACTGACAGCTCAGAATGACGTTTCACGTTATGACAGCTGTAGTGCCGATTTTAGCTGCGCGCCAAAAGATCCTTGTCACACTATATACTATGATGTATCTAACACCGTGGGAACGAACTATTAAAGAAAATTTAAATCTAAAAAAACGTTAAACTTTTCAATTTTCTGTTCTTTTGATATTTGCTTTGGGTTTTATCAAAACCAGCAGTCTTTAATACTCTATTGCTCCAGATATAGAAGACCGTTCCTTACAAAGGAGGTTTTGGTGTAAGGTTTGTATAAAGTTATATGCTGTTGTCCTTCACAATTTGCGTCCAAAATCTGTTCTAACGACAGTCTCAATCCATCAGAACTCGGATATACGGTTTAGGCTCACAAATACTTATTCACTGCTATCATTTATTTAATTTCCGAAATCATACGTATTGTTATCAAAAGAAAGTACACCATCTGAGTAATTTCTCTCTTATCAATCTTATACATAAGTAGGTTTTTACCAGAATTATCATTACGCGTTCTATAAATAAATTTGTAATATATTTTTGGACGCGGCACCGTGTTGTAGTCATCCCTTTACTCGTTATCTGATAAGATGATTTCAACATCACATACACGTAAATCGTTTATGAATAATGATAGGCCGTTCTAAGTGGTTCACATTCACAAATATCTTGGTAAAATATTATTGGGGTATTTTGGTAGCAGTGGCGATGGAATTCAAAGAATACTTTTTACTTTATAACCCCATCCGTTTACACCAGAGCCCTATGTACTAACAGGACCACGAAAATACTTTGCAAAATGACTTAGGTCATTAGGACAGTTCACAAGACAATTAAGAAAACAGGACAGCAGTTACGCAAGTTTTAATTTGAAAAATAAACAGAACTTATATGACGTTTAGCGAACTAAACCCAAGCTTTAAATATAATACTAAACAAAAAACAAATATTTTTACAATACCAAGCACTGGCAGATTAAGCGATGTACACCTTCCCACTTTTCATAATTTTGACTAATTACTATAATAAATTATCGGTTGCAGAGACATCCAAGGTTCTTCTGGCTTCAAAGCCTCCAAATAACTGACTTTATAGCGGGCTGGCTAATAGTCACATAGGCAAAAGCTCTAACTACCAAACTGTAACAACTGCAAATTGGATTTAATGCAACTTACACTCATTAATTGAACCACAACATACATAGCGTACTGACCTGATTATCGTATTCACTATAAACCAAGCGACTAACCGTTCTCTTCCCTTTGTAGTGCATGGAGATCAAGAATTTGCATCTTGTTAAGCTGTAGCACTTAATATCAGTACTTACGACATTCTGGATTTGATGGTTGTTTGAGGAAGCTGAAGTGGCAACGGGCTGGAAACGGCCCGACGACCGTTGGAGTAACCGAGTTCTAGAAAGGAGACCGCGAATCAGTAAAAGTAGGGACGCCCACCAATCAGATGGGCTGAGGAGTTGAACAGTGCAGGTGTGGTGAATCGGATGGGATTGGATGGATGCGAACGTGTGGTTGATTGCTTTTTCTTTGTTACTTTTTTATAAACAAGTGCTTGGCATATGAAAAGAACAATAAGTCTATCTTCAGATTAGCAAAGAGTAAAGAAAGAGTAAAGATTGGTTTCCTTATGAAACATATATATGTTATCATATACATCTATAAAATTAAATGAAATATGAGTCTATTTGTAATATTAAATTAACCGCTTTTTACTAAATGCGCGTGTTTACACGGTTCATATACCAAAATAATATTATAAATTTTCTCTGTCTGTTTGTTTCTTACGGCTAATCTTTGGAACGGCTAGTCCGATTTTAACTTTCACGCTACATTCTTTTAGACAAGCTTCGAGGAGTGTTACCTGCGGCCGAAGTGGTAGATAGCTGATGATATAGGGAGTAACTTAGAGCTTAGACTTCTTTAGGCTAGCTTCTACCCGCGGCGTTTTCCGCGACTAATAAGGTACCGCTTGTAACACTGCGGGGCTCATTTAGTTTAAATAATTGCAAAACAGCAGGGTTTAGCGCTGCGCATTCATTTATCAAACTCCTTTTTTTTACGTGTGGAGAACCCACGTACCTTCACCCCACCGGGGTTTGTGGCGGACGGTATGTCGGAAAACCTCAGCTCTGCCACTCTGCGCCTGAGACGGGAAAGATCCGGGCACTGCTGCTATTAAAACATCCGGACCGTTCATCGAACGCCTAAACTGACCTAACTGGCTAGTATCAAGAGCCATTAAAACTAAATTTAACAAAAAAAGAACGATTTAAAAAACTGGAGCAAATCGAAATAGGACCACAAGGGGTACACTACTACAGTAAATAAATAAAAAATCGAAAAATCGCTTCACCCAGTCAGGTAACAAACATTTAAAAAAAAGTTGAATTGATAACTTCATCCTTTTTCAACGCGGTTAAATATTATCGATGACGATCTATATTATATCTATGGTATCAAACATGAATACTAATGTGTCAACTTGAAATCATCTTAACAATCTAATCACTATCTAGTACACGAACTCTTCTAAGATAATTTTCAGTATCTTATTTATAAGTATCTATTTTCATATCAGGCACCAAAGTCATTGTATGTGAATTAAAGATTATGGTGATAGATTTAAATTATACTGCATAAAATTTTGATATTGTCATGTACATTTTTAATGATAAGATCGTTTAGTAATTACTCATTAAAAAGTTATATTCTTGAATTAGGACTAAAAAGGCTTAAAAGTACATATAATTACATGTGTTGTACGTCTTTTGAGGGTTTCACAAACATTTACGAAACGGACAAAAGAATACCGAGACCTCACATATATTGCTGTCCCACGCCGGGATCAAACCCACAACTCTTAGCGCAGTAACAAGCGACGAGGTCACATAAACTATTACGTCATTAGTGTAAAATAGAGTAACACTATTTCATAGGAAAGTAAATTAGAGAGGGGAAGATCTCCTAGTTGATCAGATTTGACGGCGGGATGCCGGGCGGTGTGCCAAACAGCGTTTTTATACCGGTGTCCGACGAAATCGCTCAGTTCGGAGGTGGGGCCCGTGCAGCAAGGTGACATTGAGCCATTTGGGCGGTTTGACGATGCATGAGTTGTTCATGATATCGACTCTGAGTACCGTGGCTCGTTAGATGAAGAACAATCCCATTTTGTCCTACGTCACAATTAAGTGCCAATTTAAAGGTAGATATAGCCTTTTGGTGGTACTACTCTTGAACACACACACACAGACACACACATAACTTTGCTTTTGATCACACTTATTATCCTTGTTACTCTTTCACGCAAAAACAGCTGAACAGATGTAGATGAAATTGGACACAGAGATCGATTAGTCTGGAATAGCACATTTGCTGCTTTTTATCTCGAAAAACGTGTTTTTTTATTATTACAGTATATGGGGCCAACGAGCAGACGTATCGCCTGATGGTAAGCTATTACCGCCGCCCAACCCGCAAAACCAGAGGCGTCACAAGTGCGTTGCCGGCCTTTGGAGGAAGGGGAGAGGGATGGGGGGCAAGCGCCGTTTCACACTGGTTTTCTGTGAGGCCGAGCTATCACTCCGGCCGGCCCATTCGTGTCGAAGAGTGGCTCTCCAACCGTTGTCTTTTGTGGAATTAATGAAGTACAACAACAGCTACGGGTAACTATGTGGGGCACACAGTAGTTTACTACAACCATACTTAAGTACAACTAGAATAATAATAACTTTATTTTCTCTCACAGGAAAGGCACAATTTTAGTTACATGAGATCTAGGTACATACAAAACAGTTTCTAAGAATTTCCCCAGTGAGAGCTGGAGTCCATACTAGACTCGAAGCCTATGTGACAGATCTCCAAGCCCACCCTATGGTCGACAAAATAATTTTATTTTATGGAATAGGCTCAACAGACTAATGCAGAAACATAAATAAAAAATGCAACTGCACCTTCAAAGAGAAGAAAACTAATATATTTAAAGTAGGGCTTCTTTGATTAAAGCAACCCACCATACAAATGTATTGTACCATAGACACCATAGTTATTACACACAATTTTGCAGTTTAGTAAACCAACCAAACCAACCGGTTTGTTTTTAAAGAAATTTCCAATGAAATAAAGATAAAACAACTCCTAATATGTTCTAATATTATACTGATGAAGTATTTTGTTTACTTTAGAATTGCCGATCTCAGAAACTTCTGCTTAAAGTGGTAATGAAATGTGCTAAAGTAATGTTCCATAAAGAAAAACTCTAACTGAAATTCAAAAATCTCATAGTGTTGGTTGACTCATTTACTAAGAAAGGATAACCAACATTGCAAAAATGCATAATAGGAAAATTCTTTCTTAGAGAGTCTAACAAAGTTGCCCTCATCATGTGTTGCTGTGAATAATTTAGGAAATTAACCTCTAAGCTAAACAAAAGTATGATTACTTAGTACATAACTCATATATCTAATACAATACATTTCAAGTTAAGACAAATGAATATCTGTTGTTTTCCAAAATGGTCTTACCTGAATTTAGATTTAACACCAAATTGGTTCAAAAAGGATATTATTTGTAAGAATCTATATATTGTTTAGCAGAAATTAAAAACGAAGAGGTACAACACCCCTTTTTGTGAGAATTAAAGAGAATGTGGCGTGAAATTTAACATAGTTTGTGTTAAAGAGAAGTGAAGAAAGCTAATAAAAAAGTAATGTTGGTCCTATTTGGGCCACTGCATGACCACTAATTCTAACTCCACTATCTAACTAGAAGTGTTCACAATCATCTTATATGATAATGACTAGACCAAATCCCTGTCAGAAGAGGTCACAATAAAAAAAAAACTTTTATTAGCACCCTTTCAATAGTCCACAGCTGGACATAGGAACAAGGAATACACTTACAAAAATGTTAGGAGTTGACCATTAATAATGAAGTTGGAATTACCATTTTACACTGTCTTTAATTAAATTTATATATGTATCTTGAGTGAGAACCATTAGCCAGTATCCCTTCCCATCTTACCAGAGCAAGCAACGCACTTGTGCCGCCACTGGCGTTTCGGGTGTCCATGGGTGGCGGTAATCGCTTACCATCAGGCGATACGTCTGCTTGTTGCCTCCTATTCCATAAAAAAAGAAAAGCTAGACATGTATTACCAATAAAAAAATCAATATTTATTTTCTTTATGGTGGTAGCCGCAATGTTGGACTAACTGATGTCAAAATTTGCACACATATTACCAGGGATACAGGAAAAACATAGTGTTCTTTCAGAGAAGGAGGGTCTGAGAGGAAAAAGTAATTTTGTGAGAAACGAAATAATTTATTCTACAAGAACACTTTTGAAAGTTAAATTTTTTTTGAGCAGATGCATTTTGCCTTTCCTAACTGGACTAGCACTGAGAATAAAAGATGAATCAAACCCAGGGGGTCATCGTCACTTTTTGAGAGAAACTATGGATAAGGTAGCAGAGTAGTTTGTTTAAACACTTGAAGTATAGAACCGTCTCTCCAGTTAAGATGATCACAATACTATTGAGAGGCCTCTTTACCCAGTGTGTGGTTAGTTATTCCTGACCACAGAGCTAGATACTGTAGGACAATTAATTATATAATGTACATGATAATTTGTTCCGTGTCTGGCTGTGATTTATTATGGCATATTTTAGAAATATGTAAGTTTGTTTGTCTGATTACTATAGTAGACTCTGTCTGGATTGGGATTTAACATAAAATATGTGACCTTATAAATTACAGATTCACATTTATTCAGACCAATTTAACTTACTCTTTGTTAATAGTAAAGTTATTATTAAAAGAGCACAAATTAAAGAAGACAATGTTTATATCAACATGAAATAAATATGCATCACAGTTGAATAATGGATGAGAGAAAAATTATAAAAGTGATTCATGTTTATTTAATACCAGCTGGTAATGGCACAGGCGAAGTTAGTCTAAAAAAGTAGCCTAAGTTACTCTTTATGTCAACAACCTTCAGCTAGTTAAAGTCCTGTCAAAAACAGTCCAGCCATTCCAGAGATAAGTTGGAACAGACACGGGCAGACAATATTAAAAAATGTTCTTTTATTATGTACTATAGGATACTTTCATATGCATGTAGTAAAAAGCTGTTAATTTGAAATACCACACTTTAATTTTATTTATTTGTATAAATTACATTTAAGTATTTAAATAGAGATATTAAATGCAACATTATGTAAAGATTTTGTAGGCACTGGTAATTGGAAAAAAAAAGAACAATAATTGCTCTTATGGGTGAAATTTTCATAGATATTGCAATTAATGTTGTATGTAGTTAAAAAACAGTTAATGTTGACATTTACTTTTCGTAATTTATCCCCTTCTTTTTCCAATGTAGTTCAAAATTATGTAATATGTAGTGTTTATAAATAAAAATGGTTAAAAAGATGATATGGGATGGTTTCAATATTGTTATTCAACTAGAAATTGGGTATTTAGTGGAGTGTTTAAATCTTTTAATTCAAATCCTTGAGTATGTGTGCCTCTGTGCTGAGAAAATAATAATTACTTTATACACTTGACAAATTAATTATGTTTATTCAAAGTTTATGAGTAATTTTTAACGAGTTCTAATAAACAATTGTACATAATCCTTTGTATTATTAGCATGTTATTATGTTCTACAATGATGACAAGGCTTGGTTTATGTTTAAAATGACATTTATATAGTGTATTTATAGACATTGCACTAGGAAATGTTAAGATAGACAGGTATTCACTATGTTTAATATTTCCTTCTGGACTATAAATAAACTGTGACAATGTTTGTTGCATAGTATTTTAGATCTTACAAAGATTGCATAGAATATTTCTTCATTGGATTTTTTTTATCAATATGTTATATATGTTTTGAAAATAATATCACCTAGATATTTTTATTCCAAAGTTATATATATATATATATATATATATATATATATATATATATATAAAACATCTCTGACAATTTTCCTGAAATTTAGTATGCAGGGCATTTCCAAGGCAATAACTTGATGTAGCTAGAATTTATTTTCACAAAATACATTAATAAAAAATACTTAGCAATGCTCAGTCCTCCAGTTACTATTAGTAAATTCACTTATCATATGTCAGTGTTGGTAACCAAACGGCTTGACCAATTATCAGAGAAAGAATAGATTGAAGGCTATTTCTATACCAAAAGCAATAAAGGTGTACCCCTGAACTTTTTATTTTATGAACAATTTCTTTATGACTTGGTGGTAGATATAACCCTCAATTTATATCCTTTTACTATTCCTATTTGACTCCACTAGTAATAGATATGTTTTCAGAAATATTTAAGTATGTTTTTCTGCAGTCTGGATACCATAGCACAGGCTGTGCCTAGTATGGGATTAGATTGCTGGGTGAGATTCACAAGGTTATTATGATTGTGGTTTTTGTAAGTCTGAATAACACATTACTTTATGAAAGTCTTGTGGTTTTAGATAAACAACATTAAATGACTAATATTGATGAGTAAAGTATTTATTTGGTGTTTCTCCACAACTCTCCCAATGTTAAATTTTATTATCGCGTTTAGGAGTATAGTGTTTTCCTCAAGCATCAAAGCATCTTCATGACAAATTTGTTGAAATCTATGCAGTGGTTTAACAGTGAAAGTATAACATAGAGACAAAGTTACTTTCGAATAATTTTAGTATGGATTCTAATCAATATTCTCATTCTCACATTCTAATAGGTTTCTTTCTTACTAAAACTCAACTTAAGTGAATATAACACTCATTACAATGTAAAATCCATCAAAACGACTATAATCAATAAAACCATTACAACATTTGTGCATTAAAAATATATAATGAAATATCCCAAAACATAAATATTTTTGAATAATGAAAAACACATAGTTTTAATTGTTAGGTTAGATCGTTGGCATCTTTATTAGTCATAATGAAAACCGAATATATTTAACCAATTTTCACATATATTTTTTTATGTTTTGCTGCCATGCCTGAGATATGTCAGCTAATGTATTTATAAGTGCAATAAAGAGAATAATAATAATTATGCCCAATGGTGCAATAGTTTACAGAATAGAAAGAAATACATAATTTTAAAATTACAAAATATTGTGTTTGCAAAAATAAAAAATTGGGCTGACAGGTTCTATATAATGCTAGTACAAAATCCCTCTCTGACACAAGGTAATTCTATAGCACTAATAAAATTTACCTTTGAATAAATACAAACCTATTTGACTAAAAATGATCTTAACTTATTTAATTGTTTTTTTTACAGTTATAATTAAATTTAAGTTTGTATGTATATAAAAAACAAATGGAAAATTCAAATGGTGCTCCAAATAATTTACACAGAAAATATATTTTGAAATATTTTCTAGAATTTATAATAATTATCCTGTACTTATAAACTTTCAGTAAAGGTGACATACCATATCAGTAATGGTATTATAATTCTAATAAGATTGAGTTACTGCACAGAAGGTACCCATAAGTGGTAGTGGAATGTCATCAAAATAGTATCAGACTTGCTTAGAGGAACATAAGTCAATCATGATGAATCTATTAACACAGTTTAGACTAACTATGTTACAAGTATCTACAGATTCTTACCTAGAAACCATCTTCCAAGTACACAGGTATATATATGGCAAGGTTTTAGGATTTATGAAAAGTGCAGTACTTACCAGCAGGTGGGTGTGGCGTTATCCACGGTGTCTTGGTTGGCCTGCGAAGGAGACTCGGCTCCCCGCGCGCCACCCGCCACTGAAGAAGCCGTGGTGGAGTCTCCGAGCCTCTCACTTCTCACTGCGACCGCATTATCACTCACAACCACACGACACACGCACTGGCTATTATCTCGACTCAACTGACACTAGTTGCATCTCAACCTGAAATCACCACAGTATCTTATGCACTATGAACGACTTAATATCCCGCCTTCGGCTCGCACATACACCGCACGACACACAGATCACCACAGCACTCCTACACCGTCCCGTTGCCACCGATAACGAATAACCCAAAAGATCACGCCCCGATTATCACCACACACGATTAATTCCAACTAAAAAATGGCAACCTTTGGCAGAAATGACCCGACGACTCTGCTCACTAGTCCACCATGGAATACTGTAATATTTATAAACTTTCACAAGTTAATTATAGATCAGACGTTACTATTAACGTTTGAACATAAGTAAAAGCTGAGAAAATAATATTTATAAATAGCTTCGAATTATTTTGATACAAATCTATATCGGTCTATCACTGCATACACACCCCTGATTCGGGTGGAGTGGATCCTCTTCTTTCTTTTTACGAAACGTTTAACATATGAAAACTAGCACGGATTAGTTAATATTACTACAATTTAATGACCTACACCCTGATAACTACAAAGACATTTTGTAGCAATGACAGCGATCCGTATCGGCTTCACAGAACCTATAGAAAAAAATCAACATGTCGCCTCCTGTGATATTGCAAGGTGTTTTATCATTGGAACTTCACTTCAGTCAAAATCGAGATAAAGGGGCGTGGTCATCGAATATCGAGAAGATTTTTCCGATCATGAACGAAGAGATAAACAATGTCAGATGCTGAATTTTTATGGAGAAATGATAGTTTTACTTTATATATTAGAATATTCTGTAGAATAATATCCTATGTCGTACAAACTTTATTCTTTATATAATAAACACAAGGAGTTAATTCGTATTCCGTAAAAAATATTATTATCATAAACTTTTCTTGTTCGATTACACTTTCGACAATTAGAATACGTAATTGTAAAATTTCGATACTTGAAAAGTTCTTCATTTATAGAGTTAGTTTAACTTTTATTGTTAAAATTAGGTATTTCTTTGTTTAACGATATTCAAACTTTAGGATTAATTAGTTTAACTACCAGTAACCTTTCTGTTCAATTTAACTCGATACATAAATAACCGTAAAAAGGTACTTCAGTTCTTCTGCCAGGAAATGCCTTGTTCAAACTTTTCTTCTGTGCTTAATTGTCTATGATTCTAGCAAACGAACGATGAACTAATTTTAGCCGAATGAAATGTCAGATATACGTTCAAAAGGCGCGAGTTGCGTGCGTCTGAACTCTGAATGCGTTTTGTAATTAGTTTTAGTTGGTAGATACGCAGGAGTTTATTAACTGACTTGAGTGTATATCTGGATAATAAAAACACAAACATGGCCAATAAAACAATGAGTCTTATAGCCTCCAAATTAGGACTAGGTGAAGAAGATAAAGTTTTAAAGTAAGTAAATCACAGCCTAATATTTACAGAGTTTTTCTAGTGAGATTTTGGCAACAGTTTTCTTGTTAATAATGTAAAACTTTAGCGGTTCTTATTAGAAACTTTTTTATTATTATTTATGTCGCAAAAGAATACGTAGGTATATATTTTTTAAATTAATAATATTCTTCTGGATTCTTGCCGCGTCATACGATTGGTTAGCACGTGTGTTTAGAATTTCTAAATTTTCTATTTGTTCTTGAGTTAATTTGTGACTATTGGGTTTCTTTTTTGTAATTTTGTGCTGTCCTATTGGTAAAGGTGTGTTTGTGTGTTTTTAAACTTCAGGAGTTCGACATGACCCGAAATAAACCTCCCGATCCTCTCGACCCACCGAATAAGACAACCCTAACTACTCCCCCTTTCATTCCTTCTCCTTTTTTTCCTGATCAACCCTCAACCCCTCTAATCCCTTGGAACAGTTCACAAATGTGATCTGTAGTACAATGGAGCAAGAAATGCTTCAAGCTCTCGAAAACGCCATGTTGATAACGAGGTTAGTACAATCCATCCTCCAAAACAAATGAGAAGCCAGATCGGGTGTGATAAATACACTCCCAGTGACAGTGGCCCTTACATTGTCCATGTTTCCCGCGTCTAGGGCTAAATAGGCTATGGCTCAACTCTCCACCCTGTATAATTCAGCCTTTTCCTTTTTAAAAATAATGTTAACAACATTGTGAGAGATGGTCTAAAAAAGGTAGGCAGAGACAGAGTTTCTGTACAGTTTGCATACCCTCAGGATGCAAACTAGTTTTTAGTTAACCCCCTATTAAATTCGCATAGATATACAGCCAATATGCCCATCTTCAATATAACCAGAATGGGTGTAGTATCCGGTATCCCCACTGATATGACTGATGAAGACGTTATTAAATTTGTTACAGTCCCACAAGGCTGTGGCCATATTATAAAAGTAAGGCATCTCAATCGCAAAATTTCATCAAAGGTGTGTTAGAGTGGAAGCCAACGGAAACCTGCATCCTTACTTTTGATGGCCAGGTTCTACCTAAAAGAGTGTATTGCTGCTATAACTCTCTTCCAGTACAGCAGTATATCTACCCCACCGTTCAATGTAGAAAATGCTGTAGCTTTGGTCACGTAGAAAGTATCTGCAGATCTAAACCTCGTTGTAGCAAATGTGGCCATGACCACCCTAGTAATAGCTGTGACATAACAGAAAGGGAAGCTCCCTGTGTCCTGTGCTCCGGTTGGTGTTTTGCTAACAGCAAAGAGTGCCCGGAGTTTGGTAGGCAGAGGGTCACTAAAACTATGATGGCAGAAAGAAACATATCATACATGGAAGCCAGTAGGATGGTCCTTCACCTGTTCGCTGATACACTGGCATCCTTAAATCCACACAGCCTACCCAACCCCAATCTACTCGTCACTCTACTCAGCCTGCCCAATCCCTTCAACACACCCAGTCCTACTGTAAAACAGTTGTTCGCCAACCTAAGCCTTGACTATCTCTTTCTCAATCCTACGACAATATCACACACCAATCCCTTACTCAGTCTCTCCAATCTTCACAACCTAATGGCTGCGCTATTAATGACCCATCCCTGGAGCCTTCAACTATTAATCTCATTATACATCTTCTGACCTCTCCTCTAACTCCCAGTGCACATTCAACCCCCTCTGCTATATTGTCCAATGCTGCTAACACTATACACAATAACACTTCCTAGCAATTTTAACAAAGGCATCCCATCCAGTATTTCTACAATGGAATGTGAGGAGTGTCTTCCATAAGAATTACAACCTCACATTCTTGTTGAATAAATTCGAGCCCCTGGCTATATCTCTTGCCAAGACCTGGCTTCAACCAAGTCTCAACTTTCATGTTTTTTAACACATTTTAACATTCTTAGAGGTGATAGGCCTGACGGCTATGGAGGTGTTGCCCTCCTTATTAATAACAAAATCCCCCTACTCCCCCTATCCTTACCCCCATTCCCAGATAACATCAGCATGGTGGCAGCAAAAATCTGTGAAGTGTCTGTGCTCTCCATCTACATAGCACACCCCCATCATAGTCACCTGCCTGTGTTAAGAACCATTCTTGGCTGGGACCCAGTATTGGTCATGGGAGACTTCAATTGCCATCACTTCAGATGGAGATCTGAACACTGTGACACTTTTGCTTTGGGCTTAGTTGAAATCCTGGATGATTTGAACCTCTGCATACTTAATAACGGCTGTTCTACTCATAGAGTTCTTTCTGGACAAAATAGAAGCTGTGTGGACTTGACCTTTTGCTCACTTGACATTGCTGCAGCTGCTAGCTGGCAGTGCACTGATTTGTCCCATGGTAGTGATCATTACCCAATTTTAGTGTCCCTCCCTACTTCAACCCATTTGGAAAAATCATCCCCTCCTCTCTTAAAAGATAGGATATATTCCTTTCATAAGCTGACTAGCAAAATCGGCGATCAGGTCAAGTGCAGACAGCTGCTTCAAAGTTTAAAATTCCAGTAGTCCCAAAATACCATCACCCCCTTGGTGGGACAGTGAATGTACCAGATACCAGAGCCGTCAGACAAAGAAAGGAGTCTTAAAGAAGATACAACGCCAACATGACCACTCAAAATCTGCAGTACCAAAATGTGTTTGCTTCCACAAAAAGACCCCTGCGAAGCAAAAAACGTACAGGATGGGTTAATTTCTGTTCCTTTCTGTCCCCATCCACCCATCCATCAACTGTATGGAAGAACATAAACCGGTTCCGATCTGGTTATTGTCCCTCAGTCTCCTCCCGTATCTCCCCTGACACAACTTAACTGTTCCTTAAAAATTGCTCCTCCCTATGTCCCTCACCTTGATGAAATTACTCTTCCAGAAATTTCGCTCTAATTCCAATGCTCCCATGATGACCCATTCTCTGTGACTCGGCTCCTGGCTTTGACGGAATCCCTTATTCTTTCCTAGTCCACACTGTGCCCAATTCAAAATTCTATTTCCTCAACATTTTAATTTTTTGTTTCTACCATGGTTGAATTCTTGACAAATGGAAAACTCAAATTATCATCCCCATCTTAAAACCGGGCTAAAACGCGAGTGACCCGAACAGTTTTAGGCCAATTGCTCTCTCATCAGTCCTTGTTGAACTATTTGAATATCTTATTAAAAAACGCCTTGAATGGATTTTAGAATCAAGAAATTTGTTCCAAATTACCAGTTTGGGTTCTGCAAAGGGCTCAGTACCATGGACAGTGTTGCTGTATTGGTAACTGACAACCGTCTTTCTCTTTCTCAAAATGCATTCGTTGTAACTACTTTTCTTGACATAACTGCAGCATATGATAATGTCCTAATACCCATTCTCAGGCAGAAACTACAGCAGCTAAGACTACCCGTTAGGATAATACATTGCATATGTGCAATGCTTATGTCTCAAACTCTGGTTGTAAGGATCTTGATGAAGAGTTTGACAAGAAAAGGACTTGGAGAGGCTTACCACAGGGCTCCGTACTGAGTCCTTTACAATGTACATGTACAATCTGTACACTGCTGACATGGGCTCATGTCTGAATAATAATTACAGTATACTATAGTATGCTGACGATCTGGCACTGTATGTTTCCAATCATTCCATCCAAGTTGCAGCCACATCACTCTATTTTCCTTAATTCTCTGTGGCAGTGGCTATCAGCTCATGGCCTAAGGCTTTCTGTACAGATAAGTGCTGTAGTACGATTTTCAAGAAAGAAGACTGCCAAAGATCGATGTTAAAATACAGCTGCAGGAAGTTCCTCTTGTTAATAGATTTCAATTTGTAAGAGTATACCTAGATTCCAGGTTGACTGGCGTTCATCACATTAACCATATAACCTCAAAGTGTGAACAGGTTATCCCAATATTAAAGGCCTTAGCTGGAGTCTGGTGGGGAACCTACCCATACACCTTGAAGCTAGTGTATACCGCCTTAATACGCAGCATATTGGACTATGACCTTTTTTTAATGGTTCCATGCAATAAAACTGCTTTAAGAACTCTTGATCGACTGCAATCTAGGTGTCTCTGAATCATAACTGGTTGCATGATTGCATGAAGTCCTCCCTATTTATGCTCTACAGATTGAATGTTCTGATCCACCTTTAACATTAAGAAGACAATTCTTTGCTTCTCAGTTTATACTAAATTTTTTAAGTGAATACTCACACCCTTTTCTACAAAAAATTTGTGATTTGTACACTCTGTGTAATTCCTCTTCATACTGGTCTCATAAACAAATTCCGTTGATTCTAAAATCCTTTCGCCTTTTCTTTCCTTTTATGAATTCTGCTGTGAAATTTGACAAACTTCCTCTTTTCTCTTTTCAGTATAGAATACTCTGTTTTAAGTCTAATATCATTCTGGATTCTGGAATTCTTAAGTGCTCCACCTGCTGTTACCATCTTTAGTTCTCTTGTAGATGATCACTGGGTTGCGTTTGAAAGGTTTTTAAAGACGCATCCAAAACGTGTTGTGATAGTTACACTGTAG
Organism: Hyphantria cunea; assembly: GCA_003709505.1. Taxonomy (NCBI): domain Eukaryota; kingdom Metazoa; phylum Arthropoda; class Insecta; order Lepidoptera; family Erebidae; genus Hyphantria; species Hyphantria cunea. Next base: position 41,563 of record PKRV01001311.1, on the reverse strand, counting down.
CCGCTGTGTACTACCAAAATTCTAAAATCTTCTTACAATGTAAGTGTCCGAAAGAGGCCTCAATATTTACGGGCGAATCTGTCGCCATTTTAGAGGCATGCCTGTATGTTGAGAGTCATAACATCTCCAAGGCAGTGATTTTCACAGATTCCTTTAGTTGCCTTAAAGCCCTTCTGCAAGACCCATTCCACAATAAACTTTACAGCCCTCTGATCTTACAAATTAAGGAGAGCCTTTTTAAGAGCTAAGTAAAGGTAGAATGATCCAATTAGTATGGATTCCTAGTCATACTGGCATTGTGGGCAATGAGTGTGCAGACACAGTGGCCAAAAATGCTTTCAGTTCCGCTGTGGCTGACCAGAAACACCTTAAACTGATGTTCAGCACTGTGATCTTTTAAGCCTGCCTCAAGAAGAGTTGATCACATCCTGGCAGCTGGAATGGGACAGCTTCTCTCAGCATAAGGGACGGCATTACTATGCAATACAACCATGCATAACCCTGAAACCGTGGCACTTTAAATTTAAAAAGGTATCCAAACCCGTTATCTCTTCAATATGCAGTAGAGTAGCTCACCTGTCTTATTACATAAAATCCGTGTATGGGATTCAACCCTATGTGAATGTGGATTAGATGAAGGCAGTCTAAACCACATTTTCTTCCAATAATAACCCATCCTTATATCTGTACTCCTACCTATCACATTTAAAAATCCCCACCCCTTTAAACTTTCAATCCCTACTAATCTTTACATCCACTAAGCTCCTCTAAACCTTAATGACCTTCATTTCATGTAATAACATCAATCTCTGACCTATGTTCCTTTGAATGTTTTAATGTTGATTTGTGTTTGTCGTCGTATTATTGTTATATATAATTAATCCACATTACATTTTTTTGTGCTTGTCCTTTTGTTTCAGTGCACTAACCACAACAAAAAGCCCCTCATTTAGTCCACTGCTAAATTTAATTTCTCTTAAAAAATTTATTCACTAACCCACGTATATCCATCCCTCTTGACATTGGTAGAATTGTCGACACAGGCATAGTTTGCCATTTCCAAGAAAAAGAACATTCTTCTGATAAGGAATAATATACGGATTCATGACTTTATTCCTTCCAACAATGGAGTCTTTTGAAACTAATAGATTATTATATAGAATACTCTGTGTGCTGCTTTAGTTATGTAAATTTACTCAATATTTTTTTAAATTATTTTTTCCTCTATAGAAACAAACTCAAGTGTAACTAATCGAAATACTTGGCATAAGAGCAGCCTCGTAAATCATTATTCTAAAGAACTAGGACTTGATAAAACTTGCAATTTGATTTATCTTCAATCAATAATTTACTAATCTTTGACAGGAATCAATTAATTTACCAGACACAAGAACTTTGTTTTATTTTACCAATTATGGTTCCAGACAAAATAGTAAATATGCCATTAATGCTTACAAATATTACAAATCTGGAAGTAACTCTGTCTGTCTGTAGCGCTTACACTACAAAAACTACTGAGCCGATTCAAATTAAACACAGATAGTCTACAGCCTAAGAAAGGATATAAGCTACTTTTCAATATGAGAAAAAAGATTAAACGGTTTAAAAGGGAGGGATGAAAGGTTGTGTAAAGCATTTACACAACCTTTCAATTCCAAAGTTTCTATTCCAACTGGATGAATTCGTGGGCACAACTAGTTGATAAATAATTTATAAACTGTTACAATTTCAGTAAAGCAGCAGAATTCCTAAGATTGCTCCAAGCCAAAAGTACAGCTGGTATAAATCTAACAGACACAAGTAAAGTGGTCATATGTTTAGATTTAGCAGCCGGTCTTCTGGGGGCTGATTTAGACATAGTAAGTATTCAACTCTCACTGATAGACACACCTCACACACAGCTCTCTAACCTTAAACTAGACAGAGACTATACTCTGGATGGCGTAAGAAAGCGGTTCCCGGATCTCTCAGCTCTCCAACCTTAAACTAGGCAGAGACTATACTCTGGATGGCGTAAGAAAGCGGTTCCCGGATCTCTCCCGTCTCAGGCGCAGAGTGGCACACCGTGTGGTTTTAGTCGGTTCGATTCAAGGCCCGAGGGGGTTTCCACATGTAAAAAAAAAAGGCAGAGACTATACTATGGAAACTAGACCGCTGATAAACATACTTATATACTTATAGTTCTAAATAATAAATAAATAAATAAATATTTCGGACATCTTACATAGAACGCCATCTAGTCCCAAGCTAAGCAGAGCTTGTGTTATGGGTACTAGACAAGTGATATAAATACATATATACTTTTTTTTAGTAAATACATACATATTTATACATAAAAACACCCAAACTCCGAAACAAATATTTGCAGATCATACAAGTATTTGTCCAACCTTTTTTTTTACCTTTATTTTTTATTTAACATATACTTTTATAGAAAAATAACACCCAGACACAGAACATATAATTGTGCTTATTACACAATTAATAGCCGTGGATGAAAATTTAATGTAAGATCTCTGACTTAGCAACCAGGCTTAACATCTACTAGACCAAGAGGCCAGTCAATAAATACAATATAATCTGGTCCTTGCAATTTTTTTTTTCAATTCAGCTCCCTCAAATTGTGCATGGTATACATGCACAGACTCAGAATATTTCTGTCGTGTATTGTCGTGGGGGACTTTTCAAACGTAAATAAAACGAGCACAAAGAACTCGGCGCATCAATTCATGCTTTTTTTTGTAGAATAACCAGCATTAGGAATATTTGTCCTGTGTTACAAATATTCCTAATTACAAACATATATGAAATCTAAACACAACTCAGAAAACACAAAGTGTTATGGATCACTCAAAGTGTTGTTCCCTTTAGAATTTGAACCCACAACACTTGCGCAGTAGAAATCAGTGTCAAATTACACTGTGCCTACTATAACTAAACTCAATTCCATGGGGTATATGTTCCATGGTTATATAATATTATAGAGGCCAAAACCTTATTGAAAAGAGGTGTATATTTAAAGCTATTATCTATGGTATGTTCTTTTCAGAAAACTGCAATAAAATATTCAGGTCTAAAACCAACTGCATATAGAAACACAAAAAAAGTGGTTGAAAACCTTTTGGAGCTGAACTGTGACAGGTTGACTACAAATATGTTATGTGTGACCCTGCAATGTAATGGTGTACAGGATTTGGCTGAGAAGATACTGCAAGAATACCAAAAACAGTCTAAAATGGTTAGTAAAATACAACTAATTGTATGTACACATTCATATGCATAAACACACATCACACTTACACAAACACAACTGTAAGCATTTTACAATTTTTACAGTTCACTATCTCACAGGATAGATTATAAGCTAATATTTAAAGTTATATGTTTACATATATGTCTTCTGCTTAAACTTCTGAATATTTATCTTATTTTTAATTTTTAGGAAGTTGATTTAAATCTACCCCAATATGTATGCATGGCAGTACATCAAGCCTGTAGGTAAGTTTAAAATATTAGATGTAGTAGAAATAATAAGATATAATACATATTACTCATTTATATCTAAATTAGAATTATGATACTTCTTTGATTACTGTTGAAGTTTTTTTTTTTTAATACTTTTATCCGACGACGACGACACCCTTTGGATGAAAAGCGATACTCAGCATTCTTAAACACCACTCAGATGTTAGATTATATATCGACGCCAGAAAGCGGAAATGTCGTATCTGGAAAAAATTGTCAAATTGTTGACTTTTTGCCTGTCTCATAGCATGAGATTTGAATAGAGAGAAATATATTCTTAAATTTAAACTTTTATCTTAAACAATGTACTATTTATGAAATTTTGAAATAGTTTTTAGCTCATTTGTAATGTTTGATATTTCTAGATGCGATATATCCTCTTTTTGCCTTAGATATATATATATATATATATATATATATTACCCAACCCGCACTTGGCCAGCGTGGGGTCGTATGGCCTTAACCCTCTCCTGAGAGGAGACCCGAGCCCAGAAGTGGGACATTATGGGTTGTTGATATATATTACAGCTTGTATCAATAACAACATCAAAAGCCTTTAATATTTCACAACTGGACGTAGGCTCCAATTTTGAATGGAGGTTTTGGCTTACTGTACCATGCTGGTTGGCTTGTATACCTGACACTAATTATCATTTCAGGATTAACAAAGTTAAAGTTACAAAGAGTAAACTAATTCAAAAGTCGAGATTGAAGCCGGCACAGTTTTCTAAGTTAGATGCAGAGTGGACGAAATTCACAGACTTACACTTTACTACCAAGAAAAA